>VZRE01005093.1:276-13003 GCA_013396775.1 Cephalopterus ornatus
TTTACTGTGAAAGTGGTGAGACACTGCAACATGTTGCCCAGGGAGGTAGTGTATGCCCCATCCCTGGCAGTGTTCAAGGGCAGGCTGGATAAGGCGTTGAGCAACCTGATCTAGTGGGACGTGTCCCTGCCAGTGACATGGCAGGTTGGAACTAGATGATCTTTGAGGTCCCTTCCAGCCCTTAACATTCTGTGATTCTATGATTATATAATTTTGACCATCATTCCATACACTTACCAAGATACTGTGCACCTCAAGAGTCACTACAGCTTCCAGAGGAGTCCTTTAGAAAATGAATATTGGTTGCAGACATTTATTGCAGGTTGAAGAACAAATTCAACAGAAAGACAGGATATTAGGAGACATCTGAGTTCGCATGAGTATTATAGGTACAATTTCGTGCATATTTTTAAACTGAAGTATGATACCTTCTAATAGTAAGAAGTCTTAGGAAGATCTTATCAGAAGTGCAGGCAGAAAGATAACCTCTGTGTACCAATGAAGCAATGCTGATTTAGCATGAATACATGAGCAGAGACTAAATATAACATGGTTTTATGCAAATCAAAGACCCAGTGCAGCATTTCAATGACAACCCATTCTCCTGCAAATAACACTTACTTCCAAGTGCAGCATGCTCTTATCAAACCAGCTGAGGTTTACACTGTACAAAAGGGAAGCTGTCAAACAAGAACACTGCATTACACTTCCAGCTATCATGTGGGTTTTGTCTACTATTACCTTTGGCTGAAAAGAAGTCATTATGATTTATATAACGTCATTTGAATGGATAAAGCATTTGTTTTGGGAAGTAATAGACATGAAAAGACAAATGCAGGTAACTTGCGAATATACTGAGCATGGTATGTGGATGAGTGAGTAGGTATAAAATTAACAGGAAGTAGTAATTATAATTACTACTAAGAAATTTTAAAAAACATTTTCTTAAGCTGATTCTTTTCTATGAGATCCGTAAAGGAGCTGTTCAACTGATGTTAAATGAAAGTCAGAGTCTGTTGTGTGGGACATTTTGGGGAGTGCGTCAGGTTGATTTAAAATTTTTGGCAGTTGTAAATAGGAATTTGCCTTTAATGACAGAATGAAAAATGGTCAGTGTAGTTTTGGCAAAGAGTAACCTATTTTCCTAATGTTATTTAAACATATTCTTTGACTAGAAGACATTATTTTGGCAGTGAAATTCATTAATTGATGAAATCAAAGGAAAGTAAATATTTTTTTCCAGAATTCAGTTAACAGAAGAGAAGTAACACTTGAACAAATTCACCAAAGTAATAAATAGACTCAGTCTAAATCTCCTACATGTTTTACAGTAAATAATAACTTAAGTGTACTCACTAGGGATATGCCTGCACCACTTCAGCTTTAGTAATGACAAAATGTCATCTGTCTTTAGCAGAAAGGTGCATTAAAGGAAGAGCAAGCTGTTAGAAAATATATCCTCAATGACATTCATGGCACCAGTGAACTGCATTAAGGCAGTGCAGTAATTAAATATTCACTTCAGAGGAGCTTATTATTCCTTAATTCACAGTTACTCTGCCTGTCAAGAGCCTCCTGGACCCAAGCATTATGAAAACACGATGCCTCCATCACTTGCTAAATTTCTGAATTAAACCTTCAAAGGAGATGTAAAACTTTCCCAAACCATGCAGATAAAAATAATGAATAAGAGAGACTTAGGGAGCATTTAGAATTAAAATAATTAGGCCGCAGTGGATGCTTTCAAAATTTTAGCAGCTATGCCAGTTTAAAAAAAAAAAATTCTCATTAACTGTGAGCCAGATTTTACAAATCTAATGTTTAGTTAATCAGTAATTTCTAAAATCATATTAGTAATACTGTGAGGTAAGTTGACCATGCTAAGAAAATGTGCTTTTCTGTTGGGAGAGCCTGAGAAATTCGGGCAACAAAATGAACATAGCTGTATAAAGTTTTGCTCTGTTTCATGGTAGCTGCTACTACTAAAGTAAAAGGAAATACTGTCAGAAAGAAGGTAAAGTTCTTACATTAGTATGCTGTTAATATTCCTAGGGAGTGTGTGGTAGATTGCGGCAGCTGTAGACAACTGTGTTGTCTCCATAACAGTCATTCCTGTTTGGTTTGGGGTGGGTTTTTTTGGCATTTAGGAGAGTATTAGTAACAGCGAATTTGATTCGGTAAATGCTGAAACTCTTGCTGCAGTTGAGTAGTTCTGGTTACCAAAAAGCAGCTTAGCTGATGTCCCAGTATAAACTGCAGTGTTCTCAGGTCTCAAAAAATGTATAATTTTTAACTTCCCCAAGAAGTGATGGGAATTTATTATTGTTTTTTTCCCAAATATGACTTTGGTCAGTTTTGCCTATTATTTTTCTGGATACACCAGCTGGACAATGCTAACTTGACATGAAAATGCTAAATTAAAGACTAATTTGTGGTTTTTAACATCAGCAGGTTTGCTCTTTACTTCAGATGGTCATCATTTTAAAAATATCCAAAATCTCTTTTTTTTTCTTTTTCGTAAAACTCTAAATCTGCTGTGTTAAGTAGAAAGATAGATTTTATGTAGATAGATTTTAAGTAGAAGGATAGATTTTATGTCTGAAAAAATAAACTAGATTTTGCAATATAGAAAACTGTTATAAAGTTGGTGCTGGAGAACCTAGGTTTCTGTCAAGGGATTAAGGAATTAGATGGCAACTGAAGAGCATTTCTGGAGGTCTAAGTTTTATTTAAATTTACCAATTTATGTATACCAATATATTTATCAATATATTCATTTACCAATCCGTGGAATTGTCTTATATTTTGGTAAGGTATTTTGTCAGCTTTAGATATAGGATAAGGGCAACGTCTATTTGGGCACTGATGCCAGACAATGAAACAAAAATGTTCTTAGTTCTGTTACTACCTTGATATATGCTCGGGAAGTACACTGTCACCAGTGTTTCATGCATAAAATTGGACATACTATACAAGTTTTCCCTACTTCAGATAAAAGAAAAATAAAGGATAGCCATACTGGGTGATATTTTGGAGTCAAGGTTTTATTACTGTTAGTAGTTATTAGTGAATGTGTATGTAGAAGTTATACAGCAAGCATAGAATAACATTTGTAATTCTGGAATTATGTGAACTTAAAGAAATACCTTGTTTTAATACTTCTTGGTGGATAGATACAATAGGGGTTATTTGTTTGTTTGTTTTGTTTGTTTGTTTTATTTTCTTTTTTTCTTTTTGTTTGAATTCTTGTAAACTTCCAGCATGAAAAGCATCCCTTGCCAGGGGACTGGATGTTGGACAGATATTTTCGTAAAACCATCTAGTTTAATCACAAAATCTTTTGTGACCAGAAACAGTCAGCTTAGGAACTATTACTCTATATGCTTTTTGAAAGTGCATTACCTTTTGCTTGCATTGCACTGAACATGTTTTGTCAGATAAGGAGGAAGACTGCTTATAAAAGACTGTACAGGGACATTGGGGCACTGAATCATCAGGCATTTAAAAGGCAGGTGGGCATGGCCTTTCATACCTGATTCAGAAGTCCTGATCTCTTCTCTTCCCAGCCAAAAAAAAAAGGAAAATGTGAAGATTATTGTCCTAAATAAGTGTAGTGAATAATATTACATAAAGTGTTTCAAGATTTTAAGCTTCAGCCTTTGGGTACCCCCAAAGATTTACGCATTTAGAGATCCTAGAATAATGCGAGTTTTTAAGCCTGACAAGGTAAAATACCAGTTTTTTAGTCTCCCTTTGAATAGGCTAAATTTTATTTATGGCTATGAAATATCAGGTCTCAACAAGAAACCTCACTCTCTCTGTTTTAGTATTATTAACATTCTGATAGATAGGCAGAATTAACTGTAAGTCAAGACAGCTGATGCACTTTGCTAGCAATGAAAGATGTCTATGAAGAAGGAAGGATTTGAACCTAGATTTCCAGTGATCTTAGGGCTCTAAGGTACCATTGCTAGGCTGGGTTAGTAATTATTTTTAAATTGAATATATTAAGGTGTTTCTGCTGGATTTGATCTATTAACCCAATGCTATTAATCTGTTAATGAGGACATATTTCTTGGAATCATCTGTCATGTTTTAAGATCTGGTAGCCTGGCTGCATAGGTATTGCCTTAGGAATCTCACTTGAAAAGTCAACAGCAGCTTGGGTACATCGTGGGAGCCTGTTACAGTGAGATTCAACTACAGTGACCAAAATCTGCTCTTTGTTTTTTTTTTCTCTGTATTTTCAAAGGGCTAACCTGGTGAAAAAATTAATGCTACAGTTTTTTTTTTCTCACCAGAATCATCCAACAGAGGCAATCCCTGAGGCTCGGATCAGCATGCAGTTCATTTATCTAAGAGAGCAATGCCCTGTATGGGCAGTGGCTAAAACAAACTGACCAGTGGCAGAGTCCTGTATTAATGTTACTCTTTGTTTTCATTCTTCTTCTCAAATTCCACAAACTTATCAGAAAAGAGATGTGGCAGTGAAACATTAGAATTTTCCATTTCTTCCAAGTCTGTGTCTGTGGTTATCTGAATGACTATTTAACAGAACTGCAAAGGAGAAGACATGGTGGCAGGAACCTTTTTCTTGCTACTAGAAGTAGCTGCAAGGAATGTCTACACTTATGTAGAAATGTCTACATTTATACAGGCCTTTAAAACACATCTTCCACACTAATTCAAGTTACTGTTTTGCCTATGACTCTTGCTGTTCTAGTTCCCTATTGTTTTATTAAAGGTGTATTGAAGGTCAACTGCCACTAACTGTACTGCTAAATATTGATTTAACAATTTGAATTAATGTAATTTTCTGTTGTTCTTCCCTACTTAATGTACAGCAGCACTTCAGTGCCCCAGTCAATAAGATCAATAGCAGTCAGGCGAAGTTCAGGCTATGGCTGTCGCTGGTTTGCTTCCCCCCCTCTTTGCTTTCTTCTCACAGGGTCAGACAGGTTTTAGTAAATGCACAATCTATGTGCCTGCTGATAGGCTATGGGACTTCACTGGCTGGATGCATTCTATGCACACCAGTTACTGTGAAGCAGAATATTTTGTGCTTCATACTGATTTTTTTAATCTCTCCTTTAACGAGAGAAAAGATTAAACAATGAAGACATCTTTTGTGCTTTTTTCCCAGGGTTTTCTGTAAGCCCTTGTTAAAGACTCTTTATACAAGTAAAAGTACATAGCTGGTAATTTTTAAATAGCAAGTTATTACTTGGTAACACTCACTAATCCCTGTGTCAGAGTTAAAAAACCAATATTTAAAGACATAAACAAGGTTAAATTAAGCACGTGTTCTAAACATTTGGTTACTTTTTCATAATTGGTGTACTAGCAACCTGGAGAGTTACACCATAGTGAGAATGAAAAAATATCTGGGCAGCCAAATGTTAAGCGCTTGGACAAAATAACACTTAAAATATAATGTGCCTTGGTATTACATGGGAAAGTATGTGTGATTGTTCCTATTCGATGAATGTGTTGCCTGTCACAAAGAAAAGTCACAACTGGTTGGTATTCAGATGGTAAAATGATATTAAGTGTAGATTTGAGTATGTATGCCTGCAGTCAATTTCTCTTTGAACATTTTTCATTAAATGTCAGTGGTCTTATTTTCTTAATCTATGTCTCTTTGAAGCCAGGATATATATGTGTGCATAAGTGGATGGGAAGTTTGTGTGAAAAAGGAAGAAACATGACAGCTAATGTCTTTTTACTAGTTTTGAGATTAGAAGAGGATATATGTTAGATATATGCTGATGTTTGTGCTTTCACTTAACAGAAGAATGCCAGTAGCTCCAAAAAATGAAAAAAAAAAATATAAAAAAAACCTTGGCAAAAGAACCTCACCTCTGCTTTCCTTCCTTAATTCACAATGAGGTCTAGATCGACATTGTGATCATCTTGTCTGCCAGACTTTTCTTTGCATTATTTTCTGAATGCAATTTTTCTTCACACGTGTTCACCCACATATGAAGGAGGTATTACAGGATGCCCAGCTGTCGTGGCGGAGCTCCGGAGTCAAAGATGAAATCCTCATGGAGGTATAATCAATGCTCATTTTATTAATAAATCTACAGACTTTTATAGAGGTTTACAGGGTTCACACCACTTTCATGCGAGCATAGATACAGCTTTTAATTGGACAATAGCATCTGTTTGCACGCCCATAGCCTAACAATGCTTAGTTTATTCATTTAGCTTGCACAGCTTCTTGTAATAAGCTTCATCCTGTTCCATATTCTCTTTTTGTTACTTACTTGTCTATCTTCTACAGTTTCTAATTTTCTTTGTGCAAGGACACTGTGCCTCTGCTATCAGGCACATAGCTTGGATTGTGCAAACAAGCTTCCCACAGGGCTTGATGCCCTGTGCTTGCAAACATTTCCTCAACACCCTGCTTCTCCTTGAACCATCAGTGACTAGGTATGATAAAGAGAAGGTTACAGAGAGCCAGCAGGATTGAGGCAGCTGCTGAAGCCACATGCTTTACGTGCCCAACAAGGAAAGCAACACACTCCCTGGCCCCTGCTCTGTAAAGCTTAGAGAATGTAATTAGCGAACAGTTTAACCTGGGAATGTATTGCATTAATGGAACAGGCAAAATAAACCGAATCATTCTTTTTGTTCTGGCTCCAGATAATAAAATGAAGTGTAAGGAACAAACATAAAAATTGCATGTCTTTCTGCACTTGCTGACTATCATTGAGGATATATTTGGATAATTCGACTCTTCATGGCTTTCCTTATATATTTCCATGTGTGTCTATTTTCTCAAAACAGATGACATGAAATAGGATGTCTAAGAGGAAAAATAGGAGATGAGTGCTGGCAGTTCAGAAATGTCTATGAACTTAAGAAAGTTAAAGGATTATAACTATATTCTAATTTACAGTTTCAGCAAAGATCAAACTCTGAAGCTACTTTTCTCTCAAAATAAAGACTCATGTCTTTGTTAAAAAAGAAAGATTCCTTTGTGCTTTCTGTCCATTCTGTTTCATTTTGCGACCTTTCAAAAAGCCCTTTTAGCTGTATGGAATATAACAGATTAAAAACGCCTCAGAGGATCTTTTTTCTGAATTGGTTCTTTCATTATTTGTTTTCGTAAGTTATTCTTAATGAAAATAGTTATCATCTTGTTCTTACAAAGAATGCTTCTTCTCTCTTATGTTTCCCTCCTATTATTCCACATTCTCTAAGCTGACTGAGAGACATAATGATTAAAAATTCTCATCATGCCCATCTGCCTTTGTGCCCTGCACTTTGTCATCTGGCAGTTGAGTATCAAAGTAGCCTCATCAATGTTCTTTGAAAACTAAGCAGGTTGGACATGCTATTTAGATGAAAAACAATTACACTATGTTAGCTTGCTTTTGGCAAGAGTATTAGGGCTCATCTTGAAGACAGGAAACAAAAGCAGCACTTCATCTTCATAAATTTTAAATGAGGGAAAGTGTATGTGTGCGAGAGAGCTTTCTGGCTGGAGCTTTTCCCTACAGTCTTTCTGTAACTAGTTCTTTCCTCTCTAGAATATGTCCTAGTGTATGCTACTGACATTGGCTGCAGTAATACGTATTTTCATAACACAGGTATTGCTGACAATTGTCTCACTAGAGTTTCTTTCGGATAATCTCTTTGATATTCATTAAAATCAAAAGCTTCACAAACAAAATGAAAGAGGATTAAAAGAGTTAATATATGTTATATAGACTCCTTTTCAGTCAGACAATTTTTTTTTGTCATGTTGTCAGAGTCTACTGTGTTATGTTGTTAAACACTTCTAAGCGATCATTCCTAGAACTTTATAAGCAGCATTCATGAAAGTCTGTCTGATAAGAATATAAAACTGAGCGCCACCTTTTTTTCCCAGATATTTATGTAAACCCTCTCATATATTACTGTTTTCCATCATGCTAAGAACAAGTCTGTGATGGAATGTACTGACTTTGGAGAAATTGCTTTTTAAGGAGTATGTAAGAGCAAGCTGAATGGTAATCATGCTTTTTAGGGTGGTGGGGTTTTTTTCTTCAATAAGGGCCATAATCTGTCCTACAGCACTTGTAATGAAGTTCTGAACAATGTCAACAAGAGACTAACAATCTGTCTGTCCTCCTTAAGAAAGGTCTTTGCTCTGAACTTTAATGCTAACCATAAACATCAAGAAATTCTCAATGCATGATATTAACCATGTGACCGAAACATAGTCTGAGTTGCAGCTTGCCAATATTGTCCTGCTTTGTACTTGAAGTCTGGCAAATGTTTAATGAGGACAATATGTTTGCCTTAAAACTAGATATAAAACGTGCTTCAACTTTCTTCATTATTTTTTTTTCCTTCAATATATAAACCCCTTAATTTGACGCACAGTTATAAGAATTTTTTTTTATTTGTTTACTAGATTTAGAGGAATCTGATTGTAGAAAATTCTTTAAAATCATGTTTTCCTGACCTCTAGTTATAACCTAGTCAGTTTTTACTGTAGGCTTCACCACTAGTAAAAAAGACTTTTTTCAAATTTGGTCCAGATATCTTGTCCATAAAAATTTTACTCCTTGACCATGACATTCCTGCAAATATGTTATATTTTAATGAGTATAACAGAGATTTACGGCTTTCAAGTCAGCTCTGGATTCTTATTCCTGATACTTTTTCACAGGAAAATAAAAGAGAATTAAGGTGGTGTGGAGTGGCAGACTTTTAAATTGTTGATTTTTTTAAGTCTTCCTTTTTGAAAGAACATTGCAGCATCAGATGGGAAAGGAGTGTGAAGCTTATTTTTTAGATTGAGATGTCACCAAGCTTTTAGAGTCCAGTGAAAATGAACAGTAAAACTTCAGCATATTTAAATATAAAAGTTTGCATTGTTTCCACAACTGGCCACCCCTTGAGGAAGGCAGCAACCTTGAGCTGGAGGTGTAGTATCATGATGTTCGGATTCATTGGGTTGTTGTGACTGGGAATAGATTTGTTATAATGATTTTCTTTCTGCTACGTTCTTTGAGGGAGTTAGTCTTAAAAATGGGCAGCATTCTGAGCAAGGATGTGAAATTTAATCCCCTCTGCCTAAAGATGAGGAAGGGTTACCTAACTCACTAGCTATAGTAGGCTATTGATGTTGCCTGGGATGAGTTTGCACTTCAGGCTGTTGATCCTCTCCCAGTTTCCTTAACAGTATCAAGGTAGCTTCAGTATATGTTATGTACATTTCACCTTCCGGAAAAAATGGACTATGGTGTATTTTGAGGAAAAGGTACAGTGAATCTTCTTTGTTGTGTACAAAATTATTAAACAGCCATTGAAAAACTTGTCATACTTTGTTGGGTAGTGAGAACTTTCATTTGGGTGATCAGGTTTTTCATTTCTCTATAGTGAGTACTTGAATAATTTGAAGCAGAAAAGAAGCAGCCAGAGCCATTTTCAGAGTCCCAGGTAGAGTGCTTCAGGAAGTAGCTGTGGTCCTTAGGGAAGATCCAGCTTTGCTTTCACTGTAGAAGAATTAGTCACTTTGCTATTTCTTTTAGTCCATTATTTTCAGTAACTTGCGAATGGAGCCTTCTGTTTTTTTCCTCTTGGTTGCAGATGCTCACAACAGAACAATATACAAATCAAGTGAAAAATGTAATTCCTGTGGGAAAATCCCCCAACATTTATGTTGCATTTTGAAAAGGTGGCAAACTACCATGAAAATGGCTAGAAGTAGGAAAGTAAATTATTTGTTGACTTATTCATGATCACTAAGAAAGAGACTGCATGTACTAGTTGTTCTGAATAAAGGCACATGAGAAATTTGGAAGAGCCAGCACTTGAAATGGAGGACCACGTTCAAACCCACCTCCACTGCAGTCCACATGGAATCCTGCACTTGAAATTTGCTGCCATGGTGAGTTCCATAACTACAGCAGCATTCCTGGGTTCTCCTGGGCTTTGGCTGCCATGTAGGGACTTTGGGAACATATTCAGAGATCACAGTCACTTAGCAATGGCAGCTCTTTTTGTGTGTGCCCAAAGGGTGTGTTAAGTGTGGGGTGTGCAACCTTATAGGTTATCAGTAAATGCCCCTCACTAAAAGCCAAGCAAATAAGAGCAGATCTCAGCTGATGTTGTACTGTAATCTCTGTAAGCAGAAGCAATCCTGGCACTGATCTGACAGAGGGCTGTGCAGCTCTTGTACTGTGGCTGTGTCAGCCTGCCAGGGACAAATGCATTTTATCACTTGGTACTGAAGTGAGGACTGCTGTCTGGCAAACCCTCACCTATCTGTTTCCAAAGCTATGCTAGGAGAGGTTTGGCTCTTGAGCTGTATAAATATTGCTACCAGCAAGCTTCAGTCCTTGCTATTGGTGGCCGCATGTGTTTGGCAAGGTTGGTTGGCCTGAGCAATCCAACCGTGGTTTGCCTCAGAATTTGCCATATGGAGAGGGATGCAGCACTTCTGGCTCTTGTCCCTTTCAAACAAACTGGTTGCAGATTCCTTTATTACATGACACAGAGATGAGAGAAACAGTTTAAATGTAGGTCAATTGAAACAGTTAAGTAATTCAAAGAAATCCTTTTTGAGATACTTATGACCACTGTAGTCTACTTTTCTGTTTCAATGCTGACAGACGGAGCATATTCAGAGCTCCACAGCCAATGTTTGTAACTCTGAAAAGTAAGTAATTTTTAAACTGTTTTAATATGCGTCTGAACATTTAACTAAGCAGGCAAAAATACAGGAGGAAAACAACAAAATTACATGACATAGAAAATGAGTAGAGCTGTAGAGATTTTAAATGGTTTTGAATGTTTTTTAGCCAAAGAGCAGTGGTCCAATAGCTAGAGTGGATTATTTTGGGCTCATAGGAAAGTTCAATTCACCACTGAATACCAAATTGTTGATCTTAAAATTGTCAACAGGACCTAGCTGTCACAGAGGTGTTGAAAGAGAGTTCTTCTTTGTTTTAAAATTGTGTAAAATTTAGTACTAGTATTATAGAATATGTTAAATGTTCTTGAATTTTGAAGTAAGAACCAGAGAATTTTAATAAGCTGAAAATCAAGAAAATTATATATATTGGTCCTTAGGCACTAATTAAACACCACGTTACAAGTAATTTAAAAGAACAGGTACTGAGAAGTGCTTATGGGGTAGGTGAGGGAGTGCCAAACTGGTTCACACTAGGTAGCAGAGGCTAAAAAATAAAGACTGAAGTCAATTAACTGCATGTGCAAACAGCAAAGTGATTTATTCTCTCTCCTTGAGTGTTTCCCAAGAAAAAATGGTGATGCTTTTAATAATTCTTTTTTTTGGAGTGTACAGTTGATGTGCATTAAATTCAAGTATGTCAGGAAATTGTTTAGGATTGCACATTCGTGAGAGTTTGCTGCTTGCACATTGTGATTATCAAGTTTTAAGAGAAGCTGCAAAAAAGAAAAGTGGAATGATATTTCAATAGTTTCCCCAGGAGCTTTGCCCTAAGGAAAAAAAATCAGTGATAGCCAGCTTTTTCCATCATAGTCCAAAAATTCTCATTCATTGTGATATTTTAATAGCTCTGGAAAGTCTCTGTATAACAGGGCAGGTAACTCAACTGTTTTTGTTCTGGTGTAGGATTGACTCAAGAGTTTGTGGGTTGGAAAAAAGAATGAGATGAGTCCTGCATAAGGCAGCATCTAGTGTCTCAACTATTGAATCTTTTGTTGCTTTTAACACTTTCATGCTTAAAGAATGTGACTAAGCTGTCTAATATGCTAGCACTCCAGTTTCTTTCCTGCCATTCCTGGCAACATCCCTAAGGAAGCTGCTCCTGAATGTTCTTCTGCTTTTCATCTCTATTAACTTCTTTCTTTTTTTCCTTCTTCAGGTTTAGCCTAGCACAAGGCAGGCATATAGATATTGCAAAAGAAAGCTATGAAAATAGGGTGCAAGAAAAAGCAGGGAATGAACTCTTTTATTGCAATATACTTTTTGTAACTGATGTTCCTATGAAGGGTTTAGAGAAAACTCAAATGGGAATTGTCAAAATTCCCCCAGCAAACTGTCTCTTAGGAAACTCGTTTTATCAAACTTTGCTCATGACAAGTAGAAAGAGTAAACAAAGTCGCTGTGTCCCATGCAGACATAAGTGTATATATTTTCATTCCAAATGTATTCTGCAGCTTTCTGTATCCTTACTATACATAGATGTTGAAGTAACTAGACAGCAGCTCATGTTTCACAGTCAAGGAATTTTTTTCCTTTTTGGATTATGGGGGGATAATTTCAGTGCTTTCCTCCAGTTTTTATGACTCAAAAGTCAAAACAACATTTACAAGAAAAGATTGTCTTTCTCTGTTGTCTTCTGCTTTCATCTCACAGCTTTACCCTTGTTCCGAGTTATACTCCATGGCTGCCCATATCCTGGAGACAAGACTCTCCTTGTCTTCATCTTATGCTTTGTCTCTAAAGACCCTTCCAGTGCAAATAAACACTCATGACATTTTAAGTGTATGACATTATATATGACAGTCTATATATTAAACAGATATTCTTTAATAATTTCAAAAATTACTACATAGGTTTTCAAACCAGGGAATCATTATGTCAGTTTGAACTAGTTAAAACTGCACTCCAGTTTAGTCTTGAGTGGTTTTAATGATTGCATGGTGCTCTTACTCTTTTGATATTTGAGCTTTTTGGAATCATGTTTGGTTTTTTTTTTTCTTTCCCCCTTCATGTGTTTACTCCTTTTTTTTTTCA
>VZRE01005093.1:13014-28918 GCA_013396775.1 Cephalopterus ornatus
CATGAGGACTGTATCTGTAGTCATAAAAAAAATTTTGAAATCAAATTGAAAATTGACGTTCTTGACTACCACATTAATTCAGTGATTAGGACTTTAATGTAAGGGTTGGTTAACATCGGCTTGCAGAGTCGGTATACTGTGTTTCTGGGGCTGAAGACATACAAACATCTGAAGCTAGGGGCAGAGTCAAACCTTCATATGCTAAGAATTACTAAGTGGCCTTGAAACTTTCCTAAAGTGGAACCTGAATTAGTCCTGATTCAGCAGAAACAAGGCCTATGAAGACTGCATGATTAAGCTGACAGATGAGGAAAATGGAATAATTCAGTGATAGTCCTGCCTCTGCTACTATTCAGCTGTGCCTGAGGCAACTCCCTTGCTTCCTCAACCCTCAAAGTTCGGGCGGTAACACTCTCTGATCTTGTGTGAGAGCAATGGTTCCAGTAAGTAAATTGTGAAAGCTGGTTCTAGTGATTGAGAGTGGTGGAGGTCGTGGCTTTGGCCTCCTGAGATATCAGAATTTGGTGAACAGAAAGATGTTAGCATAGAGCTCTCCTCATCGTTGTACTCATTTGCCTCTTTTGGAACTCACAAGCTCAGCTTGATCACACCTACAAAGTGTAAGCTGTGATTTTGACCACCCTAGAACATAAAATCCATGTCTATTTTTTAATTTGCAAATGAGCTCTTACCATCTTAAGAGTGAAACCAAACCCTCAAATTTATATGCTTCTGTTCTTCAGGCTATCTAAATTTAAATTTAATATATTTAGTTCATTTCTAATGGAAACTATAGGAGATGGGATCAAAAGTCTTTTTAACTTCAGCTTCTGTCCACTGTCATTGATCTGCAAATTTTTGTTTCAGAACATGTTTAAAACCCTTTTCACATTGTCTGTTTCCTGCCTGCCCACTGAGAAAGTCTATTTGATTAAAAAGCATTTCACAATTGATCAAAGCTTCTGATCTTTTGGACTAGGTGCTGGTTAATGTTTCAGCAATACATTCCTAAATGTGAGATAGGATGGTAAGATGTCTGTTTTCAGGGAGAGTCTTGTCCGTTTGACATGAGCCAAATGAACAAGTAATTTTTACTGTAACTAATAACAAAGCACTGGTGTGCTTGAGATTCAAGAGAATAAAAAGGCTTCTAAATGGCTCTTCCTATTTCCCCCCTACCATGCTACGTAATTAAACATGCAGATATGACCCTGCTTGGTGTTTGTGTGTGGGTGAGTTCTCAAATCAATATGAAATCACGTGGAATTAAATTTTCTGGATCAAAGATTTGGATTGTTTAGCAGTATGATGAACAACTCTTGTCACCTTTTTAAAAGAAGAGAGTTTCTCAAATGGTGTTCCTTAAATGTGTCATGCTGTGTGATGTAGCAGAGATCCCCTTTCCACATGTACACCTCTGCTGAAGCTGGCAGTGTCTGAGCCGCCTCCAGAACTAGGTGTAGTGTTAATACACCTCTGTGGTCAGTTCACCGTAATACATAGCTGTAGCTTTTTTTCTTTGTGCCTGAGCTAGCATATACTTGCCAAATTGTACTGTGCCACTGACTAGTGCAAGTGCTGCTAAAAGCTATTGTCTGTCCCACAGGACACAGTGTGGGATAGACTTCAGAATGCTAAGAACTTGGATTGACAAACCAGTCCCTCAGAGACAAAATTAGTACTATTTGGGTAGATAGAGGAGACAAAAGCATAATGTGAAAAACTGTCAATAAAGTTGTTTCCAGAAATAAAGAACACATATTTAAATGCAGTAGAACTAAGCACTGAAATTATTTCCTTAAGACTATGTTAAATTCTTCCCCCCACTATTCAGAGACTGAGTGTCATCTGTAAACAAAGATGACCCAAAATCCTTGGGGATGGTAATGCAGGATGAAATTCAATGGTTTGGGGTTTTTTGAGGTCTCAATAGCTAATACATTCAATTACTGACTATAAAGAAGATTTTTTCTCTTATTTTCTGTTAATTGCTGATGGGAGCTTTTAGGAAAGGATCTGTTTGCTGCCTTTTACAGTGCTGGTACAATAAAGATCTCACTTGAGACTTCTAGGTGTTGGTGATAAGCACATTTTACATGAGAGCATCAGTAGAACGCTTTCTTAAAATGTGGTACTTTTTTTAGGAAAGAGGTTGATACAGACGTGATCTGTAGTTAAAGCTTCAGATGCATGCTTTCATGTCTGGCCTCTTTACCACAGAGGCCTAGCAACTGCAGCTTTAGTCTACAGGACAAAAAGAGTTGCTGACTTCTCATCAGTGCTTTGCATCGTCTGCTTGTAGCAATAGAAAGACACAAAATCATGGAACTTAATGTCTTTCAGGGCAATAAAAATGTTAATGAAATAGTGCTGAGCCTTTCCACCCCCCCAGTTTTAGCAGAATTGCTGCATGAGCTTTCCTTCTATATCTCTGATAAGCCTCATCATGTGTGTTTCACAAATATTTCCACTGACACTAGTATCAGAGGCCCTACTTTTGGTTGCAGCAGATTAGTATAGGTATATTGTTAGGCTAGAAATAATAAATTTCTATGCATGTGGGTGGCAACTGTTCAAGTTGTTTTGAAAGCTATGATGTTCTGGACCTGTGTGGCTTGCTTACAGTCATGGGAAGATGACATTCCTGTCCAGAGACTGCGAAGTTTTCTAAACCTGTATTCTCAATATGGGCATTATAGAACTGCATGGTAGATGTCTCTCTGATTTTTCTTTGGGACAAGTTAAAATTTTGAAATAATTTGTTTGCCTGAAAAACTCTGCTTTTGCATCACCCTCTGTATTTGTTTCTTTAGGGTGTCTGTCTTACCATCTCCTTACAATGTGAATGTCTTGCAGATTATTTGATTTGAACTCAAGTCATCTTTATTTTTTTATTACTTTTGCTTTTATGCTGTATGCATATCTGTGAATATGCCTTTTCACTCCATTTTCTGTAAATAATCTCTTGGAGTTTCAAAATGCACATAGATAAATAGCAAATGGTAAAGAATTAAAATATCTCCACAACACTGCACTGAATATCTCTGCTGGTAGAAAATGAATCTTGGAGAAATAATGTTCACTGTTCCCTCACAGTTTTCCCATGTAAAATGCTGTTCACTGGAGAAGGATATACTTATTTTTGCACTACACAAAAAGCAACAACTGGTTCCTCTTTTTGTGGATGGAACACAGGGCAAATTGCTGTGTGTAGGGTCTGCTCAAAGGTTCCCTGTATTTGACTGTTTCTCTGATTTAATGCTGGCAGAGCCCTCTCTGAATGCGCAATGCAGAATTTAGTCTGCACCTAGTCACCAGTTTGCAATGTGCCCTTTATGTTACACAGCTGTCAAGTCTTCTGTGCTAGATTGATTTCTCCCTATAGCAAAAGACCAACAATAAGACCAAGTGCCAGTCAGTTTTCTTAATTAGGTTCCTTTTTAAATGCTCGCTTGCAATCCTTGTAGTGTCATTTGAAGCTGACTCTTGCAGCCAGTGAGGTGGATCTGCCATTTTTAAAGGCTTATTTTTGCATTATTGTATATTTAAGCTTTTGTTCTTTAATGGTCTTCTCTTTTTCTAAAGCCATGTCAAAATGCTTAAAGTGAATATTAGAAGGCTGTAAAAAAAGAGGAATTAAGAAACAGAGAGCTTGTTGCAGAATCATTTAAATGACTATGTTGCTGCTTTTCTGACATTATCCTATCTGACAGTGGTAGGGCACTGCATAGCACCTTCTATTATGTGTCACAGATCTATGAACTGTGGAAATTAAATCTATGATTAAGAATTAAAGGGAAACATTGACATAATAGATGTCTTCATTCCTTCCAGAAAAGTCTCTGCTAGCACAAGGAGCATGGGCACATATAGAGACCACATATATAGTCCCCTTGTGCAATACCTTTGTGTTAGATCAAAAGAATAAAAAGTATTCAGGCAAGTAAGACTTTTGTTTAGTGTTGCTCTACACTTTGCTATTTGACATCATCAGTCTCTTTCCCATTTATACTTTGTTTTTGGAGCATTTTTGTGACCTTGAACATGAGATGTAATGTCCTCTTCCTCTAGGGTCTGTACATGAGATGTGCTAATTTTCAAAGGAAATCCTTGTTCAGAGAATTCCCCGAGAGTCTTACTGTCACCATCTTTAAAAAAATAAACTCCAAAACCACTTCCTTTTTTACTTTTCCATACAGCACAGTGTTTGGGATTTTTTCCATTGTCAATCCCTTTCCTTTCTTGGGTTTAAGCTTGGAGAGCAAAGCTGAGAAGGCAAAAGCAGAAGTGTTGTGCCTGGTATGTGCCCATGTCAGTCCCTCTGTAACTCAGCTTGCAAATGTCACAAACAAAAAAGTTTACTCTTCCCCAAGTCAGCTTTTTTGATTAAGTCCACAAATCACTGGTTCAGAACGTGCCTGAACAAATGGAATACTTGTATATACAAATGAATGAGAATTATACCAATGGCATTTTTTCCCCCTATTTAGCTTCTGCTCATCAAAAAGCAGAAATTTCTCCATGTAATGTTAATTCACTAACATTAGTGGCCATAAGCTTCTGGTAGTGACTCTGCTTTCAGCAGAAGCAGCATTACCTGGACATACATAAAAGCTACAGTAGATAGAGGGTCAAAATGTGTCCAGATCAGCAAAGATCTTCAGCTTCAGTAAAAAGAGTAACTGTGCTTTTTCCTGTGCCCTGAGATGAGGAAAAAAGCATCCTAATATTGCCACAACCTTCAAAAGTCAAGCAGCAGCAAACAGATGCTTTCCCTCCACCTTTTGGTGGTGTCCAAAGTCAGTCTACAGCTCACAAGAAAGCTGCTGTGTTACCTTTATGTGGCCTATATTTCATCCTACGGAGTAGACACTAGAAATCTTCTGAGGAACTTCCGTTTCAAAATATTTTTTCCCAAACTGTGTTGCCTTGGCTTCCTGTAGCACTCTGTGGTCCAGGCAAATCTGGTATGTAGCACCAATGTACTTGTTTCCCAGGGTCAGCTCTGTGGCCTTGTGACTCTGATTTCAAACTCCTCTGAGTTACTATTGGAATATTCTGTTATAATTCTAAAAGCAATAAAATGATGATACAAAATGAGCACCTCATCTTCCTACACTGGCTTTACCTAAATTACCCATGGTTTTGACATAAGAAATCAAGCTTCTAAGAATTGTTTGTGATATCTTTACATCACTGTACATAACTGTACACATTTTTGTCATTTTAAAAAGGAGTTTGTTACTGTATGTATACATCTACGTATTCGTTACCATTTTTCTATACCTTGTCTTGTATATGTATCAAGTGCCATTGCAGACTTGACAAGCTGTTGATATGGATTATTGACACATTCCTAGTGACTTATGTAGAGGAGAAAAAACTGGTGCCAATTTTTATTTTTCTGTACGGTGACCTAATAATGTCAAATTATGAATTTTATCAATACAGATTCTTTTGGGATAAAAAAAGAAAAAAGCAAGCGACTTCTTGCTTCTCAAGTAGCTAGCACTTGTTCTAGTGCAATAACAGTGGGTTCTTTTTTTAAAAAAAACCTGCTTCTCTGATTCCTAAGATCATGTTTCCTTTTTTTTCTGCTCCATCCTTCTTCCTGTCTCTAAAACTCTAATGCAAATTATGTTTGTTTGTTTAAAACTAGCAGAATTTGTTCCACTGTTCTGATGTGGTTTACTTGTATGCACAATGCAATAGATGCAGCTGGAGCTTCTCACAGTGTGAACACAGAACATGATTTCTTGCAGTGGAAGGTACAAACTATATATACAAGCAAATAACTTTTTAAAGGGACACTGCCTGTTTTCCTGTATTCCTTCTCTTTCTTCCTGAGCATTTAAAGGTGGTTAGTCATGGGTAAGTAAAGTAGCCATCTTGTCTAGTTTTCTATTTGTACAGCATTGTCTGACATGCTCATAGTGTAATGAAAACAATTCAACACCAGATGGCAATGTTGCATGAGCTTAACCCGTGCACTTCCTCAGAGGGGTGTAGCAAGACTTGTGGAAGGTAGTGGCAAATTTGTTTGGGGGAGTGAGTGGCCATATTGGCAAAACTCTTTTATCTCCTTTAAAAGTACCGATAATGGAGGTCAGAAAGGATAATTTTCCTCTTTGTCAAGTGCTAAGAAAATCTAGCAGGAAGTTCATATGAAATTCAGCTCAAGTAAAAAGATTAAGGACACCTATCTTAAAGAAATACGTGTTCACACTTCATTTTTTTTTTTTTTTGCAATTGCTCTTCGTAATAATTAACATGAAGAGACATTTCAAGGTTACACTAACTGCCTGCAAGAATTCTGCCAACCACAGTTCCCAGAAAGCAACTGTGATAACTTTTTTTATATATGCTCTGAAATCACATTTTTTTTTCTAATTTTAAGGTGTCAGCTGACTGTTTCCATTGTAGCATTGCATAGTTTTAGTAAGTTTTGTTTCTTTTCTCTTGAAATAACTTTCTAATGTAATTCTGCTTACACAAAATTCTCCCCCAGAGATTTATTTGAATAGAAATCATATTGTCAGGACATGTTTTTCCTTGAATGTTCCATTGAGTTCACTGCTATTCTACTCTGCTTGTTAAATGCATTATGCATAACAAACACACATGATTCCAAAGGAGTACTCATGTATTGTACTTAATGTATGCATTATATGGAACCTACTGTTAAGATCATGGTCAAATATCTTACTTCTAAAATTTTACTAATTCAAGTCTGACTGAAAATTTAACTTATTGAAATAGGAGAATGCATATTATGCCAAGTCTAATTGGGGAAAAAATGTAAAATTCAAGGTTTTCATAGTAAGAAACATAATTTGACAGAGGCAAACTTAGTTGAACGGTACCTGCAAATGCACAAAATGGTCCTTTGTCTTTCCAGTAACCTTAGTCTGTGTCCATCCAATAGATGTAGCTGAAATATTTGTAATACCAGTAAACTCTTTCATGTCTTTTTAGCTGTTTTTGGTGGCAGTTGAAGAAAGCCTGAGGAATACGCTTAAATTAATGATTGTGTAGATCACTGATTAATAAACTGAATAGAGTGCATTACTTCCTTGAACTAGGTAGTAAGTGGTTTTGGCCCAATCAGTTCCTTCTTGCCTGAGGTACTGACAACAGGTGACTTGTTGCCTTTGGGTACCTCTTTAATATAGCAGGTAATTCTGCCTATTGTTTTCCTATATTGACTCCAGAGGAGGGCTAGGATAATTTAGTGGCTTCATTAAGCACTTAAACAGGGGGGATGAATCTAGACCTAAAGTCACAGTTTAAAATTATTTTAAGTATCTTTGTTCTACCCTGTTTTCCTCCTTCTCCTTCTGTTGAAGGCAGGAAGACAGCAAGTTACCAGCCATATTTCCAGTGGTCCGTCACTGATAGCTTAAGGTGACACCAATGATAGATTTGTCTGTACTTTGAACTTCATCTTTATAATCCAGGGTGAAACCATAAGACAAGGTTAAGAAGCAAATTGTCAGGCACACTGCAGTAGTGCTGAAGTCAATTTTCAGTAATTCCCTTGCTTTGCGCTTCTCAAGGTTGTGTTTTCAGATGGATGCTGGTGATACTGTCCTGGTTTTGCATCCTCTACCAGCTGCCAGTGAGCTTAGCCATATTTCTTCTTGCCTGGAAGCACAGCATCCTTTCCAAGGTATCCTTCTATCACAGAGGGAATCTCTTCACTGCTGTGTCTGGCTGTACATCTGTCAGGGTTGACTGACAGCACCTGCAATCATTCATCCTAGAGAAAGAGGACTGAGATATTGGGAAGCCTGATGTCAGATAGGGTGTTTGGGAGAACGTGATTTACAAATGTGCCCAGAATGAAGTTTTAAGCATAAATAGACTGCTGCTATTACAAGCCACCAGAAGAATTGTGATTTGCTTAATATTACCCTTCTGTTACACTCTTGGTGAGGAAGTTCTTTGGAAAGCAAAGTGTTATTGGACCAGTAATAAGACATCTTATTGTAAAATGGTTTGTTTATACGTTGGAGCCTGATAGACAGTGTACATGTGCAAACAACATGGCAAGATATTTCATTATGATTGTGTTGCTCATTCAGGCCAAGTCACTTATCCAGACCACTGTACAATAAGATGTCAAACTATTGTCGCTGCAACATCACTTCTCCTTGCAAACTGGTAGTTTTTGCAGAACAAGAAGGGGAATGTGTGAAGATTGCACCTTTTAAAACAGATTTGGGCTGACAGGATAAATTATAGCATTATTACCTAATGGGTGGAAATGAAACTCTTTGCAATTTCAGGCTCCAACAAGATTGCTTCTTTTTTAAGGTATGGATATCAGACTTCAAGAGAATTTCACAAAATCTCATTTAGATATCTGAATTAAAATATATTTCTAACAAAACTCTTAATCAGCAATTCTCAGTAGGATTACTATCACATTGCACTCTTTTTTCTAGTTGTTTTTTCCTTTTTTCTTTTATATAAGGAAGTTGCAAGCCTTGAATTTCTTTTTTTTTTTTTCCTGGAAGGAAAATACAAAGTGAGATAGCAAGAATAAAGAGAAATATTTTCTGCTTCCTGAAAGACTCAATGGTATAGATTAGAAATCTCAAGTGGTGGAAAAATTCTACTCTCTAATCCATTAGATTCTGTCATAATATGTATTTTTTTTCTCACGGACAAATTACTACCTACTGACTTTTATGCAGATCTACCTTGCTCAGTTTGAGCCACAGGGAGGTCAATCATCTGTTTTTCTCTTTTTAAAAAAAGTTAAACAGGTTTTGAAATGTTTTTGGCTCTAATTAATAAGAGTTCTAATAAAAATAGATGTCATAGAATACCTTCTTTGAAAAATATAATGATTTTAAAGTGTCATTAATTTTTTTTAATAAAAAGACTTAATAATTTCACAAGGAAACATTTTAAGCTCTGAACAGTAACAAGAACTAGTTTGACTTACTGTTGCGAAGCTGATGGAAAAGGCATGATCAACATTTGTTGTGTGATGCTAATGAAATCTCTTCTCAATTGGGAAGTCTCCTGTATTGCAAAAAAAAAAGCTGATCCACCAGATCTAGAAGATCTAGTGAATTTACCTGTTTCTTTTCAGAGCAAATTTCTCTATATTGCCAGTCCAACTGGAATTGGAAAACTTTCCTGTGTGGTACTCTTGTGTTATGAATTGGTGGCATTTGTTAGCCTGGGTGAGCAGAATGGCCTGCCTGATTAACTTCACTTGGTTCTTGCCTGCTTGTAGGACTTGTTGCTAACAGAGAATAAACATAATGATGACAATCCACAGTCAGTCAGACAGCATAAAAACCTCACACACCTACTGCACAGCAGTACTTCCTCAATGTCCCTGTTAGGAGTCCAGTGGGCATTTGGCCTCAACTTGTACTTCCTCCTCTGGCTCAGAGGTGTTACTCCACTCAAGCTGCACCTACAGTGGAATCCTACCTTTTTTTATTTTTTTTTTCCTTCGCAGTTTTTATATTGAATGCAAGCTAGGAATTGCTTGCAAGTCACCAAGAAATTGGTGGGCGTTCTCTAATTTGCTAGACTACCTGTTGGATATCTCTGTTATTCATTCTGTGTTTTGCAAATTTCTCGTAATTAAGAAGCTGGGAGACTGAAGGGCAATTCTGGTTTAAGAGAAGAAGAACAAAGTTTGGCTCTTGACAATAAGTGGTTGCAAAAGAGACTTGCAGGCCTGATTTGTTTCTCCATCTACATGAGAAGACATGTCATGCGAATTATAGACTATCGTAGGAGTATCTGCAGATTCCAAAACCTGTTTTTAGAATAAAGAAGAGCTTGATTAACTGAGACATCTTACAAAGTGTGCTGCAGCTACTGAGATTTCTTTTAACTTTAGGATAAAAAGTTTAAGAAACCCACTTTTTTGAGAAGGCATGTTTACAGCCCATTTGAAAATGTTGAGTTACATTTCTAGAAAGTTGCAACTGTCCAAATCAAGGAACATGGCAGTTCCTTCGAGGCTGGGCACTGTCTCTTGCTCCATTTCAGTGTCTGAAATCTTGTCTTTTCCCAGAATTCTCTAGGGTATATATCACTGTCCATTACATGTTTTAATTAATCTTATCATTACTGTACATGGAGTTTACCAACAATTCAGTGAACTTATGTTGGGAAGTCTGATGTTCTGTATTTGTTGAAAACAGGTAAGACCAATTTCATTCCATATGTTGGTTGTATAAGGTTCAGATGAATGTCAGTTGTCCATTCTTCAGCACAGGCAGTTAGATCTGGTATTCATTGCCAGCAAGTCCTTCACAGGAGATGCCTCCTGCCCCTGTTTACACTTTGTCAGCTCCACCATGGATTTTTTCTGTAAAGGCTGGCCATTGCTGCTCCTCTAAATTAGACGCCATCTTGATTATTTTGACAGAGAAACCAGTTAGCAATGGAAATAATAGTATGAATGTATAGAATAAGGCATTCAGTGTTTTTAAAAGAACAGATTTTTTTTTTTCCTTTTCTTTCACAGGCCTTCTGGGGATAAAATCTTGGGCTGGGGAAAAGGAATAAAGCACAAAGAGCAACACATAAACCAGCTCATAAGACTTCTGAAAACTCTTAAAACTTAATCATCTAGTTCTGATCATGCACATATGAGCTGGATTTTGTCCTGTGTTTCCCTGAACAAAGACTTCTTTTCCTATCATCTGTAGCATCTGTTACTGCTTGTTCTTGAAAATGTGCTAGCTTTAAAACTTTTATGAGAAAAAGCAAACCTTTTGGTTTTAGAATTTGTCAGCTATTGACCCTGTATTGTTCAGGTGCTGTTTGGCCTAACACAATGTGTAAATCAGGCTAAAAGAGCAATTCAGAAAAAACAGACTTCATTCAAGAGTTACAGGAACCAATGGAGAAGTTTAGTTTTCTTCAAACTAGATAAGCTAGAAAAGGATACACTAAGAGATGATTTCTGTTCAGTTGTTGCAGGAAGCATTGATATATTTGGATTTTAATTAAATGGTGATGTTCATAATAATAAACTATCACAGTTTGGAAATGAAATTCCCCAATTTACTACACCCCCTGAAACCCTCATGCGACTTACTCTCTCCCCCCTCACTCTCCCTTCCTCCTGTTGTGGGATGGAGAGAAGAATTGGAGGCGCAAAAGGCAAAGATCAGTGGTTCTTCATTGTCATCCCTGCCATCTTAATCAAATATTTTGATCACATCAGTAATGCTGATATCTTTCCACTGCTTTAGGGACTCTACAAGGCCTTGAGATATTAGTTCACTTGGTATGTGCCTTTCACATGATTTATGGTAATCATATGCAGTACTTGATATTTTCATCTGTGTTTCCTGCAGTCTCAGCTGCAGGTTTGAGAAGTGCTATCAGCTGTGCTTGGCCGTAGTTGCCAGTTTTTGGTGGTGTGGGGTTTCCTTGTTGTCTACATATCAAAAGAATAGTACTTAGGTATTCATCTGGTCATTACTTTACTTCTTCAGCATTCGGCATAAAACTTGATGAAGGTAAAATAAGTAATTGTCTGGCACCCAGTCTTGAGAGCAGCAGCTAGGGCCCTAGTGAAAAAATGGAAAAGAAGGATGAAGAGTATCTTAAAGGAGTTTTTCAGGTTGCTGTGTCAGACTCCTGGCTACTCTAGCATAATATATCCAATAATGTGAGTAACCAACTGCTTCAAGGAAGGGTTAACAAGACTTGAAGTAGGCAGCAATGTAATAATCAAATCAAAGAAGAGGATTACTCTCAGATTTTACTGATTTTAGCAAAAAAAGAAATGAACTTCTGAAGCACCTTCTTATAATTGACTAGAGAAACAATGTTCAATGTTCATTGACACAGGAATTCCATAAGTACAAGCAAAAGTTGGTTATTATCTCATACCAAGAGAAACATGAATGTGTCACAATATTACTTCCTGAGCAGTACATGTGATCTCTTACAAGAGGAACATCTGGGTCTGGGTTCTTAAGGAGAATCATAGATAAATTAAGATGAATTTAGGAAAGGACAGTGCTTGTGCAAATGTGACCTGTGAGAAAGAATTGAAAGTCCTATAAATGTTTATCTTAAAGAAAAGGTCAGAAAAGCACTGGGAATCAATTACTGATATAGTTAGAAGAGTGCTTGCTAAAAGCAAAAGAATGACTTATTTTCCCTTCTTTGGAGAGAATAGTGCTAATGAGCTTAGATTGCAAGAAGAAAAAAAGGTCAAGGTTGAAATTGTCAAAAAACCTTCCGATGATGAGGCCAGTAAAACACTGGAATACATTACGTGGGAATATTATGGATTTTGCATTCATAATCATTTTTCAGATAATTTTTGTAGATGCATTTATCTATTATATTTGATTGCTGCTTGACACAGAAGCATGAACTAAAACTTCTTCACCCTGTTTTTTTTTCATTTCCTGCAGAAGAGTTTCTCTGCATGCCTAGTCCAGTGAAACTGGACTACTGATTTGAACAGGACTTTGGGTAGTATAGTGACCATTTTTGAGCATTTAATTGAGTTTTCTTCAAATTTTATCCCAAATAACCAGAATTCTATGGAACAGAAACTATCTTAACGTAAGTTTGTCTTTAATTTGAAAATGTTTCAAGAATACATGAAGATTTTATTTTTAAATCCTCAAATCAAGAAAGTAACCTGGAAAGAAAGAAGTACAGCAAGAAAAACTAAAAATGGATGAAAAAATCAAGAAATAGTTGATGATCGTTCCATAGGGCTCAATTTTAGGGCCAGTGCTCTTTAATATTTTTATAAGTGTCCTGAATGCTGGAAACAAATGCACCTTGAGTAAGTTTGCTGACAATACTAAATTAGGAGGAGCTAATGGAGCTCAAGGAGTGGACTTCCTTGAGCATAGAGAGGTCTTGCAGAGAGAAAGATTCTTAACCCAGAGGGTAGTCAGTCACTGGAACAGGCTACCCAGGGAAGTGGGCACTGCTAGGCCTGCTAGAGTTCAAGGACAGTCTGGATGATCCTCTTATTCATATGGTTTACTTTTAGGTAGTCCTGAGAGGAGCAGGGAGTTGGACTTGATGACCCTTACAGGACTCTTCCAACTTGAGATATTCTGTGAATCTATAATCCATCATAACAAAACAGCTGGACAGTGTACAGCAGGAACCCATCTGACAGTGGGAAACAAGAAGCATTAACAATTATTATCAATAGCAATAATACTATCTGTACACATGCAATTGAGGCTGTCTTATGCAAGGTGATACACAATAAAATGTCAAGAAAATAACAAATGGAACAGGTTGTCCAGAGAAGTGGCTGGCCCATCCCTGGAAGTGTTCAAGGTCAGATTGGGTGGGGCTCTGAGAAACCTGATCTAGTGAAAGGTATCCCTTTCCACAGCAGAGGGGCAGGAACTAGATGATCTTTCCAATCCAAATTATGCTATGATGCAATGATTTTATGACAGGCTCAAGATATCTTTTCAGGAAGAGAACAGGTTGTGGAGGCTGGAAAAGCTTTCTTGGTGGTGCTGATTTTTTCATAGTGTTCCATCTCCATAAATTATGATGCTCAAGCTGTATTTAATGTCTTGCTGTAATGCCAACATAAGCTGGTTTACTGACAAAGTAAAAGATATGAAGATCTGTATTTACAGATATGCTTTGAGAAGTGCTATATCAAAATGCTTTTTTTGAATTTCTGGTAATTTTAGTCAAGATCAGGTTACATGAGAAATATTACTAATGAATTTATATTAATCTCCTATATCAATAGAAATCTTCTACATCATTAGAAATCCTAGTGTACAGAAACAAGTGCTGTCCCCCCACATTAACCAGCAAACATAAAATGACTACAGAAATAAAGGCTATGAGAAGATCTTCAGATTTTTTCTGAATTCCTAGTGAAGTAGGAATATTGTATCTTGAGAAACATGTTGTGGAAACAGTAAGAATCAAATTTTTATAGTCTTTGACAAAATGAAAGAATGTGAGCGTTGAAATTACAGTGCTTTCCTTTTACCTGTTAGACACTCAATAAAAAGTGTGCTTTCATCAAGTTTCATTAAGTTTGATATTTTCATTCCAAATTGGTATCACATTTGGAACTTGAGAAACCTGGAAAATCCTGTGATGACTAGAGAATACCTTTTTAAATGGACAGGTGTGTCAACACTTCCAGAAAAAGTTCTTTCCAATACTTGGGTATGGTTCTTCTTGGATCCACATGAAAAGGCTGTGGAAGGACATCTAAGAATGGAAGCCCCGAAGAAAGCTTTCACTGTCTGGGAAGGAAATTCTATCAGTTGCGCCAGGATTAGGTGCTGCGGATACCCCAGCCTTAGGAGCTTACTGTGCTTGGCGGCTGCGGAAATTCAATTTCTGTTGAGTAGAGTCGTTAATGAGTAACAAAAGAACTATGTGCTTCAGTTAATATTAACAGCAGAACTCCAGAAGGGTGCTTAGAGATGCAAAAGTCATGGTAAATTAAAGCACATCTAATTCAAAATAACATTTATTGCAACCTGATTGTAGCATTGGTAGTAAATCCCGCACAATTTCTTCTCAGAACTGTGGGAAGTGTAAATTCTGGTTGGCAATGGATATCTGGGACTCTGTCCATTTCCTGTAAAAAATGCAAACCATTTCTCTGACTGTGACATGGGGGATGGATTAATTGAAAATGCTTAGCAGAAGATGTCTTGTATTTTCATAGTCTACAAGGTGCTGTGTAAGACAGATACTCAAATACAATTAGCAAAATTAAAACAGTATAATATGTTTACCAAGAGGTATGATCTTATCTCCTTAAATAAAAAGCAAATACAGGCTTGTTCTTGATTATGGACAGAAAGATTTTTAAAAAGTATGAAAATTTAAGATTACACACCATCGAAGCAGTAATACAGAGTTCAGATCTCTGATGTCAAATATAGATACCATTTGTCAATGGAGGAAAGCTCTACAAAATCTTCTCTGGATCCTTAAATGACAATTTTTGGTGTTTGTAAGTGTAGATCAGATTTTCCTTGCATTATCGTAAATTCACAGAATTGTTGGGGTTGGAAGAGACCTCTGGAGATCACCTAGTCCAACACCCTGCCAAGTCAGGGTCACCTAGAGCATGTGACACAGGAACATGTCCAGGTGGGTTTGGAATGCCTCCAGACAGGGACACTCCATGACGTCTCTGGGTAGCCTGTTCCAGTGCTCTGCCACCCTCAATACGAGGGCATTTGTCTTGCTGTGAAATCACAATCAGGCCTTATACCTGAGAAAAGTCATAGTAGTTGCTTTTTGTTTCACAAGGTGCACTGAAGTTGAAGGACTCATTTCTGGAAAAATGAGTTCTCTCCATGCTATGGAAAAGTTACCCAGCTCATCTCTCACTCAAGAGTTCTCAGTTAGCAGTTTGGCATATAACCTTTTGTAATCCCTTCAGAAGTTATTCGGTATACCAAGACCCACTTGTATCTGAACACAATGGCTTTTCCTCCTTTTGAGAAAGATCATTCAAAAAGAGTGAAATTTCAGGATCTTGCCTGGATGGGGGTTTTATGATGGGGTCTAGAATTGGCATAAACTAATACCTGCATCTAGGTGTCACTTTCTGCTAATTGAATTCTGACCACTGAGGTGAGAAAGTTGCCTCTAGTGAAAACCACATCATAATTTAATCCCAGCCAGCAGCCACTCGCTCACTCCCCCACCAGCAGCACAGGAGAGAAAACTGGGAGGGTAAAAACTAGAAAACTCATGGGTTGAGATAAAGGCAGTCCA
Source organism: Cephalopterus ornatus (assembly GCA_013396775.1). NCBI lineage: Eukaryota > Metazoa > Chordata > Aves > Passeriformes > Cotingidae > Cephalopterus > Cephalopterus ornatus. The sequence goes on from VZRE01005093.1 coordinate 28,765, forward strand.
ATAGGGAAAGCAAAAGCTCTACACACAAGCAAAGAAAAACAGAGAATTAATTCACTGCTTCTCATGGACTGGCTGGTGTTTAATCCTCTCCAGGAGAGCAGGGTTCCATCAGACCTTACATGTGACTTCAGTGGATGTTTAGGATTGTACGGAG
>VZRE01005094.1:4148-59157 GCA_013396775.1 Cephalopterus ornatus
GTGGGCCCCCCCCCGCCCGGGCGGGCTCCGGGAGACCCCGCGGGGGCTCTTCGGGGACGAGCATTAGAAACCCCAGTGCCTGTGAATAGATGCGGGATGTGTGCGCAGGGAATACTTGTGCTGACGGCTGATTCTGCCGCTCTGGAGGGAAAGGGAGTTGGAATGCTCTGTGTCAGCTGGGCGGGCTGTAACATGTCCCAGGGAATGACTTTTTTGTTAGAAGTGAAGAATTGAGCTTATATCTCAGGCTGTGTAAGTCATAGGCGGTTTTCAAAGCAAATGAGGAAGTGTGTACCAAAGATAGAGGGAATGAATTTGTCCCAAAGACTTTCTATAAGCTCTCAGATAGCTTCCTCAGATTACCACTGTTAGTAGCTTTTCTTTGTCACCTTGATTAGTTTTCCGTGACAGGCAGAATTCTGCCAGGGACTACAGTGAACTTCATGTTGCTTGGTAGATGAGATGGGCAGGGCTGAAGTGGTAAATTTGAGGGGGGTTTAGTTTTGAAACTCGAGCGAGACAAGGTGAGAGTTAATCTTGATTGAGAATTAATCTTGATGCAGATCAAATATTTTACCCATGTATTTGCATACATTAAAATATACCTGAGTACTCAGTATTGTCTCTGTTCCTGGAAACTCATTTCAGCGGTGAGTGAACAAATAGCAGCGTTATTATGGTGATGAATAGAAGCATTAATTAGATTCCTGGTTTCTTTTTGAATGTTTTTATTTTCATATTGGGAATGCCAGTCCTTGCTGATCAGTTTTAATTGCCACATGTCACTAAATGTGGATTTGCACTAGATTTTCTGATCTAGAAAACCAAGGCTATGTCTGTGGAATATGTATATGTGCTCATCTCTCTGGCCTTTTAGCTTCTAGGCATTTTTTTGTTAAAAAGGAATCAATTAATGCATTTTTTGTGGTCTGGTGATGAATTTTCACTTCTGCATCAAGCTCTATTTGACTGGAAATTACAATTTATGAAATGCAGGAGCAAGGTCTTATATTTTGTTAAATAAAAATTACCACTTCCATTTATTTGACTCTTATCTAGCAGGAACCTGAAACCTAAGGGTTCTGGATTTTTGGTTATAATGTCCTTCAAAATTTTGGGGCATGGTTTTTTAAACATTTAATTAAATTTGCTGTGTTGTCCTGCAATTTCAGTTTCCTCTTCTCATTTTTCAGCTAGCTCAAGAAATACTGTGCCTGCACAAAGGGAAGTGACTCTGAGAAGTTGGCCAGGCACTTCAGCAGTTGTATTTCAGAGTGATTAGCTGTTGATTTTTATAAATTAGGTACATCCTGGTTTAGTTTCAGTTGTTTGATTATTTGGCTATGCACATACCCTAATGGGGACTGTCAATATTTTCAATGGACTTGTTCTGAAAGCTTTTCTATATATTAAAAAAAAATGAAGAAACACATCTGGGCTTGCATTTAAAGCAGCTTAATCTTGATTGCCATGGTCCCAAGCTGTGTGTTTCACAGTCAGTGGGCACGGGGTGATGAAAGCAGTGCTTTATAGCAGGTGTTGTGGTGAAAGCCCCCAGGCTCCCATGTGGTGACACATCTTAGTGTGTATATTTGAGTGTGGGGGAAAGCTCTTACCCTCTGTTACCTTCCTGGCTGAATTGTAGGTGTCAGAGATGGGTTAGAGTTTGCACTGATTTGTTCAACATTTCCAGGGGCAGTAAATGTGAAATAAGTGCTCCTGATCCAGCATTTTAATCTCCCATGGGATGGGACACTGGCAGGGCCCAACCACTTGTGGAATGCAGAGAGTTAGCTCTAATGGCATGTCTTCCCTGAAGTGATCCTAAATAGGAAGGACCTTCCTGGGAGGGCACTCCTAATGTGACAGCGCTTCTCACTGCTGGGAGTAAAATCAACTCTGCAGCCACAGCTGGGCTTTAATTGGTGTAACTACACAAATGGCTGAGGTTTGGGACAACATAACTGTGGCAAGAGCAGTGCATTATACAGCTCAGACTGGTTAACAGCACAGCCATAGCTGAACTCCTGAGGATTAAAGGAAGGAAACATGACCGTAAGAGCAAAGTTGCCAACCATTCTTTTTGTCAAAGATAATTTTAAAGACTTGCCTGTGATCCTTCTACTCTGCCTTGCATCCATGTGGTATTTGATCCTCTGTCTTCATAGTTTCATGCTAATTGTAGCCTTTTTTAAGCTTATAATTAATTGTAAGCTTAATTGTATTTTCTATGGCACTTAGTACCATGAGATTCAAATACAGCAGAGTTGTTTGGGTGCAGTTACATCACAGATCCACATCTTCCCTCACACTTATATTTTTCAGTACTTTTGGTTGCAGTCTTGTAACATTTGTATCCTGAAGAGTAAAACAGTTAAATTTATGGAGGGCAAAGAGAGCTATTGTAAATATTGTGGACCTGTGATCAGACTTCATTTCTTTATATTGAGATCAGTTTGTATTTCCATAACCACAGCTCCTTTGGTTCCCTCTCCTGCGCTTGGAGTAGGCAGGGGTTCATCCTGTCAAAACTTGTGTGTTGAATTTGGGGTCTCTGCTGAGCAGGGAGCTGGCATGTTGGCTTGCTAAACTATAAGTAACCAAGCAATTGCTGATTGTTTTTTTCCTAGGAAGCTTGTGGGTTTTTGTTTGTTTGGGTTTTTTTGTAGAACAGTTTGCCTGTATCCAAAATAAAAAATGACAGTTTTTTTCAATCTAAATATGGCAATTAAATGAATCTAAAAATTACTTAAATGAATTTAAATGAGCTAAATGGAAAGAAAATAGCATTTGACTGGAAAGGTCCAACATCCTTTAACTAAGGGTAATTATTTTGCTAGGAAACTTTATAAGTGAAGACATATACTGAGGAGTTTCAGGGAGAACTTTGACAGTGGTAGAAAGCAGGGCTGTGTGAACTATTGTAACAGTAGAAAGTAGAAGAAACTTTTCTTCTTTGCATTATCTTGCCCTTCCAGCTGCCAGTGATAAAGAGCGTGTTCTTCTGCATAACTTAATAATATCCCTTGCTCTGGAAGGGGTTTTAAGAGAAGTCTCAGGTATTTCTGGTAATTTTATTTATATTTTGCCTAGGCTTTTTTTTTAATTTATTTTTACCTGAAGCCTGGTCTGTTCTGTAAAATTATACTGAAGTTTATTGTCCAGACATTTCACGTGTTGGTGTGTGTTGGTAAGTTCTCTTCTCTAGACTTTGAAGATGCAGTTGAACATCACAATGCCTGGCAACTGTAAATCATGTGTCTCTGGTAGTGAGCAGCCTTCACTGACAGATACCTGTATTTGAAATTCTTTGCATTTTAAAATCCCTTTGTAGAGGAAGTATTGCTGCTGAGCAGATCAGCAGTCCTGATGTCTGCCTGGAAAAATGGACATCTAAAATTGCTGAGAGGAAGGATGGCCTATCCCTGGAATGTCCAAGGCCAGGTTGGACAGGGCTGGGAGCAGCCTGGGCTAATGGAAGGTGTCCCTGCCCATGGCAGTGGAATGAGATGAGCTTCAAGGCCCCTTCCAGCCAGAAGTGTTCTGTGATTCTCTGAAATAGAACAGAGGGAAATACGGGATCTTGATCTGCAAGGCATTTGGGGAACGTTGGGCACAGGGTAAGCTGCACTCCCTGGAGTGGGGGCTGTGGTGCTCTCTGGGGTTTCTGTTCTGCTCCTGAGATGTATTTTACCAAGACAAGCCAAATGTGAGGGTCTGTTAGAAGGTGTTGTGGGGGAAATTCCTTAAGGTATCTTTTTGTTCACCTCCTTGTTTTCCTTTGCTCTGTGCACGCTCATCCGAGCGTACGGAGCAATGGCACATTGGCCATTGTTAAACGTAGCTCCAGTTAAGTTTATGCTGTTCATATTGGTGACTGCTTAGTCTAGATTTATACCAGAATATTTTCACCTTTTCTCTCATTTTCCTCCACTCTTTCCTACTCATACTTTCTTTTCTTGCCTTGCAAACTCAGCAAGATTAACCGTGAGACTTGAACACTGCAATCCCACTTGAACACTTGAATCGCACCTTCAGTTATGTTTGCTGTTACAGTTAGTTTAAAAGAATCAATCCCCATCAGATGAGTGCAGCATGCCTGAACAGTACAAATCATATTCCAGAGGGAACCTTCTAAGTGTGGGTTTGACCTTGTACAAATGTGTTTTATCGCTGTTGCTTGTTTGCATTTATAGTATTTAAGCTACTACTCACAGTCATGACGCTTCAGCAACATGACTTTTATGTGCAGTCAGTACTAGACATCTGTTTCATTCTTTAGAGTTTATAGAATCATATCCAAAAATGCATTGAAAGGGCATAATGGTGCAGTCAGGCATTCAAAAGTTAGGAAATGCCAGAATTCAAGTTCCCTGCATAATGTCAGAAATGCAGAAATAAGCAGGACTCTCTCCTGCTCCTTTAAAGAAATAACCTGCTTCTTTGATCTGTTATGATAAGATTCAGGTATGGCTTGTCTTTGTAGTCTTAAATCTCTTGGGGAAAAAAACACAGTGAGGGAAGTGGAGTCGTCTTCCTGCAGCGTGTGTGGAGAGTGGCAGGGAAAGCTTCAGCCCCACTCCTCTGGGCAGATTTGCTGTCAATACTCTGATGGTCAGAGGGATGATCAGTGAAGTCAGTTGTTCACCTTGTTTAATTCTCTATTTCTATACTCAGATTTGATTTTTAGCAGATGAGAGAGGATTGAAACCTCCAGTCTTCCAGGCTCAAGTCTGCAAATAAGAACAAGTTTTCCTGTGTATCTTGTGCAAATCTTTTCATTCTTTTGCTGTATTCATCTCTTAACCCAATGGCAGTTCATAGTTTCAGTCAAGGAATTGGCCTGTTTCCGTAAAGGAGGATTTGAGACCAGATCTGCTGGTATTTCAGTACAGATTGTTTCTGTGATGTTGTTTGCCTCATACTTCAGTCAGAAGGGAACCTGGAGAACTTTGAGGTCAAAGGATATGAACTATTAGTAAAATGTTTTCATGATATCCTATGAGTAAACTCTAGAAAAACGGTAATTAGCTTCTTTCCAATAACTGTTGGAGCATTATAATTTTTTGATGATATTTTCTGTTTAAGGCACTGTTCCTGTGGAGGGTGCCTTGGTTTAGGTGGAATCCTCTGTGCTGACACAAAGCTGCGAAGTTATGAGTGTATCTACAATGAAGTGCTTTAGAAATGCTGCTCCTTCCTTTAACCAGGTCTTGGGAGCATCAGGACAGTTCACCCAGCCCAGGTAGCTGTACTAAGGGCAAAATGTGTAATTGGGATGTTCACTTTTCCTCTGTATATAACGCCATATAATGGAATTGTTTGGAGTAAGCAGGTCACATGTGGTGACTTGTGCAGGAATGGTTTTAATTTTCTTTAAAATTATAACTTAGGATATGTGTCTTAGGAGAAGAATGTTTAAGGCAAGAGATCGAATAGATGCCAGCTGCTGTTTGTCGAGGTTAAAAATGCCTTTTTTATGATCAAGGTCTTTGTTTCTCCTTTTTGCCATTTGTCCTTTGCCGTGGGCTCGTGAGCAGAGTGTGTCTGTTTTGCTCTGTGGTGGTGATTGTTACATAGTGGATGGTTAATATTGTAACAGAGCAGATTTACTGTTGAATGTGTCAAAGATGATGTGGCACCATCAGTGCTGACCAGAAGAGCTCCCTGTGTCTTGCCACCAGGGAAACAATGCCAGTTGAAACATGGATTGCTTTGCAAGGTAACATGTAGAACATGACATACGTGGTGCCAGCAGTCTCTTAAGGCTGATGGATCTGTGAATATGGGGTATCTTGTGTCCTAATAACCTAAAACTTGTTGCCAGCCCTACTCCAATTTCTGACAGTCCCAGTGCTTCCCAGCCCAGAGCTGTAGCTTTAATTTGCCTTGTGGAGACAAGCATGGCATGAGCTGAGCTAAGAGGAATTGGGAATGGCAGAACCTATAAGCATAAAAATGACATTTCATAATGAAAAATGGAACAAAAGGCTGTTTGGAAGAAGTCAGAAGACAACCTGGGAGAAAATGAAAATGAGACAAATGGGAAAACTTCGGGCTTTCATGGTACAAAAGAAACAAGAGTCCGATGGGAGTGTGGATTCAGGGAAGGCAAAGGCTCATTGTCACTGAGCATTTTAATGGGTGAATGGAGTTTATTTTACAGCTGTTCCCCACCAGTTTGCTTTTTCTGTGGTCAGTTGTTAAAAAACAAAGCCATCTGCCTTCTTTCCACCTTAAGCTTGTTTACATCAACCAGATGAATATTCTCTGACTGTGAAATGCACGTTCTGCATGACTTCAATTTCACTTCTTTTTCTCCCTTTTTGTTCCGTAGATTCCACCCATTTGCAGGCAAAGATCATGGCCTAGCCTGGCAGGGGATTACTCAAGGCCATTACTAGAGCCTTCAGAGGTGGGTACAATTGGTTCTTCCTACTTGCAAGTCAGAGGAAACTTAAGCCCTTGGGGCATCTTTCAGTTTAATCTGCTGGTTTTCTGTTTTTTTTTCTTAATTTCACTAATTACTGTTCTGAAGTGCAGCAGGTTAAATGGCAAGTTATGTTTCTGCCTCTAGAAGTCTTTCTGAATCTTTAGAAACTAATGATATTACAGTAACTTTCAAAGAAGAGTCCTTAAAAAGGCAGGTCTTGTGTGTTGATATTTAGATTCCTGTTGTCAAGCATGGAAAATACCCAGGTAAGGAATACCCAGGCACAGGAGATTGTGAGCTTTCCTTGAGTGTGTATGGCCTTATTACTTTAAAATTCTGCTTGGGTTGTAGAATATTCTCATTATTGAATGCCAGGATATCAGGCTCTTACTTCTGGGAGGTCTGCTTGCCTTAAAACTAGTGTAAACACAAGGAAGATGCAATTTTTGCTGTTCATGGAATAATTATGACACATAACGAAGCTAAGAAATGTAATTATCTTGCTTTTCTTTTTGGTTTTTAATTATAAAATAATAACCACTGACTGGTTATCACAGAACTGACTTAAGCAGCTAAAATCTTTTGAGGGCCATTGGGACTTCAAAGCATAAAATCTACTTAGATTATTTTTTATAATGTTTTTCTTTAAAATATTACAAGTGACATTTTGATTTGGGAAACCCTGGGGTCTGCTATCAACCAACATACATCAAATGGGATTCTGAAAGAGCTTTTACATAACTTGAACCTGAAAATTGTCAACATGTAGCAAGTATTTTAAACAAAATGCAGATTACATTTGGTAAAGCTTTATCTATTGTTTGTGGCAGGCACTTGGAAATTGAACTTGGAGAAATGCCTGGTGGTAGTGAGTTGTTATTTTTTAGTGCATCTACATGTGTGAATAAATTCAGAACTTTTCTCCGAGGAGCCTTGACCACATGCTGAGAGAAGCAGGCATTTGTTTTTAACAAGCAAGTTCTTTTCCAGACTCTCCCTGTACATGGATTGCAGCAGGGGCCCTGGGCTGGGATAATTTGTACCTGACTTACTGCACCAATAGGCCATTCCCATCCGGGTAGGAAGGAGAAGTGTAGAGTGGATTTATCTTATTTATTTTGCCTGCAAGTAAAGTTACTCTTATGTACATGGAAAGACAATTATTGCTGAAATGTGTTCCACTTTATATATTAATGTGCCTGAGTGTGGTTATCCCCCAAAACTTCAAGATTTTTTTCTATGTTCTTCAATCCATTTTCAATTTTTAGGTGTCCTAAACTGAAATATTTCAGGGTCTGTTGTCTTTACCTCCTGCCTGCTTGGAACGTGCTCTTTGCTGCCAGAGTTATAGTCCCTTTCTTATTGTTTTCTTGAACAAGGCAAGGATTTTAGAGAGAGGAAAAATCTTTGACTAAAAGCAGGCTGATACAGCTGGAGGATGGGGGAGGGAAAACAGGCCAGTAGTTGCTCTTTCTGTTGGTTTTTATGTGCCTGTTTCCTGAGGTTCTTGCAAATTGACTCTTCATTTTCACCCAGATCCTGCCGAGGTGGCGACTGATAGAGAAGAGGATGTGTTGGCATGGCCATGCAGGTGGAGGTCTTCACACAGATCCAAAGGAAGGGGTAAAACATGGCTTCATTGCTATTGCTTTTTAAATAAAAAATGTTATCAGCAACAATTTGTGCCAAAACTGTATTGGTAGATATGTGAGTAGTGTAGTGGAGTAGATACAGTTTAATCATTGATGTAGACTTGCTAACTCTTACATCACCAAATGTTTGTAATAACTATGTTCAGGGGCTTAATTTGCTTTATTAAAAATACAATTTAATGTTACACACTCCTTTGAAATTGGCTTGAGTTATGTAGAATGCTTTTGATAAAACTACATTCCAATAATTTACTGTGGTTTGCTCATCTTGCTTGACATTCAGGATAGTAGAAATCAGCTTGTACAAGTCAGTGCAGCAGTTGGTAAAATCACACTTGCAATAGGAGGGGAGAGAAGTAATTGAACTGTGTATATTTTTACTTGGATTTAATATTAATGCATCTGTTATATTTTGACTGTATTTCTATTCAGGAAACACACGTGGTGATATATAAGGAGAAGAAGGATCTTTTATTGGCCCAAATGATTCCAGTTAGAGGCAGCTTTGGGTTAGAACAACATGGGATCAACTGAGTGATTAAAATTGCCAAAGCAAAGCTCTTGTGTTTACGTAACTTTGATCTTCTCATTTCCTGGGCAAACTTATTTCTGGTGCTTTGTGTATTTGCAGAACAATTCTGTGTGATGGGTATAACTTTACCGAACTCGGGTGGGATCTTCCTAAAATTAGTGAGGACCACATTGTTAACAGACTGAGTCCTCGGTGCAGAGTCTTTCAGGGCTGCTTTGCCGATGTTCAAGTGCTCTGAGGATGCCTTTCCTACAGCCTCATTTGTAAAGTAACTGAAAAGTTATACCTAAATTTTCCTCTTAAATTTTCACCTGAGAGTTGTCCCTTCGTTGAATTCCAACTTGTTTATGTTACAGCAGAAGTTAGGAGAGGTGTATGTTTTATAGTAAGAGGGAATTTCATAACCTGAAGTGTAGCCAGCTTGTTTTGGCAAACATCTGTGATCTTTCCTGCACGAGGCACAGGGGGAAATGGAATAATTGGCCATCTCCAGTCAGTGGTACCACTGGCTCTGCATGTAACATTAACTTTAGACTCATTTTGAGACCCTCCTTGTGACAGGTAGAGGCTCTTTTCAGAGACTTCCTAGGAAAACCAGACTTCAAACCTAGCAGGTTATCCTTCTCTCTTTCACATTTAAATTTCAGGGTTTTCTCTTTTTGGGAAGAAAATGGAAAGTTCTCTTCACCAAAACACTAGTGGCCTTAAGGAATGTTGGATGTTCCTTAACTTTAAAACTCCCTAGGAATACATTATCCAGAAATTTTGATGCCAGATGATATTTTTTTAGTTTACTAAGCAATGTAAATATTCCAGTGGCATTCTCCCTTCACTCATTACTTGCAGCTATTCCTGTGTAAAGCAATTCCCTGTGTTTTTTATTCCCATAAAGCATGGTTAATACAGGACATTGTCAGCTAAGGCAGTTGTCCAACTAAACAAATATCAGCTGTTAAGATTGTCCAGGAGAAAACAGTAAGAGTTGTAGAAGTTGTAAAATATGTGAAGAGTGGAAGAAAAAAACAAAGTAACATTGTGTACAAATGCCAGGTGCTTCTCAGCAAATATGAAAGGAAGGAAATCTGATATTCCAAGTGCAGTTCTTGTATTTCATGTATACATGTACTTGTATTCAGTGCATAAAAACACTGGCACCCAATCTACCCATTTTTCCCCTAGGATTATGCTTTTATGAGAACTGCAGGTGATACACATGTCAGCTATATCACAGCTTTCTCTGTTCCGGGGTTTTTTTTGACAAACCAGCCTGTTCATTCGGAATCTGACTTCGGGAGTGACGTTTTAAATTGCCCCTTTTATAGCAGTTTCAGGGGTACAGAACTGAAACTAAGGATAAACACAGAGTGAAGGGCACGTTACCTTCATCTCAGAGAGAAGTTTACGTGTCTCTCTGTTTTTGCAAAACAACTTTGACTGCAGCAGTGGCTGATGTGCTGAGTACTGAAACTGAAACCAGTGCTGTTATTTACCAGCTTTGGGGGGCGTTTTGTGTGTTAGTCTTTTGTACACAGAATAGACAGGAATGAAAACTGTGATGCCTGGCATGATGCTAAACAGACATACATTCCTTTCCTATGGAAAGGATGAGGATGGAGCCCTGATAACTTGCCTTCCCCTACCACCATTTCACTCAGCTGCTCTTTAGCTTTTAGTTATCACTTGCTTTCTGTGGAAGGGAGGGATAGTATGAAGGCAGAAGACCAAGTGCCTTTTTCGCCAAAGTTTGGAAGAAAACTCAGGCCCTGCTTTGACATTTATTTAAGCTGATAAGGCAACTGAAATAAGAATCCTCCCCCACCTCAGTGTTCTGCTCCGTAGATCACAGTGTGGTCAGACAGTGACCAGTGTGAAGTGATAGAGCTGAACAATAACTGTCCAAATGGTAGGAACCAGACAACCAGTGCTGCTTCTCTCCCAGGAAGCTGCAGGCCATGGACTGAAGCAATGCAAATGCCTCCTGCTGTAACAAAAAAAAAAAATCTGTTCTTAGCTTGTTTTTCCTCATGCTGCTGAATTTGAAGGTTTATCTGACTCTTTACCGGGACAAAACCCTGCAACAAACACCCAAAGAGTTTTCTGACAGGTTCATACACTGAGTCAGTTCATCGAGGTGTTTCATGGCTCCAGAGGTGGTGAGAATGGGCTGGGATGGTCCAATGGAACGCTGGAAAGGGAGGAGACAACTGTTAGTGCTTGGGAGAATAACTGGTGCAGGTGTGAGACAACTCGTGCTGGGAAAATACAGGATGAGCACACAGGAAGCCACAGCTGGGGCTGTGCTTCATCAGCAGTGGCAGCTCAAATGCAAGTCAAACTACCATTTGCTTCCATCACACCTCTGGTGGCTCATCTTCCTGGCACAGGCTTTATCCACACAGTGACAGGGCCAGCCCAGTGAAAGCTTTGCAGTGCTCAGTAACCTTGGAGACTGGGAAGAGGAATGATGACCTTCTTTATTTCCCCTTCTTTAGGTGTTTCAAAAGGTCCAGAACCTGGGATGAGTAAAGGGGACAGGAAGATGGTCAATGCTGTTTCTTTTGCAAATAGTTTTCAATATTTGGTAGTGTTTTGAAAACATGCTGCATTCAAAGAGAGGGAAAGACTTTTCTTCTCTGCTCCCTGCTGTATTAGGTTTATAATATCTTTCCTTCCACTCCTGCAATTTCTGTAGAAATAGACCTTGAAAAGAAATGTAAAACATTACTGCCATTTAAAAGGAGGTAAAATAAATGCATCTCTTAACCTTTTTATATACCTCAGAGAATCAAAAAAGGGCCTGAGTCCGTTGAACAGATTGCTCATTTTAATTCTTAATGTTGCCACTTGCATATTTAAACAATTTTTAACTCATGTTTCTGTACAACAGTAACATTTATTTCATGGTAAACTTTGATGTAATATGTGTGCATTTTGCATCCTTTGATATTTCTTCTTGTTCCTTTGCAAGGCCTTTGGCAAATGACTGGCTGCCTTTTGACTTTTTCTCTGAACAGATTTACTTCTGTCACTGTTGAGAGCCATGAAAAAAGGAAATAGGTTCCTTGTTTGCAGCCAGTGTATTTTGTTCCTTTTAATAGCTTTTCTGTGCAAAGTCTGCCTAGCCAATAGCAACATATAATTAGAACTGCTCTGATTGCAGCAGTATCTTTTGTGTTAATGTAATATCAATTTTTTTTTAACTTCCTTTTAACCTGTAAGTGGTGATCAAAGATATTTTCCAAATGTTTGAACTGCTTTTTATGCATATCCTTGGCTCGCATGGAAAGATACACGTGTATGCTGCAGCGGATATCTCCATCTCCTGAGTGGGTAGGACACCACAGAAACACTTTCACGTCCTCTCCCCACTTACAAATCTTCCATATATCCATTTTCTAACAGACATTTGAAATGTGCTTATCCTGTGTAATGCTCCATTACATTTGCAGTTGTTGACAAAATGCCACCTTTGGTCTTCTTTGAAGCTGTGACTAGAAACACTGAGATGAATTTCCTGGTGCTTTTAAAAGCTTGTATTTATAGGATTGGCTTCCCTGGTTGCCTCAGCAATTTTGCCTTTTAACAGACCTCTCCTTTCTTGCTTATTCACCCTGGACCTTAAGAGAGTATTTCTATTCTAATTTAGTTTATCCTCAAGCATTAAGATACATTCTAAAACTTCCATCATGAAGAGTCATCCTTAAAAGGTGTGCACTAACTTTTTGTTTCCCATCTCTCTCCCCCAGCTATAAAATATTGCCTGAAATGGAGAGATTAGCAGCCCTTGCTGCCCTCCCTTCAGTTTTAGATAACCCTTGTTTCTTTTCAAGTTAACCCCAGTGCAGCCAACCCAGAAAAGCAAGTTGTTGATACTTGTGCTTTGTTACTGCATATTCTCTTATTCTTGATTAGGAAATGTGGTTTAGGCTCCAGAGAATTGAGTGCATGAGTTTAATGGAATATATCTCAAGTGTCAGTGATACTGATGTCTATCCATCTGGAAAATAACCTACATTTCTGTAAAAAAATACAACAACCAAACACAACAACAACAACAATTACAACAACCAAATCACAACTTTAACCCAGACCAAAAAAGTAATATTTTTCAAGATGGCTTGTTAACTGGATTGTGGTCTTTCGAGCAAAGTTTGAGGTCTGGAGGAGAACTGAAGAATTCAGTTAAAATTGATGTAATCAATGAAGCCAACATGTGGCCATGTGCATCACCTGCCTCTAGAAGCCTGAATTACCCAGCCTCAGGGAATGTTCTCTAGACTACTTAGGTTTATTGTAGACCTTTCAGACTTCTTTCTTGCCTTAGGTTTTTCTGTTGTTTCATTAATTTTTTTCGTTCTTTGCATTTCCCTCATGTTGTTTCTAAGCTATTTTAAAACATCTTTCAAAAAAGAAGTCCCAACAAGCCCTTGCATTTTGTACCGAAATCTTGAGAAGAATAAAGAAGGGTCGGTTTATTTGCTCGGTGAAGTATTTCAGTGTGGTGAACTGTGGCTCTCTCTGTATTCCAATTCCAGCCAGCTCAACTTGCACTCTGGAGAACACGTGAATTAAGAACAACTCATGAGCTTTAGCAGCATGTCCTGGATATAAACATACAAACAGCTTGAAATTTTAATGGGCAGTCCTGGTCTCAAACATTGTGAACTGTCTGTTGCCTATCAAATCAAATACAGAAGTGATCTAAATAAATAAAAATCATTCTTATTTCTACTGTTATTTTGCTTCCTGAGGAGTGTCTTTGCACAGTGCCTTTGCTCTTCCCAACAGCTCAGAGAGATCGATGCCAAGAAGATCATCAGGGCGATGCTGTCGTACGTGTGGCCCCGGGACAGGCCGGACCTGCGCGCCAGGGTCGCTCTGTCCCTGGGCTTCCTGGCCAGTGCCAAGGTAAAAACACACGCCTTGTACTGTCATAGTTACTGTTCATCTGCACTTTTTATTGTTTAAGGCATTTACACTCTTTAAGATGTCCGTTTCCTGTGCAAGGTGCATATAGTAATAAGAATAATACCTTGTGTTTTTGAACAGGGTGTGTCTGCAGGTGATGTGTGTTTAAGGGAGATGATGATGACGGCCAGAATTTTATTTCCGTTGCTTTATTTCCGTTCCCTCAGGTTAGCCCAGGATTTTCCATTGCTGATGAGGTTGGATCTGAGGAAAAGGTTCTTCCCCCAGAGGGTGGTTGGGCACTGACCAGGCTCCCCAGGGCAGTGGGCACAGCCCCAAGGCTGCCAGAGCTCCAGGAGGGTTTGGACGATCCTCTGGGGCACAGGGGGTGACTCTTGGGGATGGGCCTGTGCAGGGCCAGGGTTGGACTGGGTGATCCTTGTGGATCCCTTCCAGCTCAGCACATCCTGTGATTCTGTGAATCATTTACCTCAGAGATTACAGGAAGTTGAGTTAAAGGTTGCCTACAGACCTTCTTGTGGGGTGCTGGATATGTCAAACAGGATTTCTTTAAGGCTCTGTGTCCATTCTCAACCCTGAGCTTGAGCAGTGTGGTGGTACCTACTCACAGCTCTTGCTTTTCCTATGGAAAAGGAGATTTGAGCTCCAGTCCTTTGATATTTCTCTATGAGATGACAGTGCAATTTTATTGTTTTTAATATGAAAGAAGCTGTATAACTAGTTTTGTGTATTTAAGAACCATGCTTTCATTCAAGTGATTTTTCTTGTATCCTTGATTATGAAATGGAGTGTTGCTCTTACCTGTACTTCACTGTGTGAAAGGATCTCCTTATACTCTTGCCTGCAACAAAATTAGTGTTCATTTGTTCTTATAAAGAATTTGGCATGCAAAAGCTTTCTGCTCATTAATGGAGGACATATTTCAAATTGTGTGCAAACTTTTTAAAATAGTTTAGAAGTGCAAATGTCAACTTGGTGCAAAAAAAATTCTTGCTGTAAAAAAAAAAAGAAAAGGAAATATTTGATTGTGAAATATTAGGAGAAAATTGTGCGAATTGCATAGAGACATACAGGCTCAAATGGGTTGCTTCTAAGTATGGCAATTTTTACCAAACACAGAGCTAACCTCAGTGGCTTGCTGAGCCAAAGTAAGTACTTGGCAACGAGTTGTAGCACTTAGCTCGTGGCACTGGCACCTTATGAGCACTCAGCACCATTGCCACGTTATGAAAAGAGAGAAGAAACAAATTTCAGCTATTGTGGGTGTTAAAAGAGGAGTGCTTGGGAGAGAAATGTGCTCCTTCATTTTAGCTGGAGAGGAAAGTCCAGCCTTGTGGTCTGCAGCTCTTTCTCCAGAGCTGTTTATCTCTCAGGTACTCGTGGGTACTGTCCACAGTAGATATTTTGGGTTGTGCTGCTGTTCAGGACGTTGCTGATAATGCAGCTGATGATATGCAGAATATGGCAGGTCTGTGCAAGTGAACTTCCCCCCTTTTTGTGTGCTGTGCAAAATACACAGCAATGCTTTCCATTAGTTTAAAACTCTTGGGGAAACTCTGCTCAAAATGCAGATGCCTTGAGGTTTTGTAATGTAGATTTACCAGGTGGATATGAAAATTCTTCTAGCTCTTTTTAAAGCCTCTTATTAGTAATGTTACTAATAACAAACCGAAGGCAATTTCTAAATGTTTGAAGTACTTTTTTCTTCTCCCCCCTTCCCTAATTTATAGTGTTATATGAATATGATGGAGAATATGAATCCAGCATATAATCCTGCATGTGGCAGCACTGTACCTTGCCTTTAAGAAATTTATTAATGTTTCAAGCAGCTTTCTGGGGTGTTATGAAAACAAAATTGATGACCAAGATGCCTGCAAATACCTCTGTATTTGGTGTAAAACAGAATTACTGTATTTCTACTGGGAGATAGAGGTGTTTCCCCCATCAAAAAATCAGACACTTGATTACCCTCGGGGGAAGTAACTGGATGTTTGGATCTCTTAAGTGTTCTCTTAAGTTTCCCACTTCAGATTTGTACAAGGCAGCCTGGAAGCTCTGATGTCCAGAGCAGATTCCCAGAAGCCAAGCAGAAAACCTGTTGGGCTTTACCCAGGTTTTAGGAGATGCTTGTTAAGGCCAAAGTGCTTTGTGAGAATGCTTGTTTTGGCAAACAGGGATTTCATTGGGAAAACACATAGCAAGCTCTCTGTGGAAAATATAGATTATAGCTGGCTGGGGTGAAAAATTTCATGGATGTCTTCCATCTATCCTTTGCTCCTGATCCTTGTTTTCTTCTGTCATTACAAAGCTGTGTTGAATATCTGCAATTTAAGAAGTTACCCTTCATCTCATGAGCTGTACTCACTCTTCCTTTGTGGAAAGAACTTCTCTTGAATTGCTTCAGACTTTGTGTGTAGTTACTGTGACATAACTGATGTGCAGTATTTTGGTAGAGCTGTGGTAAGCCTGACATGTCTTCGAGCCCTGAACATCTGCTGCTCTCCCAGAGCAAACAGAAGGTCACTTTGTCCTAGGGAAAACGAAGTACAAAGCAGTTTACCTGTAGCTTTCCTGGCCCGGGTGTAATTCTGTGAAGTTTCCTCATTATGCCATTTGGGAGCCCTTTGTGCTCGTTGCTTGTGAGGTTAATTACAATGTACTGCATAGACCACACAAGCAGTTTGTTAAAGTTTGTCTGCAATTTAACTGTGTCAGCACAAGAACACCAGCGTGTTTTTCTCCTCGCTGCATTTCTTTGTTCACTGTGGAACAAAGTGAATCCTGTATTTGAAGGATTTGTTCTACAGGCTGCCACTCCTGAGGAGGCTTCATAGAGGACTGTGTGGTCATGATGGCTCTACCACTCACCTGCCCCAGTAAGAAATACTTCTGTAAGCCTTTTGGCCCATTTCTTCTGGGTTTGGCAGAAGACTTTGGTGAGGTTTTATATCTCTGTATTCATAAAGTTAGGTTTCTACTTAGAAGACAGAAGCCGTAGGGTGGCCTCAGTTTTATTCGAAGAAAACTCCAGAGGAATAGCAGAGGACAGGTAGGTTATAAAATTCTCAGCCTCAGGAAAAATATTAGGAGTTCGCACCCCGTTCGATTTGGTTACTTACCCACAAAACAGCTGGAGACTATTCTTCCTTTTCCTGCTGCTTGAGAAATAATTTGTCTCTTTAAATCTTCCAGTTGAGTAAAATTCACTTTCCAAACAAAAGCCAGTTTGTGTGCAGCTACTACTGAAGAGCCTGCAGTTACAATCTGTCTTGACTCCCTTTGTGGGGCCCAGTTGCCTGTCATTGAGCAAATGATTGTGATTTTTGGTTCCTTTTTGTCTCCACATAACCGCTGGTGGGATTGTGAGCCTTCAAAGCCAGCTGTTAGTCTGGCTTTTTATGACAGGATGGAGTCTGCTCTGGGGCTAGTAAGGTCTTTTCTTCCTTGGAAGATTTGTTGTATTATTATGACACGCTTTAAATTTTTACCTTAAATATTTATAGCCTCTGTAGACGTGTGATCTGAAAGATGCCAGAGGAAGGCAGGTGAGAGGAGTACACAAGACAGTCTCTGTGTTGTCAGACACCAGAATTAGCCTGCTCAGGTTCAGTATATCTCGTTTTTCCATGTTCTCTCTCCCATGTTTTGTCTTCTCGACTGAGGTATGTACAGCAAATGCTTCCTTACTTTTCTGTTTCATCCCTTCTTCTGTGCCGCAAGGAGAAGTGCTGAGGCTGCTGCAGAGCTGGATTCAACACATGAGTGTGACAAAACCACTTGTCACCTCTGTCAGCCTGGAGTGCTTTTTGGCCTGGTGGTCACAGACCAGGCTTGTGTTATTCATGAGCCAGAGAAGTCTTTCAGACTATCTGCATTTCTTCTGACTGCTAATTCAGGAGCAGGAATGGCTTGGCTGAGGAGGCAGGACACAAGGGTTGAATTGCAAATTTAGACTGCATGCAAAGATAACAAAATCTATCTGATCAGTGAAGCTTGTACTGTGATCTGGGTGTTTGAGCCCTTTCTGGGGGCTCAGGTGGAGTTAGATAATTGGAATAAACCTTTAGCTTTTTGAGAAGTTTCAGGTGAGAAGTATTTGAAATTGGTTTTTTTTTTTTCTTACTGGAAAAAGTCTAGTTCAGGTCATTTAAATTTGAAGAAACCCTGAAGCCAGGTGCTTCTTCCCTCACCTGGACCACATTTTGCAGCTGCTTTAGCAGCCTCTCCTCTGCAAGGGATGTGGAGATTTCTGTTTGTAGCTCCTGAAATGGAGTTGCTGGATGTGTACCTTTATATCGGTCCAGAGATAAATTCAGTCATCTTCACGTTAACATTTCTCATTGGATTATTGGCAGAAGAAGAGTTCACTGTGTACCAGTTTTATCTTGTTGGGGCTCACCCTGTCACTAATTCATCATCTTTATTAAATAAGAAACACTGGGAAGAGCAAAATGAAAGGTAAGGCTGTTTGCCTTAAAAGTAGTGTAGTCCCATGGGGGAATAGAGATGATGTTGCACTGTCAACTTAAAACAGTGCAGTCATTAAAGAAAATGTTTGAACTCATTTAAGCATGATTCATTACAGTGCAACGTGCTGTTAAATGTGGGCAGTTGAGTCGAGATGACTTCATGGCTGCTGTATTTGCTTTCCAATAAATTCAGGCAAGGATAAGCTATTAATTCAAACCCAGAAATAGAAGATGTACAAATTCGTATTAAAAGAGTCTCTTTAATGGGAATTGTTATCAAGCTTTCAGGCATTAGGCAGAGGAGGGATGCCTGTATAGATACATTGTGTAAGA
The DNA here is from genome assembly GCA_013396775.1 of Cephalopterus ornatus. Lineage (NCBI taxonomy): Eukaryota > Metazoa > Chordata > Aves > Passeriformes > Cotingidae > Cephalopterus > Cephalopterus ornatus. The sequence goes on from VZRE01005094.1 coordinate 22,497, forward strand.
CAATTGTTTTTCATGGTAGATTTTCATAGTCTACCAAGGTGTGCTTAAAGCTTTTTGTTCTGTGCCAGCAAATCTAAAGAGAGAAATGTGAATTTATGCAGAAGGATGAAATTTTGTTTCCATTACTGTGAACGTGATCTCATTGACTTAACAAATTGAGTAGGAAAGGCCTGTTTCTAATAATGGCCTCTCATCTCTTGCTATAAACTTTGTAAGATTAACTTTTTTATTTTTTAAATTACTGGAAAGCAGGCTGTCTTGATTGCTAATGAAATGCAATACCGTGCTGCCTTGTTCTTATTCAAGCTTTACCCTCCAGGAGTCAGAACAACTATAACCTGAGACCAGGCTTTAAATTTCATTTAAAACTCTATTGGGAAGAATTATATCGATGTAAAAGAAGACATTTCTGCGAAATTGTAGGCTGCTACTGGTTAAATTAATTGTGAGTGGAGAACAGCAGTTTAAAGAATACATCTTTTCTCTTTAAATGGACTTTAAAATATATCTGTAGTTCTGTTTCAAAACTACCTGTAGCGTAGTGTAGTCTGGTGAAGAATAAAATCCCTGCAGAGAGATTTGTGAGAATCTGCAGCAAATCAAGACGGTCTGCATTACAATATTCTTATTTTCTCCTGAGAAGTCTCTCCCAGGAAAACCTGTACTTTGTCATGTTGGTTGTCACTGGAACACACATGGTAGTAGATTCATCTTTATTAAGAACAAAATGCCACCCCCAAATGGAGTTTTGGTTACTCCGAAGTGGGGTTTTTGTTTATACTGGGGAAGGGAGGGGGCATTTGAGACTTCCACAATTCCAGTCTATTAAAAGTGGAGCTGTTGCTGAAGGACTCTCAGGCTGCCCTGGGTACATTTCAGAAGGATGTGTTTGAGGTGGGACCTGATCTTTCAGCTGTTTCTCTTTTCAGTCACAAATTAAGCAGCAATAACCTCACCCACATGCCCTCACATCTCATCTTCTCATCTGTCTCTCCTCTCAGGAGTAGTCTAGATTATGCTGTATTGAGAATTTGGAGGTGTTTTTTTTAGTGTATTTCATAGGAGAGACACGGGGGAAAAGGAGAAAATGGATTCCTTTCTTATTTGCCTGTAAATCTTTTGTCTGAAACACTGTCTAAAAAAATTAACAGCACAGATTCCAAAAATTAACTTTTTTTTTTTCTTTCATCCTCTAGTTTACAAAGATGTTGTCAAAACTCCAGTTACTCTCTGTGGTGAATAGTCTTCTACTATTTGCCATAATTTGTAACACTGGGAATATTGGATACTGGATACTAGCACACTTTTCTCTCAAAACCTAGTTTTATCTAGGTAACATGCAGTTTTTTCCCTGGGCTTTCAGCTCTGACAGATGTCCCTAAATACAGTTGAGATCTAAGTGGGTATCCAAAACATTTGATGGAGAGAGCTGAAATATCTGTCTCAATCTGCTTTGTATATTTGTTTCTTCTCATGTAAAACAATCTACCCACAGTTTTTTCCAAATACTGAAAAAAAACCAAACCAGCTTAACAAAGTTAACTTACTGTATTTAAACATCTGCCATGATTCTAAGATTGTAGGTCATTACAGACTTGTTCAACTGCTAAAAACCTTCTGTCTATATTTTCAAATCTTGACAATTAGAAGCAGTTGGAATTAAGGAATTCTAATTAATTATATGAAGTCTGTCAGCAAATTGTTTTATTGGTATGAATTGGTGATGTAACAATGGAACGTTAACAAGACTTGAGAATTTTATGTTTTCTGTAAGGTTTTCAGTATTTTCTTGTGCTACATCATGCAAATAAAAAAAATCCTAAAGTTGGTGTGTTCACATATCCAGCTGTTTTGGGTTTACAGGCAGGGGAAACCCCTGTTAGAGGAGATGTATTTGGGGTTTGCTGCTCTTCCAGAGGTGTGCAGTGACAGGCTGTGGATGTGATTTCAGGATTTTGTTTGAAAACTCCTATTTTTAAAGCAATTTGTGGTTTCTTGTAGACTGTACAGAAAGTCTTTTGTGCTGCTGTGCCAAACCCCAGGCTTGATGTAGATAATGTTTATAGTGATGTTGCAAATGGAAAGCATTATTTAATTCTAAGGTGGTATAAACAGTCAGGGAGACAAAGGATGGGTCTGCTTATTTTCTTTGCCTTCACTGGAGCTCTGGTTTAACACCCTGTGGCAGCAGTGTGTGGGTGAGTGGTTTCCTCTGTAACAGGGGTTGTTCATACTGAATATTGTCAGCACCACAGAGAGCAAACAGCCTTTAATGACACCATGATTTAGTAGCACTGTGAGTGTGTATCATGCAGTGTCTGCTGCTTGGTTCATCTCCTGGGCTTGCCCTGCTGTCCTGAGAGCTCAGGCCCAGCTCAGGGCCTTTGCAGTGTACAGTTTGGTTAGGATAGAAATCAATACTGAAAAGGAGATGGTGAGAGGCACAAACTAACCCTGCAGTCCCAGCAGGAAAGATTTAACAGTGTGGAGAATACTGTGCTTGAAGTAAAGAGCCATTCACGTGCACTAAGTGTTTAAGGACTAAATATAACAACAGATCGATTTCACCAAAAATAATCATAGACATAGAGATGTTTTAATGCATATGGACTAACTGGTGTTCTCATGCTTTCAGGCCATGAATATATTGGTTCCCTTCATGTTTAAATATGCAGTGGACAGCCTGAACCAGGTGTCTGGGGACGTGCTGAACCTCGGCGATGCACCGAGCACGGTGGCGACCCTGGCAACTGCTGTTCTCGTGGGCTGTGAGTGGCATTCTCGAAGCTGGGGATGTGTTAATGTCCTTCAGGAAGGGAGGGAACAGCAGAGCTTCTGACCTTTGCACTGCTGAGCACAGTGGGTGGTTATTTCATGGAATCACAGAACAGTTTGGGTTGGAAGGGACCTTAAAACTCATTTTCTTCCACTGCCTGCCTTGGGCCGGGACACCTTCCACTAGCCCAGGTTGCTCCAAGCCCCTTCCAGCCTGGCCTTGGACACTTTCAGGGATGGGGCAGCCACAGCTTCTCTGGGCAACCTGTGCCAGGGCCTCCCCACCCTCCCAGGGAAGAATTCCCTCCCAATATCCAATCTAACCCTGCCCTCTGGCAGTGGAAACCCGTTGCCCCTTGTCCTGTCCCTACAGGCCCTTGTCCCAAGTCCCTCTCCAGCTCTCCAGGAGCCCCTTTAGGCCCTGGAAGGGGCTCTCAGGTCTCCCTGGAGCCTTCTCTTCTCCAGGTGAACCCCCCCAGCTCTCCCAGCCGGGCTCCAGAGCAGAGGGGCTCCAGCCCTCACGGCATCATAACTATTTCATAGTTACTCTCTGTTGATGTCTGTTCCCAGTATTCTCTGACCTTGCTTCTGGTATTCAATTAAAAAATGAAATAATGCTTACAGAAATTATTCTTGATTAAAAACCCTGCCCTTTCTCATAACCAGCTGCAAAAGAAGCTGATTTAAATGTGCACACAATGGTTTGTAAATGAAAAATTGCATAAAGCTTGGACCAATTAAGTATAAATTACCTTTGAACTAGGAATGTTGAAAATATATAAAGAATGAGTCTAGTGTAATTTCATGCATGAAGGGAAGTTGAAAATATAATTATTTTCATTTTGTAAAGTTTTTCATCCTTTTTTAGATGGTATCTCAAGAGCGGGGGCAGCATTATTTAATGAAGCAAGAAATGCAGTATTTGGGAAAGTAGCTCAAAATTCCATCCGGAGGATCGCCAGGAATGTTTTCCTGCACCTTCACAACCTGGACTTGGCCTTCCATCTGAGCAGGCAAACAGGAGCTCTGTCAAAAACCATCGACAGAGGCACGAGGGGCATCAGTTTTGTCCTCAGTGCTTTAGTGTTTAATCTGGGACCTACAATGTTTGAAGTGGCTCTGGTCAGTGGAATTCTGGTGAGTGTTGTCTGTTCACTGCTGGAATTGTCTCATTTAGGAATAATACATTAATTAACCAAAGTCTACTCAGTATTAATAAAAATAGAATTTCAAAGGTGCTTGTGAAAGCAACTCCTGTAAAGGAGAGCAATCCATAATTTGGAAATATTAGTTACTTTGGATCAACTTATTTAAAATTATTTTCACATATAACTGCTGTCTTCAGCCAGTGGTATTTACGTGGATAGTTTTCCATGTTTTTCTTCAGAATTCAAAGGTTGGACTTGATGATCTCTGAGGTCTTTTCCAACCCAGTTGATTCTATGATTCTATGAATTGTTGGAAAAATGAAATCAGAAAAGTAAACTATGCACACAAGTGTCAAATATATCCAGGTAAATAGGGAGAAAGCAGAATATAAACGTCCGGGAATGTTGTGGGTTAGTGTGTTGATGTCAGAGGAGGGAGTGATTATTTGTCTTTCCTGTCTTTTTTATCCAGAACTTCAAAGTGAAAATTAGCTTTTGGAAAAGTGGCTTCTCCTTCTTGCTTAATAAGCTCAATTTTAATCTTTTCTTTTATAAATCACATTTCCTGTGTTTGAAACCAGGATCTTTGGGTATTTCTGTGCTAAAATCTAAATCTTGATTACATAGCTTACACTAAATTAAAACCAAGAATCTTGTTTTGTTTATCCTTCTTTTTAGAAGGACTTCCTCAACTTTGAATGTAACAACATCAGTTAAAACGCCTGTTGATGCTGGGTTCCATTTTATAACCCTTGGAAGTTGCAGCTCCAGCTGGTTCTCAGCCAACTGCCACCATGCTTTAATTTCTCAGGGCTCTTCTCTCCTGATGTGCTCTGAACCAGAGAAGACACTTCATAAGTTGTTTTGCAAGGCCATTTATTTCTTCTTCCACAGTCTTTGGCTTTCTTTCAAAATCTGCCCAAAAAGCATGGAAAGAAATACTTAATTGTGATAACAGCACAAACATCAGCAGCATTTATGTTTTATAGTGGCAAAAATAACTTTGCAGTATTATTTACACCAGCTCTTAGTCATCACCTCACATCTTTTTATCTAAATCCTCCTTGCTGCTTTCCTTTTGAGTTTATGCCTTTGTTTAGCCTTAAGCTGTTCAGAGCAGGGATTCTGTTGGGAGGGACCATCAGAGTCCTTGTCTCAAAATTAGGATGGCTTAGCTGGAGACAACAACGAAGTTATGAAAATTATGATGACTTTTTCCATTTTATTTGATTTGAAATATTCCAGTATTACAAATGCGGGGCCGAGTTTGCTTTAGTCACCCTGGGGACTCTGGGAGCCTACGCAGCGTTCACCATAGGGATTACCCAGTGGAGGTAAGGCAGGCCCTGCCCTCACCCCCCGGGCACTGGGCTGAGCTCAGCCCAAGCTCTGACTGTGCCCGACCTCTGACTGTGCCCAACGTGCCTCTGCAGGACCAAGTTCCGCATAGAGATGAACAAGGCCGATAACGACGCTGGCAACGCTGCCATCGACTCGCTGCTCAACTATGAGACTGTGAAGGTAAGGCCAGGCTTCACTGCCAGCCTCTTTGTCAGAGAGTCCTAAGATTCATCTTTCATTGGGCTGCAACGTTGGAGCCTGTTTTTAAACATGGTTCGTTTGCAGAGCACTGCATGGCATCAACAGAGGAGCACGGAGGTTTTAGTGGGGCTTGAAAGAATCTATTTGCTAATAGAGAGTGGGAAGTTTCCTTCTTGACTGAATCACCTTCACCATCAGTTTCTGCAAAATGTAAACTTAGTCTTGAAGAGAAAGTTTGGATCTCAGGAAAAGGTTCTTCCCCCAGAGGGTGGTCAAGTACTGACCAGGCTCCCCAGGGCAATGGGCACAGCACCAAGGCTGCCAGAGCTCCAGGAGAGTTTGGAGAACACTCTGAGGGACAGGGTAGGATTGATGGATGTCCTGGGCAGGGTCAGGGGTTGAACTGGATTGAAGTTGATCCTTCCAGCTCAGCTTATGCTATGATTCTTTCCTCTCTAGTTGTTAGATCTGTTGGAGAGCAGTTGTGTGTGTATCTGTGCACGTAACATGTTAATACTCTTGTAACAACTTCAGCAGTCTGATGATGTTTGAGGCTGCCACATTTACCATTTTTGTGTATATCGCAGTATTTCAATAATGAAAAATACGAAGCCCAACGGTATGATGAGTTCCTGAAGACCTATGAAAATGCCTCTCTGAAGACTACCTCTACTTTAGCTCTCCTCAACTTTGGACAGAGCGCTATATTTAGTGTTGGCTTAACAGCCATCATGGTGCTTGCCAGCCAGGGCATTGTTGCAGGTAACTCATCTGTCTATAAGCTAAGGATGACTCTCCTTTACCTTGATTCATCCATAAGAGAGGAGTTAATTTTAACTAACCTGTGGTTGATGTGATGGTTTATTTTGAGTGGGTTTGCTTGAGAGCTTTTACTTAAGAGTTTTGCCTGTTTCTGCTTTTGGAGTATTATTAATTCCATGATATAAATGTGTATATATAGCAATAACTAGTATGATTTCATCAAAAACATTTTAAAAGTTAAGCAGTTAGAGAAAGATCCCAAGAAAATGTCACTTCAGGAAGTTTCTGTTGAAGGCTTGTGAAAGACACTTTTAAACATACAAATACTTCTGTGAACCTTCTGCCGAGGCCCTTTGTTTTTCCCCTTCTTCCTTTCCATGTTGGCAAGACTCAGGACTTTTCCCCAAAGTGTATATACTCAGGTGCTTTGTCTCCAGTAGTTTTATTACCAGTGTCCTTTGCTTTCCTTAGATTAATGAGGGCACATTATTCAAACAATTGTTTCCATATGTTAGGGGTTTTTAATCTATGTTTGTCTAATTTACTACCCAAAGTCTGCTTGTTTAGAAAGACAAAGTACCATTCAATTACAGTATTGGGGTGAGGCTCAGCTAAAGCAAGGTGGTTTTAGAGTAAAAATAATGATGTTTTAAACACTGTTAACGTCCAGAAGTGTTTGAAGGGCAGACATTTATACCATACGATCTTTTTTGCATCTGCTTTTCCCTTTTTAGGAGATGCTAGGGCAGTGAAGGGTTACACTATGAACAAATCAGTCAGTAGGTGCAGTTCATGATGGTTCTTAGGAAAATTTAGAATAGCTTTAAGAAATATGGCTTTAAATCATCTTTCTGGGCCTGTTTCAGCTGAACTAACTTGGCACTTACCTTTAGCTGTGTGTCCTCCTGAGTTTTCCCTTGATCAGCCTGTTTGATACTAAACTGCCCACAGGTTCTCACTGTGGGTGTTAGCAGCAATGTGGTCTATAGTATGATCATGACAAATTCTGTCAGTCGCATTTGTCTGTAATTGTACTTAAGACTGTCCTTCCTGATTTGTGCTCATGTATTAGCTGCTCCCCTTCTAACTTACTTAGGCCCCTTCATGTTTCTCTCTGGAATTTACAGCTGCACAATCTGATGTTTTGTATGCTGCTGCTTACCTTATTTTCCAGTGCTATTTTATATGTTTTTAAGTTAAATTCACACAAACATTGCCATTCATTTCAGGCATCTTCCTATATATAATCTGATCTTCTGGGAATGGGTTTTGTTTGCTATTTAAGCATATAAGTTTAGAAACGGAGTAAAAGAAACTAGAATTGATTGACTTGATTATTTTTTTAAATCTTTTGGTACTTCCTGACAGGACAACCCTTCAAGTCTCCTTATTCTCTCACATCCATTTTGTCTTAAGGCAACCTTTCTGTTGGAGATCTAGTAATGGTGAATGGATTGCTGTTCCAGCTTTCTCTTCCCCTAAACTTCCTGGGAACAGTATACAGAGAGACAAGACAAGCACTTATAGATATGAATACCTTGTTTACACTTCTCAGTGTAGATACCAAAATTAAAGTAAGTAGTAGCTTATTTTCCTAAAATATTTGGGTATTTAATAGGGCTGTTTGTGGCAATGCCATCATTTCATCCAAGTTTCTTCCCTTCTAGGTTTAATTTCTATTCATGAATGAGTTGTTGTGTGTAAGGATGCTGTTCTGCTTCCTCTTTAGGTGCAGTTACTGCAATAGCAGTTGAGTATTTTTCTTGCAAAGAAGCAAAAGTTGTGTCACGGAAGCTGTGTTTGTATTGAGATTTTTTTAATTTAAGTATTCATGCCTCATGCTTGAATTTTTATTGGTAATTAATGATGCAGAATTTATTATTGCAAAAGAAGTTGTGAGGCAGAGTGTTCACAGCAGAAATTTTTACCTCCTTTGGGGAAAAGGATGAGCAAACCAATGTCACTTGTGCAGCAAATGATAATTTCCCACATATCCGAGCTGGAGTGGCTGTTTGCCTTTTTCTGAGCTGGGAAATGGACTGTTGAACCCTTGGAGATACTTTCTGGGCAGCAGATAAAGTGGAACTCTTCTTTTAACAGGACAAAGAGCTGGCTCCCCCCCTGCAGATCACCCCCCAGACTGCTGCCATCGCCTTTGATAATGTGCATTTCGAGTACCTTGAGGGGCAGAAGGTCCTTTCTGGAGTGTCCTTTGAAGTCCCTGCAGGAAAGAAAGTGGCCATTGTAGGAGGTAGTGGGTCAGGGTGGGTAAATGGACTAAATATGCCAATCAATGCAGAATTTAGTTTCTTAAACATGGTGCTTCTCGTGTTTCCTTTTTATAACTTTTGTTTGTGACATCAGTTCCAATTGGAGATCGTAAATGGCAAACCAGAATTTCACATTAACTTCAATTCTTTTCAATTCCAGGAAAAGCACGATTGTGAGATTATTGTTTCGTTTCTATGAACCTCAGAAAGGAAAAATTTATGTTGCTGGACAGAACATCCAAGATGTCAGTTTGGAAAGTCTGAGAAAGGCCATAGGAGTTGTACCTCAGGTATTCCACATTTCCTTCTCCCCAGTAGTCCATTGCAATAGTAATTCTCAGTGTTCTGGTGCTGTGGTTCAGTGGAGGTCAATCCTAATGCAGTGGTGTTGTCTTAATTCCTTTGAAAGTTTTTTTTTTTCCCCAGGAAATATTATGTTTTTATGTACATCATCATATAGATCCAATTTCTGAAATCTGTTTAAGCCTCCCCATGAGAAACTGCCTCCAGCTTTAAGTGATTTAGCTTTATAGTTGATTACCGCCCATAATGAGTTAGCAAAGTGGTGAAAGTATGCATGACATATGTATTTAGGACACAAAATGTCCTAAATCCCATTTTTGGGAAAAGAAATTTCCCCAAACACTTCTACATTCAGGCTTTGTAGAAAAATATAAGCTGTTCTGTATTGATTTTTGTCATAGTCTGGGGACAGTTTTGTCATGGTTTCTTATGTGAAGTGTTCTCTCCACCACTGCAGGATGCTGTTCTCTTCCATAACACCATCTACTACAACCTGCTCTATGGCAACACTGGGGCCAGGCCCGAGGAGGTGTATGCGGTGGCCAGGCTGGCAGGGATCCACGATGCCATCCTCAGGATGCCCAATGGATACAACACCCAGGTCGGGGAGCGAGGCCTCAAACTCTCGGGTAGGATCTCAAACACACGAGTTCTTTATATCCCTTTTGCTGCCCTGAAGTTCAGTGCAGAGTTTATTCCTCAGTCAGACTTGCTTTTAGCTTGTTTACTGTATGATAAAGAATCATTAATGTTGGACAAGACCTCCAAGATCATCATCAAGTCCAACCTTTAACTGAATCCCACCATGCCCACTAAACCGTGGTGACTCCAGTGCTGCCCTGGGCAGCCTGTGCCAATGCTTAACCACTCTTTCAGTGAAGAAGGTTTTCCTAATACCCAACCTGAACCTCCCCTGGTGCAACTTGAGCCCATTTCCTCTCCTCCTGTCCCTTGTTGCCTGGGAGCAGAGCCCGACCCACCCCGGCTCCCCCCTCCTGTCAGGAGGTCCCCTGAGGAGAGCCAGAAGGTCCCCCCTGAGCCTCCTTTTCTCCAGGCTGAGCCCCCCCAGCTCCCTCAGCTCCTCCAGACCCTTTCCCAGCTCTGTTCCTTTCTCTGGACATGCTCCAGCCCTTCAGTGTCCTCATAGTGAGGGGCCCTAAAAACTTAACTATAAATGCTAAATATTAATATGAAGATCCACAGTGTAAGGCAGCTGGAGTTTGCAAGATATTTAAAGGAGTGTATTTTCAGGGGATATTGTTGCGTGAGATGATGTGTAAGCATGGATATGCATCTGTGTAAAAATGCTCTTTCTCATAATCTGGTTAGTGGCATAAAATGGGGAACTTTGGGCCCTGTTCATACCGAAGGGCAGGAGCAGAGGGGTGCAGGGGGTGCAGCAGAGGCCCTGCCTGTTGCGGGGACAGCTCTTGGGGGGTGTTTCTCACTATGCAGCTGCTGCAGTCAGGAACCCTGGTCTCTTTGTAACAGCGGATCAGAGGTTACAGCCTGTCCCCAGAACAGTGTGCACGGCTGCTGAAGGGGAATACAGGGAAGGGAACAAGGGAAATAAAAGATGTGAAGCACAAATCTGAGTGAGGGAATAGAAAGATACAAAATAGGTACTGGCAGAACTGGAGAGAATGTGATGCCTGTCTTCCCACACTAGTAATTTCTAGAGAAAGGGTTTGACTAACAATAGATTTGAAATGTCTTGGTGTTCGTAAAAGCACAAAATGGTTTGTGTTGAAGGGGACCTTGTAAAAATCATCTAGACCAACGCCCCTGCTGTGAGCAGGGACTAGATCAGGTTGCTCAAAGCCTTAACCTTATGTTGAGGTTTAGATTGGATTTTAGGAAAAATTTCTTCACCCAAAGGGTTGTCCGGCTCTGGCACAGCTGCCCAGGGCAGTGGCAGAGTCCCCATCCCTGGGGGGTTTAAAAGTTGTGTGGATGTGGCACTGGGGACGTGGGTTAGTGGTGGCCTTTCAGTGCTGGGGCAATGGTTGGACTCAGTGAGCTCAGAGGGCTTTTCCAGCGTGAGCAGTTCCACGATTCTATGTCCCATTCTAAATCTGGAGCACTGTGTGTGGGTATGTCAGAGTTCCCTTCTGACCTCGAGACTCCTGTAACGGAGCCTGTCTGAAAATGGGTTCTGCCTGTACTCCTTCCTTCATATTGTGCTGCCACTGTGATGGTCATAAACACCCATCTGCCAGTGCTCCAACAAGAGTGTGTTTAGAGAGCTAAGGGAAGTGCGGAAATGTGTTCTTTTCCTGCTTTGTTTGTATCTAAGGAAAATAAGAGTATGTAAAATACTTAAGAGAAAGACAATGGAGTTCCTTGGGGAGAGAAAAAGAGCTTAGAGTGGGTATCTGCCACTGAAATAGCAGCTTCAGTTTCTTATTTTCAGCAATTAGATGAGCATTGGCAAATAACAGTAGTAACCAAGCTTCAGGAATGTGTGCAGTCAGGCTGCAGGAGTCCTGGGCTAGTGCTCTCAGAAGGGGTTTAGTTGTTCAGAGGGTTGGAGATACCAAATGAAAATCTTTGAGGTCCTTCGGTAGCTCTGTAAAAATATGGCATCTGTTACTTGGAATCTCTAGGTTTCTGAATAGTAGAATGGCTCCTAAATGCCTATAAAATTTTAATTTCTATTCCTATAAAGGATTAATTTCTGCATCTGGTTTGTTGGTCTTGGGGGTTTTTTTAAGTTGGTTGGGGCTTTGTATAATTCTGGTCTGAGGAAAACACAAAGTCCTGATTTATCTTTTTTTAAATAGTATTTTGTGGCAGAAATAGTGGGGGTGAAAGGCCTGTGAATTGAAGGGTCCTCTTTGAAATCCAGGTGTTTTATGTGCATGATGGAAAAACAAGGTTTTAGTTGCAATGAGATCTTTACCAATTTAGATGTTGAAGTAGCATTTAGTGCAGTTCCTAGTGGTCTCAGTGATTGATTCATTAACAGTACAGAGTGAAAACCAAGTTGTTTGGGCTTTTCCAAGTAGAATCCATATCAGTGTTTTCCAATAGATTTGTGATAGAGCCAAACCCCTGCCTCCGTGAATGAAACTGTAAATGTGCTGCTGTCCTGAGTGTGAATGGGGAAGAGCATGAAATAAGGATGTGCTACAAATGTAAGGGATTTTGTTGTTGCAGTATGTCTTTCAAACATGGGTATTGTCAAGCTGGGAGTTCTGAACATGCTGTAAAGGAGAGGGAGGAAGAGCACATTAAAATAGACTGAGTAAATTGTACAGTTCTAATTGCTCTGAGTTCTGCCAAAGACAGTCTGAAATGTGAACTGCAGCATTTCCATCAGCCTTTTAAATGGTTTATGAAAGCATGTTCTCTCCTGATAGGAATGGAACATTAACAAGGATATAATGGTATTAAATGGAATGTTTTGAAGTCTTGAGTAAAACAGAGGAGGACAAGTGCACAAATGTGACGTGTATGCATCGCATACCAAATGTTTAGCAGATTTTAAGTTCTCAAATGCACCTGTTTTCCTGTCTGTAAAAGTTGCCCCGAGTTATTCTTGAGTAGATGTTGGCTGTAAGAATTCTGAAGGAAGGGAAGCTAGTCTGAAACTGGGTTACACCAGAAACCAACAGGCTGCAGAGTGCAGACTGAAGGTAGTTTTCAGTACCATATTAACTGTGTTCTTGAATGACATTTACCACTGTGGAGTGGAAAGTTAGGTAAATATCAAGGAGAGACCTGAAAGACACAATGTGTGAGCAAGATGCATGAAATTGCAGCAGCATGGACAGAGCACTGGTGGTTTGGGAGAGAAAACAGGGTTTGTGTGTGCAGAGTTACTGGATGGGGCAGAGCTCAGGCCAGGTTGAAGGGCTCATAGTCCCAGGTCTACAGAGCGACTGTGCAGCACTGGTCCTGACCTGGGCCAGGCTACTGCCTTATAGCAAGAAACAGTTCTCTGTCCTTTTCCAGAAGGATAAGCAATCTTGAATCACCAGGGAGCAGGAACTTGTGTGGTATCGTATGTAACATGTCAGGCCTTTGTCAGCAGGAACTATGATGTCTGTTAAAAAAAAGAAAAAACCCAAGAACCAACCCTCAAAAGTCATGGCTGCTGTTGAATTTACACTATCACAATTCTAACTTAATTTCTTTTTTCCTCTGTTCCCCCTCATTCAGGTGGAGAAAAGCAAAGAGTTGCAATTGCTAGAGCAATGTTAAAGGATCCACATATTTTTCTCTATGATGAAGCCACATCATCTTTAGATTCAATTACAGAAGAGGTAAATTGGGATAAAAAATTCTAAAATTTAAGTGGTGCAATGGTGTCTGATTCTGATACTTTTTCCCTGTTCTTTTCCTCTCAGAAAGAATTCTGTTCTCACCAAATTGCTGTCAAGTGTTTTCTCAGTAGTATTAAGAGATCTTGTGTCTAAGCCATTGTCCTGAAGACCAGAGCAGAGATGCTGAGTCTGTCTACTGGAGACATAGTGAGGGGTATCAGCTGTCTCTGGGATATTTTCTTGTACACTCTGGAGGTCTCCTTCACCTTTACACATTCATCCCTTGAAACTGGTGCAAATACCTCAGATGGCCTTAAAGTGTGAAGCTTTCCAATCCACTTAAAAAGGTGTTTAGATGACATCTAGCATCCATTAAAAATGTCTTATAAATAATTGTGACATAATGCAGGACAGAAAACCTCTTGTTTGTGGTGCAGCATCTTTCTGAGATGCAGATCAGGTAGGTGGGACCTGCGGTGCTGGTGTTCATTTGCGTTCATTTCCCAGGAAGGGCTGTGACATGGATGTCGTGACACTGTGACAGGAACTTCATCAAGGCTTCATAACAACATCTTTATTTAAGCACAAAACCCTCAGCCCCAGCAGTAATTTCCCACACTAATGTCATCAAGGACTAGAGCTAAGCTGTGGCTGTGTTTACTTATGCAGATTATTGAGCGAATTTGTTGACCTGTAATCACTACATTACTTTCATTTTCCAGATACAGAGAAATCAGGGTATGAACTGTATATCCATATAGCACAGCACTGAAATGTAGCACAGCTCCCTCGTGGACCAGCAATGTCCATAGCACAGTTCTGCAGAACAGCACGTGGACTCTTTCTCTTGTTTTGCTGTATCTATTGCAAGAGTCGTAAGCAAAGCTGGAAGTTTCACAGCAGAAACGCACTTGAAAGGCAGCAAATAAAAGTGAGCCCTTTCCACAAGACTGTGCCTGGGAATAGAAATGTTTTCTGACAAAAAAGGAAGTTCTCAGGGAACTGAAGAGGGCACTTCACTGACAGTAGTGAGGGCACAAATTCCCAGTCAGTGCCCCTTGCAGAGCAGTGTGGTTTGGGAAGGTGGCAGAGTGCTCACAAAGGAAGCACTGCATAGATAGATAATTCCCAGAATTGCTTTAACTTTATATTCTGCATTGGCATGATATTGAGGGGGATTTTTTTCTTTAACTTTCGTTAGAAAGTATTATTATGATGATGATGATGAGTTATTTTCAGATGCTTTTACTGCTGTTTGTTGCTTGTGTACTGTGCTCCATGGGAAGGTTTTCCTGAAGTCTAGTGGCCCTTCTCCTGCTTTGTCCCCAGGGATAGCTGTGTTTTTCTGTGAATACAAGCTTTTTTTTTTTTTTGCAGTTTGAGGCTTTATCAGAACCACAGATATGTCATGCTTGGGACTCTTCTGTTTCTTTGGTAGATGCTCGTGGCTGTTTGTTATTATGAAGCTGTAGCAGTACCAGAAGTGTTTCTCAAAACTTATTTACAGTAATTTGCATATTTCCAGCAGCATATTATTTCTCCTCATCCCACCCAGGAGTGTGTAAGAGTTTGTGTGTGTTTCAATCTTGCAGAACATCCTCAAAGCCATGAGGGACATGGTGAAGCACCGGACGTCGATTTTCATTGCTCACAGGTTGTCCACAGTGGTGGATGCAGACGAGATCATCGTGCTGGATCAGGTGAGGGATCCCCCGGGACTGTGGGCCTTCCACAGCTGCCACTGTTTTCTTTAGGGACTCTGTGTCCAGTTTGAATTACCACACTCCCACCAAGCTGCTGAAAGCTCTTTCTTTGGAAGTAAACCGTGTTGGAAAGTTCTGGCTCAGGCTTGGCTTTTTATATGTTTCTTTTCACAAACTTGCACGTGTGATTTTCTCGTATGTTGTTATTTTTTATGGCTCACTGTTGCCTGGTTTCGAGCTAATTTATTACATGTTTCTGTCAGATGAATTTACTAAAGTGTTCCCCCCATTTATGCTTCACTCTCATTGCTCAGTGAGTGTCTATTTTTCACATACATCTGTTTTTTTATTTCAATGGAAAGAGACAGGACAGCATGTTCTGTTTCCATGCAGATAGAACTACTACAGGATTGTTCAACCTAATTATGTTATAAATCTGAGCACCATTCTCTGTTGTACCTGTAGAAAAATGTGATTCTTCCCTTTCTCTTGTAAGAAAAAACCAATAAATTTCAACATTTAATTTGCTAATATCACTATTGAGCTGTTACCTTGTGCTCAGTGTGTCCAAAGTCCATTTTCTTCTCTATTACCCATACCTGGCAAGAGATTTAAAATAAACAAATGTCCTTATGATAACTCCATAATTACTCTTTTAACTGATAATGCTGAAAGTACAGTGCTCTAATCTGCTGATAATAGATGTTAAATTTATCTCTGCATTCATTTTTATCAGTTGCTATTTATATGCTTGTGATCATAGGTGTATTTAGTGACTTAAAATACACATCTAAAAGCAAATAAATTATTCCTACAGTATATTCAGTGGTTTCACGGGGAATTAGAACAAACTTTTACGAAATGGTGACATTCATGACTATCTTTGCTACACAAATCTCAACTTTATATGAATCTCAGAATGAAGTAGTAGAATAAATCACTTGCAGTGCTCCATGGAGTTTTTATTCAGTTTTGATCTGCTTTGTTTTTTCAGCTTTTGCTGAAAAATCCTTTCCTAAGGTGTATCCTTTATCCAACTGCACGTTAAAACATCTTGCAAGTGTTTTTTAACGTGTTACAAGGCGATCTGCAGCTTTTTGTTTTCGATGCAAGTTTTCACAGCTTACTAAGAGTGTGTTTTGTGCTAGAGTGTAACTGTTAAATTAAAAATGAAAGCACAGCCTCGAACTGTAAAAGAGCTGGGGTGCTCCTTTCCTGAGGGATGCTGGTGTGACCGGCACCGGGGATGGGGCTGGCTCCCGAGCCAGCGCCTCCTGCCATCCCAGCAGCACTGCCTCCTGCCATCCCAGCAGCACTGCCTCCTGCCATCCCAGCAGCAGTGCCGTGGAGCAGCCACATAAAGAGGCTCAGGAGCAGGGATGAGACAGGATGGTTGGGACTGGTTTCTCTTAGCCATGGCAAGCACGGAATCACAATTTCAGCACCTTTCCTGAGGTAAAACCAGAATCGTTCCTGAGTGAGTAAACATCATAGTAATGATGCAGATCTTAACACTGTGAGGCTGGACAGAGAAGGTGCATTTTTGATGACTGGTCAAGAGTTATTAAAAAAAGCACCATAATTCAAAAGCCTGGTCTCTACTACAATGAGCTCCACATTTAACCCCTTTGAAGGTTTTAAGTAAATTCTGCAGTTGTGTTGATCAGGTTTTTTTGTTCAGATTCCACCAGCATAACTACTTATGGAAGTGCCAAGACCCACCTTTTTTCCCAACGTATCCATCAGCAGCTGTCACAAGGAGATAGATTTAATTGTAGATCAGAATTTAGAATAACATCAAATCCACATAGTTGTCTGTATAATTCTGTCCTTTACCAGAAGAAAGAGTAGCTGATGAACAAATACATTAGTTTGATATGAAGTCAGTGAATGTGTCTCTCAAAGTGAAAAGATCAGCCTGGTTTTTTGAAGAGTGGTGGTGTTTGTCTGTAGGCTTGAAGTTCCCTTGAGTTCTCCTCTCCAGCTCTTCCTTCCCATTTCCACAGTGATAGTCAATAAATCCATCTTTCCCTGGAGAACAGCCCAGATAAACTGAACTGCTGAGGTGATTGTCGTGGTGGCCATTGCAGGGACACAGCTACAGAGCACCCATAAAAGCACACTTTACACTAATTGTTTGCAGGATTTGATTTTAAACGTGCTTTGCTTGTCTAATACAAATCCTTCTCTCTGCTCTTTCTTTAGCCTCCTCCTGTGTGTTTGTTACTGAGCAAAAACAAATAGGTGTTTGTTTTGGTACATTTGTGTGGCTTTTGCACCTTGCTCCTCACATAGAGGTCCATGTTTACTTTAAGTAGCTCTTCCATTTTAGATAGTAAAAGCTTCCATGCTTATGGGCTTTAAATTTTGCCCAGATGGACAAGATTCCCATTTCTCTAAGTCTGGGGAGAGCACAGCTCCATGTTTTCAGTGTGATAGGCCCTTGAGTGAACTGTGCACTCAGTCTTTCCATGCTGTCCCAAGCTCCTTCTCACTAATAACTGCTCTAATCTATACTGTGCAGTTGTGGTCCAGGTCTTGTCATGTTCCTAAAGATCTGGTGATACGGATTCCTGACCTGCTCCTTGTTTTGCAGGGTAAGGTGGTGGAACGTGGCACACACACAGAGCTCCTCGCAAGTCCCAGCAATCTCTACTCTGAGATGTGGCACACGCAGAGCAGCAGAGTGCTCCACAGTCACAACAATCCCGACTGGCAGGAGAGGAATAACCGGACATCCAAAGAGGAGGAGAGGAAGAAGCTAGAAGAAGAAATAATGAATAGTGTGAAAGGCTGTGGAAACTGTTCATGCTGAGAACGATCCTGGATCAGGTTAAAAATGCTCAAGAATACAGCGAAATGCAGCACTTGTTTTTTAAGTCAGCATTCAAAAACTTCTGGGGTTTGCAGTTTTTGGGTTTTACAGTTTCACAGAGGGACATAATTTCAACCAAAGGAGTTCTATTTTTGCATCTTTAGAAATCTGTAACATTCAGTGGCATCTACAAGAGCTGGTCTTTTCAAAAACTTTAAACTTCCCAACTAAGAGTGTAATATATGGCAATTTTTAGGTATTGGTAAATTCTCCTGGTAGTCGCTTGATGTGGATTATTAAATTGTAAACAGATTTGTCCTTGATTTACATTATTTCTCATCATTAATGGTTGATAAATATGTCATGTTTTAATTGTAATTGGGCTAATTTGAACTCATTTGCTCGTGAGGAAGATGCCATTTAAATTCTTCAGTGGTGTTCTGGTTTAAAATGTTCTTCCTCGTAAAGAATAAGAAAAGCCTCAACAAAATATAAGAGGCTTCTAGTAGCAAACTAAATATTGGAATTATCCATCTCACCCTTCAGAAGCACCTTTTGTACTGCACTATCAGGAAATGAATTGGTATCATTCTAACGGAAAACTAATACTATTTTTAAGTGAAAAATGAAAAAAAATCTGAGTTTAGGATTCTGTATCCTCAGCATCTGCTGTAGTAGTCGAGGCAGAATGCAGTCACTCTTTCTAGTTCAGTCACGGTCTTAGGGAGCAATTAAGATTCAATAAAGGCTTCCATAAATTTCTATTATCTCATTAATGTATGAGAAAACGACCTGGATAATGCTGAAAGCATTGCTGTAATAATCTCCTCATTTCAACAGCCAAAACTTCTCCAGTGGCAGGAAACCTCAGTGTCTGGGATCTGCAGGACACTGGGGAGGTATTGGGGTTGGGGCGGGGGCTGCAGTGGGGGCTTCTGTGAGGAGGTACCAGAAGCTTCCCCTGTGTCTGCCAGAGCCAATCCCAGACGGCTCCAGGATGGACCCACTGCTGGCCAAGGCTGAGCCCACCACCAATGGGATAACGCACTGCTGGGATAATGTGTTTGGGAAGGGAGGGAAAAGCTGGTAAGTGCAAGAGCAACTGCAGCCGGAGAGAGGAGTGGGAATATATGAGAGCAACAGTGCTGCAGACACCAGGCTAAGGGAGGAAGGAGGGGAGGATGAGCTCCAGGCACTGGAGCAGGGATCCACCTGCAGCCCATGCTGGAGGACCCCACGCTGGAGCAGGAGGATTTGCCCAGAGGAAGCTGTGACCTCTTTGGGAAGCCCATGCTGGAGCAGGGCCCTGGCAGGACATGTGATCCTATGGAAGACACACGCTGGAGCAGCCCGTGCCTGAAGGACTGACCCCATGGAAAGCAGACTGGAATGACACACTGGAGCAGGGGAGGAGTGTGAGGAGGAAGTAGCAGCAGAGCCAACGTGATGAACTGACCACAGCCTCCATTCCCTGTCCCCTGCACCACCTGCAAGGAGGTGGAGAATTTAGGAGTAAAGTTGAGCCCAGGAAGAAGGGAGGGATGGGAGAAAGGTGTTTTAAGATTTGGTTTCATTTTCTCATTACCCTACTCAGACTTCTGATTGGCAGTAAATTGAATGAATTTCCCCGAGTTGAGTGTTTTGCCCATGACAGTAATTGCTGGGTGATCTCTCCCTGTCCTTGACTCAGGAGCCTTTCCGTATGTTGTCTCTCCCTGCCCAGCTGAGGAGGGCAGGGATGGAGTGGGTTTGGTGGGCACCCACTGTGCAGCCAGGGGCAGCCCACCGCAACAGCATTGTATTTTTAGGCCTTGTCTCTTCAGGGAAATTCACCATCTCTATTTAGCACGAGCTATTCTGGTGTAATTCTTCATGTTGAATTCAAGAATTAAAATCTTTCTCTTCGATGTTGAAAAATAACTGTTATTTCTGGGGAATTACACCAGTATAATTACACTGATGTAATTACGTTTGTAAATCAGATGCAAGGTTTCTCAGTGTGGGCACTAGGGAAGGGCTGAATTTGGTGCTTCTGGAAATTTAATTGCAAATAGCATTTATTTTTTTGTGTTATACCCTCCCCTGCAACTAAATATAGGAACAGTAACTTAAAAGGAGTGAAACCTTTGCTAGTTACTAATTTTCTCTCTTTTTAAAATGATGGGTGAAAAAACCCAACCTGGCATCAATCTGCAGTTAAAAATGATTTTAAAAGTGTACTTTAATTTTCAACCTTGGGAGTGCAGAAGCAAAGTGAAGTCCTGTTAATGTAGTGGCAGTGCAGAATTCCAGCTTACAGCCTTCCCTTTGTTTTCCCTAATGGTCTCCTGGTTTAGCTGACAGCAGTGAGGGGACTGTAAAGGTGCAGTTATGTTCCAGCGGCCAGAAACAGCAAAAGTTTATTGAAACTACCCTGCAAGAGCTCATTTTTGGAATTAACTTATCTGTCTGCTGTTCATGCAGCAGGGAACAGGCAAAGGCTGTAAATAGGAATATTTCAATCCTAAGATCTTTTTCCTTTTGGTACAAGGACTAAAAATGTCTCTGGTGTGAAAGATGGAGCAAAGGGTTTTTCTCAATGAACAGTTTTCCCTATTGCAGGGCCTGGACATCCCAGCAGGTCCCTACAGAACACTCAGGACCAGGAATTGTCTGTCTGGAACCAAAAGCTGTTTTAATGCCAAGTTTGGTTGTGTTTGTGAGGGGCCGATTTCAGATGAAAGCTTTTTATGAAAGGATTTTAACACCGGGCTTTGCAAGGACTCAGAGTCTTGGGCAGTACAGGTCTGGAATGAGGACTGTTTTCTGTTGGTAAGTGCCAGGAATGATCAATATTTGTTAAAATCTGTATGGGTTTGATGGAGCTCCGAGGCCGTTACCTGTCTCTGCCACCCTTTGGATGCCAGTGGATGTGCTGCAGCTGTGTCCAGCTTTAGGCAAACGGGATGACAGGAGGGAACTCTGAACAAAGGCATTTCCTAAAACAAGAGGCTGCTCATACGGTAGAACACATTTCTTAAAGAACTGCAGCAAGTTTCTGGAGGTGACTGAAAACTTCCCGTGTCGTGGAGTTGCTGGATGAGCATTCCTGGCTTGGTAGTGGCTGTATTGGAGTGAGTTGCTGTGGAGAAGCAGAAACAACACTTGGTGAGTCTCATGTCTGCCACAAAGTCAAACTTGTGCTTTTTTTTTTTTTCTTTTTTTAAATTTTATTTTTATTTTGGATTTTTATTCCTGCACTGTGACTCCAAAGTGTCACCATAGAAGCAGATGTTTAAAACACTGAATGGGAGAGCCATGGCTTTGGAGAGACTCACTGTAGCACACTGACCCTTGGGACAGTCTACGTGGCATCTCTTGGAAAAGCCTTACAGTTCTCAGAGAAAACAGACTGATTTTGGAGCTCTCTCCCAGCTTCTGTGGATCTTGGTAATTCTGCTCCACTGTAAACTGGAACATCATTTTCCAAACACCAGCTTTTCATATTCTGGACTTGTAGTTGGTTGGTTTTCAAAATTCAAGTCATCTACTCCCATTATAAAATCTTTGTCTGCAGTTTCAGTGTGGAAAAGCCATATAATGTTTTTTTCCTCATTTTCTGTTTTTAAAGGAAATGTGTTTGTGGAAAATGGACATTAAAAAGGGGCTGCTTCTTGCAATGTGTAGTGATCTGTTAACTCTGAACTTACAGAATTCA
This sequence comes from Cephalopterus ornatus, assembly GCA_013396775.1. Classification (NCBI taxonomy): domain Eukaryota; kingdom Metazoa; phylum Chordata; class Aves; order Passeriformes; family Cotingidae; genus Cephalopterus; species Cephalopterus ornatus. Next base: position 43,780 of record VZRE01005094.1, read on the forward strand.
ATTCTGATTTCCATGTAAGAACTTACTAGGCACAGGAAATGAAGTCACAACAAACATTTTGATTATTTTAACCTCCAAATTAGAAAACTTAACAAGTGATTTGTGGGGAGGTGGTTGTGCTTTTTCCAAATGGATGTTAACAATTTGCTCCTTGCAGATGATCCCTCAGGTTATCTCAGCTGTTCTGTTCCATGGAGCATTAGTTGCCTACATCTCAACACTGAGATTTTAAATGGTGTTCAAGTTTCTTTTCAGAATGGAAGTGTATAATTTACACTGTACAGGAAGGTGACAGAACAACACAGAAAGCTCAGCTGAGATCAGACTGTGTAACCCTTCTGCTGGAAGACTCCTTACCCTGACTCCTGTCCTTCATCTGTGTGTAGATAATTCTTACTAAATAAAGAACTTAATTTTGTGAATAGAAATGGGTGTCCTGTCACAATGGCTCTGCAGCTTTGCTGCAATTCCCAGAGAAAACAGTCACTCACTGCTGTGGAATGTGGATCTGGTGCCAGTGGGGCTGGTAACCACCCACAGGGGTGTGGGGTGGCATAAGGTGACTGAATTCCAGGTGATCCATCAGAAAGATAAGGTCACAGAGTGCCCCTGAGTTCTGCTCGCACTCAGCTTTTACATGCCCTGCATTGTGGAGCTGTAAGAACAGGGCAAGGGCTCGTGTTTCTGCATCACACTGATGGCAGTGAACGTGCTTGGGAGAATCTTGACTGTTTCTTACCTTAAACACTGTATTTTTTATAAATGTAAACTCTTAACTTGTGATCAGTAGAAACAGAGCAGTTCTAAGAATTTGCTTGAGCCCTTGACATGACATTGTCTGTAATCACTGCCTGGATTTCTGCTTTAAGCAGCTCAAACTCAAAGCAGAAAGCAAGAAATACTGCTATTATTACTAACTTTTCACATGTAATTTTGATCATTTTTCTAGTGCACTGCACTGTATTTGATTTGAGCTACAACAGCCACAGGTCCTGCTGTCATCATGTACAGGATGGTGTGTCTGGGATGGATGGGTGGATGGATGGGTGGATGGATAGATGCATGTGAGGTCCTTGAGCAGCCTGGGGTTTTTCAAGTCTGACTGGGTGAATTGTTGCCTCTAAGAGTTCATGTGCTCTGTCTTTAAATCTTGTAGTGATACTGCAGGAGTGCTCCATAAATGTTACTGACAAAACAACTCATTGATTTTTAAGGGGAAAGAGCTGTAATGGGAATATATTTGGGGCTTTTTCTTCATGTATACCTGCAACTTCTGCTAGTGCTAATTTGAGTTGCATGTCTGCATCAAGGAAAACAGTAATTGCAAATCCAGTTTTTGGTAATCTTCATTTAAATTAGGAATGACCCTGAGGTTACTATGCTCATTGCACATCCCATTGGTGCTCAAACAATGGGTGCAGAAGTGACAGTTCACTATTCTATGGATTATGTGCTGCTTCCCAGTCAAAACTTGACAGTTATTTTGGTGAGTTGAGCATCTGAACTGTCTTCCCAGCCTTTAGTCCTGGGATCTGCTGGGGCTCATCCTTTCAGCTTTGCACAGGATGGCAGGGTTGGTGGCACGGGATGCTTTCTTAACAGCACGCTGAGGAGCTGCTTGTGATCCTGGGAAGGAGCCAGGGCATTCTTTTAAAACAATAATTGCATGGGTTTTAAAGTGTTGTGACGTGGCAGTGCTGCAGTGTACAGGTGTTTTATTAGTGGAATGGCCATGTCATGGATGGAAAGGTGGAGGTGGTAAATTGTAGATAAAATATTAATGTCTACAACAGATATTGTAGAATTCAGCTACTTCTTGACTTTAATGTATAAACTTGATGTCTTTATAAGAAAATCCTTAAATGGTTCGTCCTTGAAAAATATCTTCTTAAATTCCTGCTGTGTGACTTTTGATCTGTTTCTGCAGATGTTGGGACTAAACTCAGGGAAAAGCCATGAACTTCATCCATCCTGGAAAACCAGCAGAAAGCCTGAGAGAGGACTTTTATGGAGGCAGGTCTGCAGGCTGGGGTGCGGGATCTCCCTCAGATGAGAAGTGTCAGCTGTACTAAGTTGCATAGTGCATTAATGAAAAGAAAAAGAGCAAAAATGCTTTACTGGTATATTCAGGCCGAATTGAGAACAGGATCCCCAAAGCTGGAAGAATCCTGAAACATTTCTGCTCCCCCACATTAATTTTCATTTTTTAATGCTTCATAGCCCTTTACAAAATTGTCAAGTAAAGCATTTAAGTCACACCAATGTAAACTTGTAAAGGTCCCAGTCTTGTGCTGGAGAGGGAAAAGGAGAGTTTTTCCCCTCCATTATGGAGAGGAAGAAATAGCTTGAGCTGGATACATCAGGTGGTATGGTGTGCTTTGAGTGCATTGTCAGTGCTCTGCAGGTGTCAGCTGAAGATTTTAGTGCCTTGTGCACGCACCAACAGATATTTAGAAAAGTGCAGGTTGAACAGATGAAAAGTTTCCATTTTACGCTTGTCAGAGAAAATGGAACATGAAGGTCAGTCTGTAACCAGGAGGGGATGTTTCAAGCCTATGCAGTAATTATGGAATGGGCTGTGAATTTAAAGCATGGAAATACATGTTCGTGTGCTTTCACACAGGGGTGTAAAAATCTTTATTTCTCCAGCGATTTGAAAAACTTCCTGGCTTTTGAAAAACACAGATAAAAGATTCAGCTTATTTACAATTTAAACCAGGGAATGTTTCCTGGGGAAAATAATGTTTGCAGAATTGGCAAAAGGTGATGAGTGACATTGCATGTCGATGTTGTTACTTGAGATGGGATTGCAGGATATTTGGCAGGATCCAATGCAGGGGGGAAGAGCACAAGGCACAAGTATTTTAGGCTGAAGTTGTTGCTTCTGCTTTGTGCAAATTGGTTCATTTGAAAGCCCACACAAGGTCTGTGCTGGTAACACACACACACAGTGTTTGCTAAGTTTCCAGGGTAAAAAATTGACGACCTGAAGTTGTACAATGCAGTGACTTTTTGTTCTAACAATATTTTACAGAATTTAAATGTCAGAGGAAGAGAAATTCAGAGCGCTGAGCTTGGGTTAGTGGAGAAGGAAGATTTCTACATTCACTGCAGACTCTGAACACTGATCTGGGCCTCGTGTAACGGCAGCTGCTGTAGGGGTGTTCCTGGAGCTGGGCATGATCACTTCTCCTTAGATGTGACCTTACTTTGCTCTCTGCCTCTTCTTCCTCCCTCTTCCCATATCTGGCCTGTAATCCTCCCTAAAACATTTCCTATCTATAAACTGGAGTAAACATGAGCAGCTTCTGTCTTAGGGGTGGACTTTTCCCCTTGTGTTCTGTGGAGGCGTACTGACTCTTCCAGGTGACCTGGTGGGACATGGTGAAGGCCCTTGCACTGACTTTGGACCTCTGTGTTCACTGTTTTTGCAGGGAGAGGTTTGCTTTGTGAAATGCTGCTTGGGGAGCTCTGCCACGGCACCTTCACGTTCCAGTTTGGGCTTCAGATCACCTGAAACACAGAATCCCAGAATGTGCGGAGCTGGGAGGGACCCACAAAGATCATCCAGTCCAACCCTCAGCCCTGCACAGGCCCATCCCCAACAATCTCACCCTGTGCCCCAGAGGATCATCCAAACCCTCCTGGAGCTCTGGCAGCCTTGGGGCTGTGCCCACTGCCCTGGGGAGCCTGGTCAGTGCCCAACCACCCTCTGGGGGAAGAACCTTGTCCTGAGATCCAACCTGAGCCTGCCCTGACACAGCTTCAGCTGTTCCCTGGGTCCTGTCCCTGGTGCCCCCAGAGCAGAGCTCAGTCCTGCCCCTCCTCTGCCCCTGCCCAGGCAGCTGGAACTGCAGTGAGCTCTGCCCTCAGTCTCCTCTTCTGCAGCTGAACACACCAAGTGCCCTCAGTGTCCTCACATGGCTTCACATCAAGGCCCTGCCCCATCTTCATTGCCCTCCTTTGGACACTTTCCAATGGCTCATTCTCTCCCTTCCATTGTGTCCCCCCAAAGTGCCTCAATATTGCAGGTGAGGCCACCCCAGGGCAGCGCAGAGCGGGACAATCCCCTCCCTGATGCCCCCAGGACAGGGTTGGCCCTCCTGGTTGCAGGGCACTGCTGACTCATGGCCAAGTGGCCAGCCACCAGGACCCCCAGGGCCCTTTCCCAGCACTGCTTTCCAGCCTTTCATTCCCAGTCTGTCCATCCATCTGAGGTTGCACAATCCCAGGGGCAGAATCCAGCACTTCCCCTTGTTGAACTTCCTATGGTTGGTGATTCCCAGCCTTTGGATCTGTCGAGGTCTCTCTGCAGGGCCTCCCTGCCTTCCAGGGTCTCATCAGCTCCTCCCAGTTCTGTATCATCTGCAAACTTGCTCAGTGTCCCTTCCAGTCCATCACCATTGTTCATGAAGGTGTTGAAGAGCCCTGGCTGCTGAGGACACCCTGCTCCAGGTGGTCCCTGCCCGTGTTGGCTCCAGTGTTACTCGAGTTCCACAGGTTTCATTTCCAGCAACCCCTCTCCATGTGATGGGTTATGTAGCTGTGCTTCCAAAATGGGCGAGGGAGCTTCGCAGACAGCAGTACATCTACTGATTCCCACAGTGTGGAAAGATCAGTTTGAATGTCCTGTCCACTAAAACTCAGTGTTTACCAGAACCCTGTGCTGCTGCAAAGAGCAAATCAATCTGTCGAAGATGTGTTTCAGTGCTGTACTGCTCCAATATGCGGTGCAACTGAATTTAGTCTCCATCACTTCTTACCAAGTCCCTGGAATTTTTGATGTTAGAAATCTTCAGCTGACCACCAGAAACCTTCTGTCACCAAATGTAGAACTCTGTGGCTAAAATGTGGCCTCCTGAATCACAGCATGGGATCATACCCCCCATCACACCCCGTTAGGTGGCTTTTTAAAAAGCAATTGCTCTGAGCTATGCTCCTGGCAAAACTGGTGGTTGACATTTCCATCAGGTATTGGATTATCAAGTCACAAAATCTGTTGTACCAAAAAGTGGCTGAAAGTTGCTTAAACATTTCAAGGACTTTGTGCAATTTGTGTCCCAGGTTTGTGCACAAGTTACCCTAATGCTGCTAAATTTAGCTGGATACTTCCATGGTGCAATGGCATCACGCTGGGAAGAATTGGTTGGCACAAGAGCCGTGTGTACAGAATGTGCTGGTGTGGGGTGTTTACAGCACTTTGTGTCCTCTCACAGGAGATGTGTGTGGAATTCACAGGTGGGTAATGCTCTCAACTCCTAAGTCATACAGGTAAAGCCATCAAGCCCTGGTATGTAATATGTACTAGGGAACAATAGAAACTGTGCTGCAGGATTTCCCAATGGAAATGGCACAGGAATCATTGACAGCAAGTCAAATGCAAATAACACTTGTGAAAACAAAAAGGAAATGCAGAACATGACTTTTCAGTGGATGATCAGGTCCCGAACCTGACAAGAAGCGGGTTTTGTTGATTATTTTGTGGGCTTTGTTTTATTTTAATTTAAGGCTCCAAACTTCTTGAGTGTTATTTTGTCTACTGGGAAGCAGTCAAGCTCCAGCAAATAAATGTCCATGTGATTCAAATAGGTGTCTAGAAAAGCAAATACTCCAAATGGCTGTTTTCAGACTTGATATCAGAGTCTCTGTGGAATCTCCTTCAGTGGAATATAAGCTCATGTCTAATGGCAGCCTCTGATTTAGGCCAAAGCTGCTTTACTGACACTGGAGCTGTCCTATGGACATCCTGCTCTAACTAAAAACCACACAGACTTTCACAGCCCGTAAATCCCATGGAATACATCTCTTAAGTACTTTACTCAAAGGAATGTTAAGCTCTTTTACTAAATCTGCAAATTATAGCTATTTGACAACTCTGAGTTTACAGTCTGACAGCTCACGTCATCAATCAGGACAGGATGAGCGGAGTCAGAGGCAGCACCGCTCGCTGCTGACTTACAGGGATCTGGTAATAACAATCCACTGGAAAATGCTGGAAAGCTGTGACAGCCTGGGAACGGTTTGTGACATCTGTTAAACACACTTGTTTTTATTCCTACTGACTGCAGCAAGATGTGAGCAGTATTTCATGGAAAGGGAGTGGTTGTGTTCCTGAGCAGGAGCCAACAGTGTCCCTCGAGGACCTGTGCCATCCTTCAGGTGAATTTCTATATATAAATGACCAGAACACATTTGAATACTTGAGCTAGATTAAAAAGAAGTTTCTCAACAGATTATTTCTCCCTTACTGCAGGAGGTAATGAAGTGAAAACAGTTGGCCTGTGAACTCTGCAGGAGCAGCAAAGGAGGCAGCAGCGCCTCGTGGAGCCCTCAGTGCTGAATGCTTTGGGGTGCCCAGTGCTGGCAGTGTGGGGAATGACCGCTGACTAATGGCTTCATGGGTCACAGCAACTCAGCCATGATTTAAAACGAAATGGGCAGTGTCAGGAGGGCTGTAAACTCCGGGTGCACCAATGTCATCTAAGTGCAGGCAGCCTTGAATGTGCAAGATGCATAAGTGTGACCAGTGGAGTAGAAGAGCTGTGTCTTTCTACGAGAAGATTCCCTGCTGGCTGGTATGTTTTGCCCTGGGATTGAAGACTATGGTTCCTCGCAGTGGAACAAAGTTTGTTACACGTTTTGTAGGCAACATCTACTTGTTTTAACACACACAGAGTAAAGTTCTCCTTGCTGAACCTGCTCCTGGTGGAGCGGCGGCACAGAAATGAAAGGGAACGTTGGTTTACCAGGCAGTGGCAGCACAGACAACTCACATCAGCCAGTGCTGCTCTTTGAATGGGTGCAAAAAAGAACATGGCTATAGAAAAAACTGTACTTGCTGAATAATCATGTGTTGCCAACACAGTTTTTCCATCACAGACCCAGTTTTTGAATCACAGACCGCGCAACAGAGGTGGGCGGGGGCTGTGAGTGTGGAAACAAGTATGAAGGGAAGCCCTTTGCACTGTCTGAGCTGCCTCTTGCTGTTCAGCAGAGATTTATCTGGAGCTGAAGACAAGATGGAACAAGCCTGTCTGATGCTGATTAAGGTGTTGAGTTATTCATTGACCCATAAACAGAGGAAATGAATAATTATTATTCAAAAAACCCAAACCCACCTAAAGGATAAAATTTAACTTTTCCATTCTTTCCAAAGGCTTCTCCAGCAGTTTGTGTTTCTTTTCAATGACTCCATACCTTCCCACCAGCCTCAGGACAGAGTATCTCCAGTCCCGCTGATGAGTCACCTTGAAGCTGCTCCATGATGCAGCCTGGGAAGGGATCGTTGTGGATCAGTCTCTGGCACATCAAACCACAGGGCTCGTTGTGGATCGGTCACAGTGATGGGCTGATCTGTTTCTGAAATGCTCAGAAATACAATGCTTTGTAGGGATTACCTGAAACGTCTTGGAATGGTTCTAAAGTGGAGGCCTATGTGCTGCCAAGGTGCAAGAACAATATAATCTACAAATGCTCTATCTTGGAGGTCTTTTGCAATCTAAATGATTCTATGATTTCGTGATTCTATAATCTACAAACTAGCTAGGACTAGTTAGGGACAAGTTTGATGTGAGCAGGGTGTGGTTACCTAAACCCTGGTGTTTTCATATCCACTGAAAACTGAGTGTTTCATGCCTGAGCAGTGCACAAGTGAATCTTTTTAATGTGTCTGACCTTCTCTGTGAGAGTTGCCTCCAGTCGAATGTCCAGCTTGACCTGCAGTCGAGTTCATTGGTCACACACTCCTCGACACCGTCTTGTTAGAGAGAGGCAGGAACAAGGTAAGGAAATGATCACACAACTGAGACATATGTTAGTCCTGTAAGGAAGATCTCTGAAACCTTCCAAATGTCCAGACTTCAGTCTAGATGAACGCCTGTGGATCTCAAAATCGTGGGACTGTCATCACAAAGGACACTATAAAAAGGTTGGAAATGGAGAGGTTGCTGCGAGTCCTGTGGATAATTGCCTGGCTCTCGAACGCCATGTGCGGGAATGTCACTTCACGCGGGCACAGCAATTACCTCCGGTACAAATGGAGAACGAAATTGCAACTTTGTGTGTGATTGTCAAGAAGACAACCCAAACTACAGCCTCTGAGCAGAACCGCTGCCCTCTGCCGTGGCAGGAAAGCTGGCACTGCTTTCTCTGGAAACGAGATTGGAAGATGTTCGTCTTTTAAAATGTGGCCTTTCAAGGTGTCCTGTGAAAGGTGATGATCTGCTCAGTGTTTACACTGGTTTCTGCAGCTCTCAGTCTAACAGAGGGAGAAATCCCATCACCTGAGACCTCCCAGGGTGTTAGTGGGAAGCTGAAATGCAGAGTGAACTTAAGCAGAGTCCAAGCTGACAGCAGATACAGGGCATAATTCCAGGGATGTGATGCCTTGGAGGTGAATTGAATGGTGCTATGCTGTTAGGATGGATTAATCACTGAATAAGTCAGGTTTTTTTCCTTTTTACTATTCTTATTCAAATTAGGGGCAAGAAGGGAAAAAAGTCAGCATACCAGCACTATATTGGCCAGAGTGTATGGGTTACAGAGGAGGCAGAGGTGGAAGTGCTTTCCTGTTGCAGTGGGAAGCAGATGAACAGTGTGTCTGTCCACACGTCTTCTGGAAAGTAAGGAAAAAAAAAATTCACAGAGAGATTATGAATTACAAATTTTTAAAAAAAAAACAACCTTGGTTGTAATCACTCATAAAAAAAAAAAAGTCCTTTAATTTTAACTTTACTCTTAATTTTGAGGACGGTGATGAGGGATACAGGAAGTACCTTCAATTTGTACTTACTCTTGTGTTTCTTTGTGTTGTTGAAAGTAAGCATTTGGCTTAAGGAAGAAGCTAAAGCGGTTTGCACAGGTGTAAAGCTTTCCTTGTTATGAATATTTAAATAAATGAGGGTCCGTCACTGAACTGCAATTTAGTAATTTTTTAATTAGGCCTTGTTGGATTGGAAAGCATTTATTCTGTTAGGCTATAATATTAAAAGATTTATCCTTAAAATAAATTAATAAAAATCTCTTGGGGAAAATGCTGAAACTAAGTGGAACATTTCCAGAAAAATCAGGCGTTATTATGATTTTTTAAAAGTGTGTGTAAAATAATCCAGTCTTCCAAAGAGATGCTTGAAGTTGTTTGGATAGAGTTGGCATCTGCCAGAGTCGAGTCACACGTAAGATAACATGATTGACCATTTTTGGCATGGGATGGGCTAAATTGGCTCATCTGTTGGCTGTCAGTCTCTTCTGAATTAGATCCAACGCTTTGTAGGCACGTTTCCATCTGGTTAAGTTTAGGACTCAAGCTGTTTATATATTAAAAAGAAGTATTTTGTACCAATAACAATTTCTGGAAAAAGGTTTTTGCTTGGGTTCCATTTCAAAACTATCTGGTTTTCTTTACTGGTTAAAATAACCTTGTGAAGAGTGAAAGATGATGTGCCCATATTATGTTAAGACCCTTGAAACATGCAAATAAAATGGAAAGAAATTAAAATTTTTATATGTGCATATTTAAATATATGTATATATGCATGCATATCATTCTGTAATATGTGAGTCCTTTAAATTGGAAAACCAGATTTTAAGTCTGCTAATATTTTAACTGAGTGCATTAAGAGAAGAGGATGAGTATGTGCTGTTACCCTCCCATCAAGTCTTTCTAAGATTGCCCTTGCAATATTTTTTTCTGAATATTCGCCATCTGGCACTGGGAGCTGCAGTATTTAGTGCCACAAATAATAATGAAAAATATGGTAATAGCTCGTGATATTTTAACGTAAAAATATAAGACAGAGGGTATAAAGCTCTGGGCGTATGATCTTACAGCTGCCAAAGCATGTTGTTCCCTCTGCCCTTGTTTTCCATAAATGAGCCTTTGATTGGAGACAGCAGCGGTAATGGGAAAGTCATTGGTTAATGCACATTAATGAAACTGCGTTACTAGAGTTAATGAACTACAGTCCAGAAGAAAAATGGGCAGGAAAAACGCCAAGGTTTGTTCCTTTCTGTTCAGGTAGGTGCGGATGCATCCAAGCCACACCACGAAAAGGTCTGTGACTTCAGACACAGGAGACACAGCTCTGTCTTCTCCACATCACGCAAGTCGTGTAGAAATGCTTGAATTTGAAACAAAACAGCCTTTTCCTTCTCTCCCCACATCAAAATACAATCAGGAGACTGTTGCATATTCAGCAAAACCGTTGTTCTTGCTGCAGTTAAATTGCATAATTAGATGGGGCTAAAGAGAGCTGAACCTCAGTGATTGTGCAGGCTGAGGCAGAGGGGAATTGCAAACCAGCTCCTGGAACTCACCGAGGTGTCAGTGCCTCAGGAAGTAGTGTCAGGATATCCCCGAACATCTACTTTTGCTGGCCAGAGGAATTTACCTTTGCACGTTTCTTTACAGCTGGGTTTATTTTTGAAGGCTGGCCAAGCAGCACTGGGGATGGCAGGAGCTCCATGGCCACGGCACATGGCTGCCCCATCAGGGTTCAAAACAACCCTTTTCACCATCTCTGCTCTTGGGGACCTCTGCTCACCACTGGAGCATCCTCTGCACTTGAAGCAAGATCATAAAGCAAAAGGTGTCTCTGGGCATATGTTTCTTAAAGAAAGGAAATAATTTATAGAACACTCCAAGGTAATAGCTCCAGCAGCAGTAAAGAACACTTGTCTTTCTGCTGGTCTGTGCAGCTGCCCCAGGCAGACCCACAGCACAACAGGAAGGATGGAAATGTCTAACAGAATTTGAGTTTCCACTGTTACCAAAGAGTCCTGGCCAGCCTTCGGGCCCTGCCAACTTCACTCAGGAGTTCCAGGTGCCAGCCACCTTGGCCAAAGCAGCAACTGAGTTTGGTCTCAGATACCCAGAAACATCTCCTGCACCTCTGCAGTTTATCAGCCCAGTGCACAGCAAAGGCCTCGCCTGGGCCATGGATTTACTGCCTGTGAGTAGATCAAACCTGCAGTGAATCCACAGCAGCTTTAGATTTGTCATGTCCTGATCCCTTTGCCTTCTCCAGGTCTTGTTCTAACCTGTGCTCAGGCTCACTGCAAATACACCAGGCCATGCTCGAGCCTCTTTGGTTGTTCCTGGTTGCTTTTCTTTTTCCCTTTCTGTTTTTTTTTTCCCTTTCTCCCCTGCTAATCCAGTCACCTCCCCTGAAGCGGCCAAGGTTGTTATTCCTGCCAAGGGAATGAGAGCACACAGAGCCTTCTGTCTGCAGAGCACTCGCCCTGGCCCAGGCACAAGTGGGAGCTTTTCGTTCCTGCTGTTCAGAAGCCGCCAATAGTGAGGGGTTTGGCCATGGAGATGTGTAAGAGAAATGCCCAATGTAGAGAGAGATTTACAGTTTGCGGTTGAAACGTTGGGAGGAAGATGGGGGGACCAACCTGGGGAGATCAGAGCCCATCAGCAGCAGTTGAATGTTGTGTGGGGCCAGGGGAGCCTCAGGGGCTGTGAACCTGCTGGAACTGTTGGACTTGAACAGTGGGGTTTCAACCTTGTGAGGGAGTTGCAAGGCAGGGATGGGTGTTTTTGGGTGTTTGGTGGAGCAAGGAGCCTGTCGAGGAATGGAGAGGCCTGAAGACCACTCAGGGACCCTCCTCACCTTCTGTCCCTCCACAGCTCTGTCAGGTACTTGGAAATTTGTCTTGTCCAGCGAGGTCAGCGACAGCCTTGAGCTTGCAGTGAGCGTGTCTGGAACATTAGGGCCAAGAGAAGGTGTGGACTAAGCAGCAGCACTGTTCCTCCAGCTCCTCTGGGACAGTGCTTCGGGAAGACAGCCAGGAGTGCTGAGGGAGTCTGCCTGCAGCCAGGGGGGATAACCCCGAGCAGCTGCTTTGGGGGGTTGGGATGATTTTTTGACAAAGCTCTAGGGCTTGCCAAGTGTGCCAGAGAGGAAAGGAGAAATTCAGCCTGTGACAGTTCATGATTCCAGCTTTGTTTCTTCTTCAGGAATTGCTTCAGCCTCAGTCAGAATGACTCCCTGTTTCCAGGCTCAGCGTTATTGCCCACAGCACAGGGCTGGATTTGAACTGCACATCAGGACCTGGGAAGGAAGGGGGAGGTGAGAGGCTGAATCCTTCACTCACCCGAATCAAAACCCCATCCTGCCTCCCAGAGGGCTTCCCTTTACTGCCAGCAGTCTATGTTACACTTTTCTGGTTCAGAAGTTGGTCCTGGAATGCTGACAAAGGGCAGAAATCCTCTCCAGCCCTCTTTGGTAGGATGAGATAGGAGGGCGATGCCTCCTGTTGTCCTGCTGCATTTTCCTGTGTGTTTTTAAGGCTCACATCATCTGGGCAGCTTTCTGCTTGAGCCATGTTTTTTCAGGCTCACCTGAAAGTGTAGGATTTGAGATCTTTGAAAGTCACATTTGTGTTGTGCTTGTGCCACTGGCAAACCAGAATCCTCTGGTGAACCTCTAGTTAGCAGAGGGACTGTGTTTGGCAGAAATTATTTGGGCCATGACAAATGAAGGATTTAATGCTTATGGGGTGTGCTGCAGTGAGGCTCCCATGCACCAAAGAAGGAATGACGACGGAAGGAAGGAATGATCAGGAAATGGGCACTTGGAGAACTGGAAACAACCACAGCACTGGCCTCTTGCCATAACCCACGTTCTACTTTAGACCCAACTCCTGCTTCCTAGAGAGACCAGCAGGCAGAGACTCCCATGTCTGGGCACATGGATTTTGTGTGAAGACAGCTGGGAAGATGTGCCAGATGTAAATGCCTGCTCCGCTCCGTGGCACAGGCTGTGGTGAATGGTTGTGATGCCTGTTGCAGCGGGGCGGTACTAGAGAGGGTGGGAGGGCAGCGAGGAGGAGCAGCAGGGCCGAGCCAGGCGGGGCTGGCACAGCAATCGCTCCTCGCTCGGGTGGGTGCTCACCTCCTCCTGCCAAAAGGAGCTTTCTTAGCACCTTGTTCTCACACCTGTGAGACTCTATTTAACAGCCTGGAAAACTAATACCCAGCCAAGGTGTGTAGCAGTGCTTCCATCATGTCAGTGCACCCTCCACATCTGTTTGTGGCAGTTCATGAAGAGGTCCCAGCGCACAGACTGTTAATTGCTCAGATCACCCGGGATGCTGGGCAGAATTTTATGCTGCCGATTGATCAGTATTGTGGCGGTTCTGTAACTGAAGGACCTTAAATGAGTGGTGTGGACAAGTGAAACTAAAGGCATTATATTGTATCACAGCTCCAAGGATAATCTTTGAGGCTTGAAATGTTTGTGTTCCCTCTAAAATACAGCACTTAAATAAATACTTGGGTTGTCGTCTTCTAAACTGGATCCAGGTGCAACACTCATTTAATTGAATGTGTCTTTTCATCTCCATGAGGCTCTCCCCACGCTCAGGTCTAATCTTACCTTGGTGATTACACTCAGCTGATTGCCATCACCTCCAGCTCCCAGCACAGCTCCGCTGCCGGCTGCTCTCCACAGGCACAGGGAGCAGTGGCGTGGGTCTGACCAGGTGTTGCTGTCCCAGTGCTTCTGGCCATGTAATTCCTGCCCCGTGAGGTGCCTCAGCAGAGGAGCTGCTAGATTAACTTGTGTGCCTTTGGTGGCACTTTGGAAGGTAACAGCCCGTACGTGAGTGTGCCAGGGGCACAGACTGAGGGCAAAACTGCCCTGAGTTCACGACATTTTGAAAGCAGTTCATGACCACCACCCCTGTGTTTATTTTAGTGAGCACTGCCAGGTGTGCTGTCTCACATCACCCTGATTAATTACTCGTTTATATTAATTGAATCTTTCTATCAAGAAAAGGATGGGGGGGGAGCAAAATAAAGTGCAGCATTATTGCAGTATTCAAAGGTACGGGGACTGAAGTGTGCAATTCTCACAGGAATGTGGTGAGGCTGGAGAGGAAAACCTTAACTCAGGATAGGACTGGGAAGTGCTCCCACTATGACACTGCCTCACTCTGTGCCTTGGTCAAATCACTTACTCCTGGTCTCTATTTCTCCAACAGGGTATAACCCCTCAATTGTGAGTCCTAACACAGTGGGAATCAATAATTTATTCACGTGTACTGTATGGCATGTCCTGGGTACCACTGTTAATGAAAGACAAATGAGATTAGTTGCTTACTTTGCAGTGCTGAAGATTGATGTGTAAGGTGTTCCAAATTCAGAGAGCATTCCGTGCACTGTTCCTGTTTCATTACTGCATGTATGGGGGTCTCCAGTGCTGTGGGAAAAAGGACTAAATTGCTTGATACTTTAATATTTTAGTCACAGTATTACCTAATCAATTTTGTAGACTGTACCTGTTGTTTAAGATGCAAAGGCAGCAAAATTTCACATGAACTCAAGTGGTAACTTAAAACTAGGAATCTCTCTTAAATATCAAAGTGAAATTAAATAAAAGGCTAATACTCAACTGGCATTTTTTCCATTGCGGTTAAAATGGGTGTGTTTAGTTTGCCTTCTATTTGCTAAACCATATAGTTGATTCAGAAATGGAATAACAAAAGTTTCCTGCAGTCCCCAGTGCAGTAACTCGGGCCGTGGTGCACGTGTGAGGGTGTCACAGAGAAACAGGGCTGCAGGACTCGGAGCTGCCCTGGGGGTCCTGCGAGAAGGGCTGTATACTGTAAGCTCCCGCACTGTGTAGGTGTAGGCTCCTGCCTTGCTGTTCCTGTCGCCCTCCCGCTCCGCAAAAGGCTGCGCCTGGTGCGTCCCTGCCTTCCCTTCGCGTGCCCGGCATCTCGGCAAGTCCTGAGCCATCCTGAGATGAGGCAGCCTCCTCCTTTTAATGGGCATCTGAAGGTAAAGCATATACTTTTAGACGCTGTTATTAATAACCTGATAATGAAAACAAATCAGACGGGCTGTTGCAAGCCCTAAGGTGATTCCCATACCCACTGTAGAGAATTAAACCGGATGGATTGCGCTGGGAGCGAGTTTCACTCCCGGGCTCCGGCTGAGCCCCCGGGGCCGTCCCCATTGTCCCCTCCCCACCCGTACGGCCCGGCCTGTCCTCCCTTCCTTCCCTCCCTTCCCGGCGGGGCCCATCCTCCGTCCCTGCCCGCCCGCGGGTGCCGCATCCCCGCCGAGGCTGCGCTCCCCGCTCCCGGGGCTGCACCGGCACCTGCCCGGGGCCGCGGCCGCGCGCCCTTTATGGCCGGTGCGCGCTCCCGGTGCGTGGGTCTGTGTGTGGGATGCGGGGAGCGGGCGGGCGCCGGTCCCGCTCCGAGCGAACAATGGCAGCGTTGGCTCTGCCCGGCACCTCCTGAATGGGCGCAGGCCTGGGGGGGGCGGCGGCGAGGAGGAGGAGGAGGCAGCGGCGGCGGGGCGAGGCGGGAGCCGCCGCCCCCCATCCTCCCTCCCGCCCTCCGCCCGTCCCTGCGCAGGGACGCGGG
>VZRE01005094.1:59642-146945 GCA_013396775.1 Cephalopterus ornatus
CCCAGCTCTGGGAGTAGCTGTCACTGCGCGCATTAAACTAGAGAACTGGCTAATCAAATAAAACTGGCTCATTGTCTGAAACTCTATCCCAGCGCAAAATGCGGCTGTGAATGTAATTAACCATCTGTCTGGCGGGCGGCGGAGCGCCGGGTCCGTGCGGTCGGTACCCGGGCGCTGCCATCCCCGAGCCCCGGGATGTGCCCGGCGTGTGTGTGCGAGGAGGATGCTGGAGCGAGGCGGGGATGAGATCCTCGGCTCCGCGATGAGCGAGCGAGGCACTGTGTGATAGATGAACCCAAACAAGCCGCGAGGGACCGGCGATGAACGCCAGGGCGATCCGTTTGCTCTCGGGGATGCTCCCGGGGGTTCCGCCTCCCGCCGGGGACCCGCGCAGGATGGGTGCGTATTTGGGGGCTCGCGGCCGTGGGTGGATGCGCGAGGCCGGAGGGAGCGGTGCGCCTGTGCGAGCCGAGGCCTCAATGAGCCTTTTGCGGGAAAACAAAACGGCTCTGTGATCCTTCCATCCTCCCGGAGGTTTTCCCCGCTTCCGCCCGGCGCGTTGCTCGTCCCTCCTGCCCCACGCCGGCCCCGAGAGCTCCGTGCAGCCATCAACATCCTGGTACTCCGGGCCGGAGGTACCTGCTGGGATCGCTGCTACGGCGGGACTGCGGTAACACCGAGCCCACGGCAGGCTCTGCTGGGAAGCGGCTCGTCTGTGGCTCTACACACGCTCCTGCCTCTTGTTTGTCTTTTTTTATTTTATTTTTTTTTTAGTGTGGTGTAGTAATGGAATAATACAGAGACTAAAAAACATAACGGCAGCACTCAAGCAGGTAGAATGCAATTTAAAGTCACTCCAGCTAATACCCCATGCAAGACTGCATTTGTTAAGGTATGTGAGCTGTGCAGAAGGCAGCAGTCTTTAGTGAATCACTTTTGAAAAACAAATACTTGACAAAAAAAACAGACCTGCTAAATGGATAACAATTATGTAAGCCTATAGTAGGTTTTGATGTATGTCAGGTCTGTTAAATAAATCAACCTGTTCAGTGAATAAATCTGCTCTGCACCAGTGCTTTATTATTATTTTTAAAGGAGAATAAACCTGTGTATTTAAGATGTTTTTACTGATGTGAATCTCATGGCCAAGCCCCGTAGCTGCCAGTGACACAAGACGAATCCATGGGGAGGGTGGGGTGCAGGAGCGTGGGGAGGGAAGGGGCATGCCAAGTAATAAGGTGGATATTAAAAATACACAAAGATGTGCATAAGGATTCCTAGTGATAAAATTCTCACTGATCCATGTCTTGATGGAGTATTTGCTTTGCAGTGGCAATGGCCCATACAAAGCTACATTGATTTAGCTTGCTCTGTTCACGATGGCAGTTCTGGTGAATAATTATTTTCCCAAAAGCCCTAGCCAAGGGAAGAAAGAGAGTCCCTGCTTGGCCTACACAGTGGTACAGTATCTTTGAAAGCGCGTATCCGGCTGCAAATAAAGAGAGCCAGTTCAAGTGTTACTCCACTCAGCCGGAATAAAAGGGAGGCAGAAAAGGGGAGCACCCAGCCGGCTTCCCCGAGCTCCTCGGCCCCCTTTCCTTCTCTGCACCTCACCCTCTGCTCGGCTTTGGGGGCGGGGAGGGGGGATTTCTCTGGTTTTGTTTTTGTTTTTTTGTGTTTGCTGTTGCCTTTTAGAGGCGAGGCTCCAGCAGCCCACTTAAATGTTGAGTTCTGAATGCTGAGGAGTCTCTTTCAGATTGAAAAATAGGGAAAAGATTATGGCCAGTGGATTTTAACTTCTGTAGCTGGGACAGGGAGTATGTCTGTGTGGGGCAGTGCCTTGATGGAGTGCTCCTCTTCTGAGACGGTGAGGCCTCATGGATGTTTTTGTGATGGATCACGTGTGTATGTTTTTCCTGTCTCTGCAAAGAGATGTATGAAAAGACTCAAATGTGCTTGCAGGACCAAGGAGGCCACAGGCTTGGGGAGAAAGTGTTCCCAAACAAAAGAGTCCAACTCAGGTTGGCATCCTTGGTGTGGGACAGAACCATCGATGCAAGGTGTGTTTTTTGGTTATTAAGGCCTTTCCTTCTGTCAGCTGTGCTGCTTTCCCCAGGCACAACAGAGAACTGTCCCCATGAAGTTTATGCCCTGTCACAAACAAAAAGCAGCATTAGGAAATAATCTTTTCCTTGGGCAGAATCCAGGGAGGAGAGCTATGGATACTCCAGGCTTTGCCCTAGTCCTTGCATGGGGACTGTGCAGATGCTGTCATAGCTGAGTTCTTCTTTGGCCCTGGGAGAAGTGGGTACTTTAAATGTTAAACAGAGTAAGATTGCTATTGCTTCTCAGTAATGACTATTTTTGGTCTGTGAGGGTCTTTTAAAAATAATATTTTGAGAATTGGGAGCAAAATAATTGTTACATAATCCACCTGTTACGTTCAAAGTCCTGTTTTCCACCTGGGAGAGGGTTGCACTTTTTTTATTTTTATGCTAGATCTTTGTGTACTTTTAGCCCCGCTTGAGTTGGCTTTATAATCATTACCTGTGTATACAGTCAGGTGCTTGACGAGCCCGATATTGTGGAAGCTGCCAGCAGTGAGTAAATGAGCCATGTGGCATAAAACTGAGCAAACCATGTTTTGTTGGTACCTTGCTCTTCCCTCTTTCCTTTGAGCTGGTCGTACACACCCGCAGTGTCACTTGTGTGGGGGTATGGCCTGTTCCAGTACAGGGCCCCGCTTGATCTGTTACCTGTATGTTGGTGTGAGGGGCGTGGTAGGGTCTCAGCCTTTCGATTTTTTGATTTTAGGGCTCTTGGGTGGCGTTGCAACAGAACATTAAATCATTACTGTGTGTTGTGCTGTGCTGTGCAGAAAGCAGTGAAGTTACAGATGCTGAAGATGATGAACTGATTTGAGCATCCAGGTGTGGGTGTGGGGTTTGCCTTGAAGGATGCAGGAATTGAGGATAATCTGTCCTGCTCTCAGTGCCAGGGTGTTGGTACCACCAACACCTGGCTGTGGACATAAGGAAAAATGGGAGGTGTTGGGCAAAGCTGAGCCAGAGTGAAGTTTGCAGGAGGAGCTGTCAGCTCTGCAAATGAGCATTGACCCCTTATCCTTACAAAGTCCTCTTAGGAACAGCACGAGAAGGTGGCTTTGGTTCAGTGGTGCTTTGGACTGTGGCAGTGAGTGCTGGGTGGATTTTATTTGCAGTTCAGAGGAGTAGCATGTAATCTGTGTAATGCTGCTTTTGTGTGCCTCTATTGCAAATTGATGTCTGGGGAATGACATGTAGCAAAGGCTCTAGACCAGCAGGTCTGTGATATTTTTGTAGCAATGTCTTTTTATTCAAAGCAGGTGTCATGGAGATCTTTCATCCCAGGATTTCTTTCATCCCTGGCGTTTGTTAGCTTGTGTTAAAACTTTAACTCTCGAGCAGTTCTTCTGTACAGAAGGTGTTCCTCATGTTGCTCTTGCATGGGCTGAGCTGGGTGATTATGCAGTCTCCGAACAGTGACACGTATGAGGTGGCTCTGTGTCTGTCTGCACTGCTACGTCAGCTCTGGGAATAATCCAGGGCTGTGGCCCAGTGCCCTCCGGTCACAGGAGGGGTCTGGCTGCGGGGGGAGCTGGGAGTGAGCGGTGGGTGATGGGGGATGCTGTCCCTGGGCAGAGTTTTCTTCTGATCCTTAAGTATTCAGAAGGTGATTTGTGCCCAGCAGTCTGAGCTCATATTTGCAGTCTTGTTTGGCCTTTACAAAGCTCTGAAATCACTTTTTACTACGAGATGCCCTATTTGCTTAATTTATCCAAGCTCTTGTCTCAATAATCTCCCACGATAGAAAATTCTGCTGGCTAATTGTTGCCTTTCGCTGATTTCTTTGTTTTTTTGCCATATCTTTAGGATATGAGTAGATGTGTCACTAGGAGTTTCTGATAGTCTTCTTATCCAGATTTACTGCTGTTGCCCTGTGGGAGGGTAGGACGACAGTCTTCTGGACCAGCAGGGCTGGCACTGCTTCTGCTTGGAGCCCAGCTCATTAATTTAGGAAATCAGTTTTAACACCCTTCTGCATTGTCATTGTCATTACTGGGATCACTGTCTCTATTTTCCTTAGGCTTGAGACCACGAGGGCCTCTGTCTTGAGAGAGCTCTGACTTCTGGATGCCACCTTGCCTGGTGTTGCAGTGCCAGTCTGCAGCATGTCATTGAAGCTGGCGGGAGCAGCAGGGGTTGCACGCTTGGCCTAGACATCAGTTAGGTTTTTTTGCCAATTTATCAGGTTTCTCGCCTCGCTTACGTAGGGTTGCATTATGCAGGAGGGCTCCTCGTGCGCAGGGTACAGGTTCGTGCGGTGAGGGTCGTCCTTCCTGCTTTGTGGTGGTCTCTGCTGGTGTGTGGAGCTGCTACACCCTTCTCCACTGAGTCCCTTTGAGGGAGAAGTGTCAGGATTTCTAAAATAAAGCAAAACAGCTGAGGAACCTTTTATGTCCCTGTCTCCTTGGGTAAGGATCTTCTCACCTGCTGAAACCCAAGCATTGTCACTCTCCTTCTCCTGCTGTGTTGAATCTGGTGAGGAGGCGTCCGATGCTCTGAGACTGTTGCACTTTTGAGGGCATTTGGATGGTCAGTTGGAAGGTATCAGAAAAATCAGCTCTTGTGAATCTTGCAGGACATGGCCAGACTTTGAGGCAAGCCAGGGTGTGTGTTGGTGGAGCGCACCTGAGCACTCCTGAGAAACTGCCCAGTTCTTTCATGAGCACTTCTCACGTTCTCACCTGACACCTGGGCTCTTTGGAGGGCTGGCACACAAACTCTTGATTCCATTCTAGGTAAGGTCTCTGCCACGCTCTGGAGTTGCTTTTGGAGCTGTGTCCTTTTAAAAAAATCAAATTCCTTTCCTCACGCTTGGAAGGTTTTTGACTGAGTTACAGCACAGAACCAGACGTGGAAAAGACAAGCTCTGTGGATGAATTTTGTTTCCTGTATAATGTCCCAATGAATGACTCAAGTCTTTGATGAAGGAGAGAAGCCGAAGCCTTATGAAGGGCCTGTTTATTGGCATTAATTATTTTTTATTAGTTACAGCATCCGTAGTCCGTTGGCAGTAGAAGAGCCCAAAGTAAGAATATTAATTCTTCAGAAGTTTTTCAAAGCTTGCATTTTTCATAAGAAGCTTGTGAAGCTTCAAATCTAAAGCTTCCAAATCCTTTTTTTTATTCTTCAGAAGTGCCAGTGAAGCTCTTTTTTTAATTTTTCGTGTTTTAGCTGAAACTATGAGTTTTATACATCAAAAAAAGAAAAAATAGTTCTTTCCCATCCACTGCGTTGGCCCCAATTTTCAGGTCTCTTGCTGGGTTAGTCAGACCCTCTGCAAGCACCGGCTGTGCTCTATAGACCAGGTGTGTACACTTTGCTACTAATTTATTGTGGTTTTTCCTCTCTGGCTGGGGTTTTACACTGTGGCTGAAGCACAGGCTGACATGAAAGGTGCATTTGTTTGGCAGTGGCCAGTTAGGACAATGCTTGACCTTCACAGTTGAATAAGTTCAGAGCAATACTTAACTACTTCATGGAAACAAGGGGTATGAGTGGGAATTTAACCAGTACAAGGTGAATCTGGTGTCTCTTTGGCCAACGAGCAGCATTTTTTTTCTGGTAGCCTGCAAGGTCATGTTTTAAT
Source organism: Cephalopterus ornatus (assembly GCA_013396775.1). Lineage (NCBI taxonomy): Eukaryota > Metazoa > Chordata > Aves > Passeriformes > Cotingidae > Cephalopterus > Cephalopterus ornatus. The sequence goes on from VZRE01005094.1 coordinate 65,334, forward strand.
ATACTCTGAATATGAATTTAAGGGTCATGCTGGTATTTTAGTGGTAAAACAGGTGGATGCTTGGTCTTAACTTCATATTGCTTCATGGAATGGTAACCTTGGCCCTCTCTGATCCTCAAGAGTAAAAATGAAAATCCCCTTCTTCCGGGTGGTCGCTGTTCTCATTTGTGTGAAGAAAACTGTTGTGGAGTGGCATGATTTTATCTACAAAAAGTTGAGATGTGGTGGGTTTTTTTAATGCTCCTGCTTACATTACATGGACAGGTTTACTTCATTGATAGCCATGCCTTTAGTGCGGAAGGATGGGTGGAATTTTTGGGAAGATCAGAAGGGAAAGTGCTGCTGGCCACAATTTTTCAGCTTATATTAAAGCAAACAAGCAAACTCCTGCCTTCCTGCCACCACTGGCTCTGAGGGAGCAACGTGCAATAATTTCCCATGGTTTGTTTATGTCTGTCTCTGAGAAAATCCACTATATCAAAATCACCTGTCCATGTAGTGACTTGTCTGAGATTCTTTGTGTATGTGAGATTAATTCTGAAGTACATCGAGCCAACTTGGGCAGAAATTCAGCAGATTATGGTACAGGCAGCATGGCTAATGTATAATAGTGGCATTTAGGACCATTACTAGCCCACGGTGCCTACGAGTTTATGGGAAGCAGAGGAGCCACGTGGTGCTAACCCAGCCAGGCGTGGCAAATGCGGAGAAAGCCGTCAGCTGAAACCTCCCGCAGAACAAATAATTTGTCCTAACCCAGTAACCTTCACTTACTTAATTGTCTTATTTGTCTGGTTAGCTTATCATTTGATGGAGAGTCTGTGCTGCAGGAAAAAGAGTTTTGTTTATTTTGCCCATTTCTTTCGCTAATTTGTGCTCATTCCTTGCCTGCTGCTTTCTGGGTTTGAACGGTGCCTTCCTCAGCAGCAGTTACAAATGCCAGCCTTTCGGAAGGTGAATGGGAGGCCAGGCAGTCCAGTGTATTTCCAAGAAGTCTCTGGTTTGGAAAGGTGAATTTTTGATTGGGTTGATGGCTCAGTGTCACAATTTATCACTGTATTGGGCAATGCAAAGTCGCGTGTCATGGTTTACCTTCAGGTTGTAGTTTATGTCTGTGTACAGAGTGAAGCTAAGAGTGCTACTTACAGCTTCCCCTTCTTCTGCAGATGGTTTTTTAAGATCTGATGCTTAATGATCAACAGGGTTCAGTGTGATTTCACCCTTGTGAAGCATTTCTGGCTCTGCAGGAAAGATGGGCATTGGCTGTGCTGCAGAGCTGGAGGTAGAGTCAGCTGTTGAGTGATGCATCGGCTGTTACAGGGTTGCTGCTGTATGGAATTACTGGTTCTGGTTGCTGGTGTGTGGAATTACTGATTCCAATTCATGTGTGAAGCAAACCCCGGTATCCCAGTCCCTCTCTGCTTTTTTCTCTCCTGTAAACTACATCCTCCCTTCCTCTCTTGTTCATGGCGTTTGCTTCTGCACACACAGTCTGCCAGCGTGTGTGCTGGATTCCTCACCACAAACACTAGCACAGGTTTAAGTCTTCCTAAAGGTTAGTTCAGGATGAATTCAGAAGCATCTTGGATTAACTTTTTAACCAGTGCAGGTAGTCTGGAGGAGTACGTCCTGCAGAATGAGTGGCTCAAGAACGAAACAACCCCAACCTTCGCAACACCAGCAAAGAGCCAAGAGTAGGGATGGAGGAAGGTGGCTCCTGGGAAGTGGTAGGTGGTGATGCTGGAGCACATAGTACATGTGACATTTCAGCTTCAAGGACAGGGAGAAGAGGAAAATGCTGCTTAAATTGTGCTTTGAAGCTGTTTGCCAGGTGTGGTGTGGAAAAGTCTTCATCTGGGTTGTGATCAGTAAGTTTGTGTGTGGTGGAGTCCAAATTTTGTACCAGAAATGCTTAATGTGGGGCCTTGAATCTCATGTGAAAGCATAAGGCTTATTTTTCCCATTACAACCTGTAATAAACATAAAATATCTAAAATTTGCAGCTGGCAATATCATCTGTGAGTTCTCGCCCTGCGTTCTGGGGGCTGATGTTAAAACAAAAGAGAGTTTAAGGGTATTACTGTATTTGCAGAATATATCTAAAAATATATTGTATTTATATTATACATAATTATATTTAAGGTTAAATCACACCTACATTTGCAAGTGGTAGTAAATGAAGAGTCAGGTTGAAAACTTGATGTGTAGCTCAGTGTTTAGTCAGTATTTTTGTTATTTTACTAATAGCTTCAGTCCCCTCACAAGTGGGTACAGCCATACCTTGTGGTGGTGGCTCCTGAACTTGATCTCTGTGCTGTTGAGTAACTTCTTTTTTGGGCAATATAAGGCTGCTTAAATAACAAGAGGGTAGTGGAGAGGTTGGAATGAGTATTTCCAGATCTGATGGTGGCTATGCAGGATGCTCCTTGGAGTCCCCAAGTGGTTTACACGTTGCTTTGTCTCTCCTTGAACAACTTCTGTGCATTGCATGGTAATGGAAGTCAAAATAATTTGTTTGATGTTGTTTATTCAAATCTGGAAAATATGGTTGTGCAAAGACCAAAGAAAAATGGTTTTAGTTCGACAAATGCCAAGGGTTTTTGTTTTGTTTTTAAAGACCAAACAAACCCTTTGGGATCCTTGGCTGGGTATATAATAGCATGAAATACACCATTTCTTTCATTCTGCTCCCTAAAAATCTAATTTTTTATGCATTTAAAGTGGGAGTTGAGGCAAAACTAGAGCTTAGCTCTGTTGACCTATATTTATGAGAAGAGAAGGCTTGCTAAGTGTTGCAAGAAAAGAATATATAGTGCTGTTGGTATACTCTGACAAAATGTACACACATACTAAAACCACTTTTGGGATTCTTCATCTTCTTACTGAATGCTTAAGCCCCTTCCAGCTGGATTCAATTCTTGGGTGCTGTTCATGGCCTGTATATTCAGGCCTCCCATTAACAGCCAATAAAGAAGGACAGCAGAACAGGGAGTTTAGAGTAAGCAGGGAAGAGAAAGAGAGGTAGTGCTGAAAACCTCCCAGATCTCAAGGTTTAAAAACGAACTTTTAAACTTTCTTTTCCTTTTTTTTTTTTTTTTTTTTGGTGGTGGTTGTTTTATTTTTTAATTCAGCCCACTCTATATTAAGTGTGGTTTCATGGTTCTTGTGCTGCTTATTGCGTAACTGTGGCACAGATGTTATTTTTTGTAATGTTGCCTGACATATTTAAAAGGGAAAGAGAGGAAGGGAATTTATACCCTTTGGAGATGAATATGTGGAGCCTATTAGTCTTAAAAAAGTGTGAAGAGCTTGTTAGAGTCGAAGCTGGCACATCTCTGAAAGGCTGATCTGTGGAGTGGAGCTCTTCAGATAAAGAATGAATGTGTTTTATCTTCTGGAGTTTGTTGAATGTGTTACCAGACAGCCTAAAATCTGAACTTGGTGGAGTATTTAATATTTAGGCAGATGCTTAAATATTTGTGGAACTGAGACCAAATCCAAATGTAAATTTAATAAAATGTTGTCCACAATTAAGTTTTGCAGGATAATCAGTGATGATGCTTAGAGTTAAGGGATGTGAAGAGGAAATACCTTGCTCAGCACGGGTGGTACTGAATGTTTAAGTGTTTGTGTCAGTGCAGCTGCAAACAACACCTTTAAAGTTGCTTTCTTGTGAAGGTTTGAGTGAGGAGATACAGTTAGAAATACACCAGGTTTCAGCAGAAGGAAAAAAATTGCATTCAGGCCTATCATTTCCTGGTGGAATGGGCATGAGAACATGAAGTGGGTCTCCTTTTGGTGTTTCTGACATTAGAAGTTTTAAAATAATAGAGATGTAAGTAGAGTGAAAATGGTAGATGTTATATTTATTTTAATATAGTAACAGAATGCCTGGTGTTTCAGATGAGCGCAGTGTGCCTTGGTTCACAGAGTATTTGTTTTATAACCGTGGATGGAGCTGCACAACCCACCTCTCCTGCTGTACAGAGGAGCAAACCAGCTCACGGGGCAATTAATGACCTGCTAGAAATGCAGTTGTGAAATGAACTCAATCTTCACTCCCCAGCACTCCTTTGTGCCTGTGTGCTGGGCAGTAGGATAATTGGGATAAATTGATAAGGGGGAAAGAGGAGAGAAAAGGGAGAAATAGCACCTACTGCCATGGAGCATCTTTTTGAAGTCTTGGATTAAAGATAATTCAAATTATTCATTTAAAAGAACTTGCAAAAAGACCAGGTAAACAGTTATTAAAACAAACAAAAGGAAACCTGAGAGTGTTTTTTACTTGTTTCTGCCTAGGGCAGGATATTTTGGTTTGATTTTTATTTTGCTTTTGTTCTGCCCTTCGCCCTTCTCCCCCCTGCTGAGTTACCTGCTACAGGAAATAACGAATTAGGCCAAATAAATCCTAAATTACAGTTGTAGGAGGCAGGGGTTGCTGTGTGAGTGTAGGGTTGCAGAGGCTCAGGTGTAAATTTTGTGGCATTTCCTTCCCCGAGGAGCAGGTGGGCTGTGACTTCGTTCCTCAGCTCCCAGAGCTGTGCCTTGCAGCCCCTTGTCCTGCAGCGCTGGTGGGGCTGGGTGTCCGTGTGACCCCCTGCCTGGGACAAGGGGCGTCTCACCTGCCTCCCTGCCTCCATCAGAGGCAAGGCTTCCTCAGCTGGCCATTGGACAAAGCTCCAGGGTCTGGAAATTTTCTCCCTTTCCAGCCCAGTGACACCCATGCAGCGTTTAGCGTGTGGAGCTCTGAAAACGTCCTCCTCTGCCTAAACAAGGAATGGATGGAAAACACTAGGCTAAAATAGAAGGTTCGTGCTGATGCAAGCTGTGTTTACTTTTGAAAATTCAGTTTATTAAACTCAAGGCTGCGGAACTCCAGGGATCAGTGATGCTGTGTGAACATCACCTTCTGCACCGCACAAGCAATTTTTCAAAATTACTTTTTTAATTAAAAGTTGTATCGGTTTAATGCGAGTTAAAGGAAAGTTCACGGGCTTCGTGTTGTCTGAAACATACTGCAGATTTGGGAGAAACCTTCTCCTGCTTTTTAAAGTTTATCCAAAACAGTGAATATGCATGGGAAGAGAGGGGTCTCTCTTGTGGGCTCTGTGTCTGAGGGGTTGCAGGGTGATGGTATTTATTGATTATCAGTCCAGCCGCGCTGCTGTTACCTTCGGAAGGAGCTGCGCGGCTGCTGAGTTGGAATATGAACATAAGGAAAACAAGGAGGACTTGAGGTACAGCAGAGGAAAGTCAATACAGAGCTTATTTAAATGTCAGCTGCCTGGAAGAGTTCTGCTCAAAAGCTGTGAGGAGAAGATTAGGTCTAAGCCGCGATGCCTGGGTGTGTGAGGGAGGGAGGGAGGGAGGTGGCTGAGCGAGTCGGGTGCTGTGGGGAACACGAGCAAAAGGGACATACTGAGGAGGAAGAAGGAAGAAGAAACTGCTGACTGAAAATGACATCTGACAATTAGTTTTGAACAATAATTGGAGAAGGACGTGGCTTTTGGACATGGGAAGACTGTGATTTGTAGTTGGAGGGTGATCTGATCCATGTTAACAGTGTTATTCATCAGCGCAGTTGACAGGGATAAGTGACACCCATTACAAATCTGTTTACTACCTCTATATATTGTACGTAGTTTCTGAATGTATGTGCAGAGTGGAGAGTCTCTGTAAGCACAGGAGTTCTGGAATTTTATTGAACCAGAGAATATCCTGAGCTGGAAGGGACCCACAAGGATCATCAAGTCCAACTCCTGCCCCTTTGAATCATTTGGAATCACATTGACTTTATTTAGCCAATAGGCCAGAGTTGTAATTCTATGCCATTTGTCAATGTAAGTGAATTTACATTTGGGGAGAGCTTGGGCCAAAAAATCACTGATTTGCTGATGAATATCCTGATTCTGAATTTCATGGCCATTTTTATTTTGTTAAATTAGCCACTGATTATATATTTTAATAAGAAATAGTTGTATTACAGTTGTACCTGAAATAAAACTAGGTTGAGCACTCTCGTACAAGAAACATTATTAGAGTCAATCTCCAAAATGTGGCATTTAGGGACATGGTTTAGTGGTGTTCTTGGTGGCACTGGGTTAATGGTTGGACTTGAACTTGGAGGTCTTTTCCAACCTAAATGATTCTACAGCTTTAGGCAGGACTGGGAAGAGAAACATGGGTTGTACCCACTGTGCTGTACCCACTGTGCTGTACCCACTGCAACCCAGCCAAGTTTTTCTTTATTTTGTCAGCCTCCTGCTTAATTTTGAATGAAGTTCAGTGTTTTTGTCTTCAGAGAAGTACTTTGTGCATATGATAGCTAGAAGACCTAACAAGGCTTCAAGATAAGACTGCACCTGGCAGTGTTGCTTCCTCGGCACAGCAGAACTTTCTGTCTTAATCCACTCTGTCAAAAACCTGTGTCATGGAACAAGTGCTTTCTCAGGCCAGTGGGACCACGAATGAAAGCAAAGGACAGTGACAAAACCAAGGCAGGTTTGGGTGTGAGGGTGCTGCTTTGCCTTTGCCATCTACATAAACACGTGTGCTGGTATTTGTGTTCTTACCAGTTGTAGGTTAGGTTCTTGTTGTGCCACACTGCCTGCAAACATGGATTTATTAAAAAACATCAAAACTGTTGCACATGCTTCTCTCCTGCAGAGAGGATGGGGAAACAAACAACATATGATGAGCTTTATTTGCATTGTTTGATGCTCTTCTGAGCAGAACAGCTCCCACTAGAAGATACTTTATTAGAGTCTTGAAGGGCAGGTGACCAAGGTGGGGAGCAGGTATTTAACAAGGATCTGAAGCAGTAAGCTAAAGTCACTGTCCCCCTCTGTGGCATGGGCTTTTATTTTCCAAGATGTGTGATGGCAGTAGAACGGTCAGGGAAGTAGGTTTGCATTTAAAATGCACAGGAGGTTTCACTGAGCCAACGAACCCAGCTCTGGCCCCAGCACTGACGTTGGCTTCTCTCTTGGCCATACAACAGTGTCATTGTTTGTCTGTCCTGCTTGCCCCACTGGTTTGATGGGATTATTGATATGGATGTGTTTGCTTCCCAGGAGTGTCGTGAAAATTAGTTAAGATATGAGAAGTGTGTTGAAGAAGTCTCTCAGTGCTGAGCATTATTACAAGTATTGCTTTAAAAATACTTTTCTATTTATTTCAGCAAAAATATTTCCTCTTCTGCTGGAGTTTCCCCACATTATTCCTGTTGCTTTTGTGATGTATCCCTAGACTCTTCCAGTATGCATCCTGCTTTGTAAAACGTATTTTATCCTGCATTTGAGGCTCAGATTTTCAGTATGCATGTTATTACACAGAATGTGAATAGGAGGCAGAAGCCTTGTGCTGCTGGGGTCTCCTGGTTGTGCTTTGCTGGTGGAGCAGCGCCCCTGGGTCATGCAGGCATTGACACATATTTGCAATGATATGCCATCGCTGCTATTTAAAGAAGGGTTTTAGACCAGGAGGGATCCTTCCAGCTCTTACAGTGTGATCTGTGTCTCTAGAGGAAGCTAGGAAGCAGACAGGCGAACAGGAGCACGGAGGGATGGACCTGGCGATGTGAGGTGACATACTGAGAGAGAAATACTCCTTATCTCCAGCACTGAGACAGGGTGGTGGCTGCTGGCATGTTCTCTGAGGACAAACAGTTCCAGTGCAAGCGCAGACGAAGCCTTTTGGACCAGCCAGCTGTTAGATCCTCGAGGGAAACAGACCCCACATGTCTCAAATTGAAATACTCTGAAGTGCTGAAAAAATCAGGCAACTTCAGAGTTTGGGCTGTAAAACTTCTTCCCCTTTAAATGACATAGAGGAGCTAGCACACTTAATTAAAACGTTCATGATAACTATTTTCAAGATTCTTATCTTGAAAGTAAAAGGTGAAGTAAAAGGTGAAGAGATCTTTCTGCAGATTACTTGTGGCCAGGACTGATTTCTTGTCAAAATATTAACCTCTTTTAGCAGTTTCTTCAAAAAGCATCTGGGGAGCCAGCTGAACCTAAAGCAAGGGGCGGGGGAGTAGAGTTAAGAGGAACACTTTCTGTAGCATTTAAACTAAACATTTCTTGGAGGGGATCCTTCCAAGGGGTCATCTAGGCTGACTGGAGGTAGGATTGAAATCCTTGGATGTGACTCGAAGTTGGATTGAAGATGAAGGCAGAGAAGAATTTATTCTTGCAGGACAGGAAAACTGCACCATCTCCCTTACAACTCTCACCTCACCAGCCCGCATTACTCTTTCCCCTCGTGGACTTCTTCCATCCTCCTTTGCTTGTCTTTCTGTTCAGTATCAAAGCTGCATCCCCTGAAGGTTGTCTTGCTTCTGGTGTCTGAGTTCACACAGAGAATGAGATGAAACAAGGCAAACTTGGTTCTAATCGCTCTCGTCTAATTCTGCTGCATAATGGAGATGAGCAGTACTTACATAACAGTATCCTGGGATGTTAATAGATTTAATAACCCAGAAAGGTGGGAAGAGGTTCTGAATTACCTATAAAATGGCATCTAAGTAATGAAGTTTACGGGAAGCTCATCTCTTTGAAGGAGAGTCACGTGGTAGGTGCGAGACTTCTGCATATGCTCAGAAGAGGAAACAAAATGAAGCTGTCTCTTCTAATAGGGATAAATCTCCCATTAAAAATAAGTTCTGAGGTGCTATTGGATTATGCCAGTTTTACAGGGCTTCTAGTTAAAGTCTTGTAAAAATGTAAACAACACAGACTCCTTTAGATTTAATTTTTTTTTCCAACTGCAGATATGTTCCAGTCTTGGGGATTAGAACTCTGTATGTGCCCAATGAAAACAATCAGTTCATTAATGCTGTTATGTTAGACCTTGCCCCCCTCTTGCCATGGTGATAAGGGACCTTAATTAGATCCCAGAACAAATGCTGAAGAGCTTGACAAAAAAGAGAAACATGGGGAGGCGGTGGAGAAATACTGAGATGTTTTTAGCAGATATATGCAGAGAGCTGTATCCTGCAGAGGAGAGACTGGGTTTTATTGAAAACACTGGTTTCCTTTCCCAGGAACAGAGCCTGTGCTGGTAGGCTGGAAGCACCTCCATTCAGTGTGTAGAATTGGCACTGGCAGCTTTCTGAGTGTCAGGTCGTGCTCCAGCTGTGGGCACCTGTCCGTGGGCCCAGGAGACCAAACGGGGAGTGCTGCCGGCGGAGCGGTGCTGGGGAGTTCAAAAGGTGTTTTCCTAAATCTCTCCTGGATGTTGGTGATGTTCCCCAATGGGAAGTGGCCAAATCATTGTGTTGATTCACGTGTTCGTGTGTTAAGAAAAAAATGCCTGTGTGTGGAGGGTTTGAAAAGGAGGAGAAGGATGAGAATTCAGAGGATTTTCATGAATACCATGGGCAGAGAGTGCTGAAGTGAAAGGAGGGAATTATGAGGCTAAATGATGAGAAGGAAGGTTGTCAAACAATGTGAGCTTGAAAAAGGGAGAGAGTTTTCTGCAAGAAGCTGATCTCCAAAAAAGCAGGCATGCAGAAACACAGGCATTAAAAATTGAGCAATGTCGGGTTCTTCTGTTTGTTTTCTGTTACTGGGTGCTCAAGTTACACCTTCAAAACTTCCTGTGCCATCATTCTAGGTAGAATATTAACTTCAGGTTGGAATCTCAGCTTTTCATTAACTGCATTTCCAGTTTGAAATTGGAGGACTGTGGCTATCAGCTCCCATACTTTTGTCTCTAGTCTTGAATTACTTGCTGCCTGATTAGTTGTACTTCATAATTATTCCTCACTTAAATTACCTTTCAATAAACAAAATAAGATTATCTCCTTGAGTCTCTCATAGGAAGTGTGTTTTTCAGACAGTTGTTCTCTGAGCAACTAATTTATTAATTTATTTTTATTTCCATGTCAGATTTTCTCTATCACAGTGACATGTCTTGGTGCACAGGTGAAGATGTTTCAAGCGAAACTTATTGCATTACAAGATGATGCATAAAAGCCAACTCTGTTGTCAGGGTCTATCAGGCAGTTTAAAGCCTGGAATTGGATCTCTGTCTACCCAAATATTTTAGAAACTTTTAAGTAAGAACAAAGTGTTATTCCTCTATTTTTAAAAATATGCCTCTGGAAAGCATGCATCAAACCTGCCAACACTGTAGTAAATATGTCAAAATGCAAATCCAGGTGCCTGTAGACCCACGTATCGTTTAAACACAGTGTAGTAGGTGCTGAAGCGAGTGTGAGGGGCGGGTGTAGTCTGCGAGTAAATACGGAAGTGTCCATTTGCCTTGACCGTGTGAGAATGGCCCTCCTGCGACCTCGGGGTGCACTGAGCTCAGTGCCTTCTGGGGAAGCAACAGGAGCAAGTTGTGTGGAACAAAAAGGTTTTGGTAGTTTGTGCCAGTTCCTTCTGAGGTGGTTGGGTTTGGACGGGGCTTTGGTTATGAAGAGTCAAAAAGCTCCAGGTACCACAATCTGCCCTGCTCGTGCTGGCTGTGACAGCGAGGCAACAGGCTCATTTTAACAAAGAGAGCCTTGTTTCTCCTGAAATGTGTGCAGGAGAGAGAAACCATTTGCTAAGTGCATGATTTCTTACAATTTCTTATTCTACCACGATTTCTATGTGTTTCCAGTACCCCTATTCAGGATATTTATTCAGGGTTAACAAAACCTGCTCTACAGTTCTTGCTGTTCTTCCAAAATCTGGGATTTTATTAATTTTTAATTCACCTGGAGAGCATGGTGGCCTTAGGTATCCAGGACTGTCCAGTGTTCGCTCCTGTTTTGCAAGAACAGAAACGGGGTTTTTTTGGAACTGAATGGGAACTGAAGTGGTTCATTTTAAGTTTTCCAGTTTGCCTTTGCAGGCTGAGAGTGACTGGTGTAAAAAGTCATAAGACAATAGTAGGGTTATAGAGACAGTTTCATGGAAACTCAATGGGAGGGGATTTCAGATAAATACATACAAGATGACTATAGTTTTAGTAACATTAATAAAATAAGACATAAAGGTAAAGGAGGGAAGAGAAAACCTGAATTTTCAGGTGGCTGAGTGGAAGAAGTGAGGATGGGTGAGCAGTGGTACCACTGCCTGCTACTTAATGGGACCCCAGTGGAAACTGGTGACTAGGTTTCCCTGCTCTGTAAACATGTGGTCCACAAAATTATTGTCAGATAAACATTACCGCAGAAAAGAGACCTAGAAACTCATGCTTGTATGGATTATAACATTGTTAGTTGTAAATAACACCATTAAAATCAGTACTTCTCAGATAGATGCTTCAGGAAAAGTGAATATGAGCATCTGCCTGTCTGTAGGAGCGTGGCTCTTACAGAATTCAATACAAGGGTCTAGAGCTGTTCTGGAAGTGGCTGCTGGTGTGGTATGAGCGTGGTGAAAGCAGAGCAGCACGTTTGGGAGTTGTCTGTTGTTTTGGAAGCTGTGGGGGTTTCATCCGTGGAATACGTGGTTGAACGTCTTGGGATTCTGGGGGGAAAAGGCAGAGGACAATCCAGCTACAGAACTTAATACTGAGTTGAGCTCATGCTCTGTGTTTTGAGGGGAATCAGGTGAATGTTTCCACCCTTGTTGTTAGTCCCCTCATGGCAGGCTTGCTGTGCTGGCCACGGAACGTGGAACCAGGGCAACAATTCACTAGCTGACCTGGGTTGAAGTTGCTTTTGGACTGCTGGCAGGCTGCTGGCAGAGCAGCAAATGCACAGGCAAGGTATTAAATAGTGTGATTAGGTAATCTAGAGAGTTTAGTCCTAAATCATGATTTATTTTTATTTTTTTTAAGCTGTTGTTCCTAGTGGCTGCACGTGTTATCTAAGAAGTTTTATGTTTTACTAAGTCAAATCATTGTAGGAGAGTTTTTAAAATTACTGTTTAAAGCTCAGGTTTGGAGTTAAAACTCAAACCTTTGCTGATTGCCGTGGGTGGCCATCCTGTCTGTGTGCAGACAGATACAGAGAACAAACTGGAAGCGCCAAAATGCCAAGTGCTCCCTGTTCCCCACAGCAGCAGGATTGCAGACAAGGGCAGTGGCAGCATGTGGAAGGTACATGGCTCACTGAAGACACCTTTGAGTGAGCTCATGAAACCTCTTTTTAATCCTTACTCTGGTTTCCACCTACTTCAGTTAATTATGGAGGTGAGTTGTTAGTGGTGAGTTTTATGCGACTGTGTGTATAAACAGTATAAATTATGAAAACAATAAAGCCCTCATTTGTAGATCAGACATTAAGGAGACATGATTATTTTCTGGCTCAAAGCAGGTGTCAGTTATCTTTCCTGTCCATAGTTCCCTTTGTGTGCAGTTTCATGGCAGGTGAGTGTCTGTGCTGCGTGGAGATGGGTGATGGACTGCAGGAGCTGTGTAGGAACGTGTAGCCAGTAGAGAGATGTGTGTGGGAGAAGTCCTTGGTGGCCTGGCATCTGCTTTTACAGTTTCTCCTGAGCTAATTGTTGAAGCCTTACATTAAAAAATGAAACCTAATTAAGGATTGAGTTGAGCAGTGTATTTGCAGCGAGTCTATTCGAGGTCTTGATTCAACAACTCGAGCACGTTCTCTTGAGAGTTTCTCAAACTATAATCTGAAGTATGTCCAGGAACACGAGTGTAAGAGAAGGAATCAAGGTTGGATGGAAATGATACACAGCTTGTTTAATATGGATCAGCAGTTCCGATCCAAAAGAAGTCACCTGCCAGATGTGTGTGTTTGACCCAGACCGTCGGGTCTGGGGGAGAGTGCAGCGCTGGGACTCCTTTGGCTGCTCTGAGGTGGCAGCCAACACAGGAGGAATAACCACTCATCTTCTGCAGCTGTGCTGCTGTTCTGTTTTCTTTCCAGCCCTCCTGGGCAGAAAGGGAGTGCAGCAAAAGAATTTGGCATGATTGGCTGTGCCTGAAGGGAGAGCTGGACGTGCAGGGGGCATCGCTCTGCCATCTCCAAGAAATACAGTTCTAGTCTGGGATGCTCTTTGGCTGTGGCGTCTCTTGAATATCACAGAACCGGTTTAGCCATCTGGCAGGTCAAGTGCTGCACAGGCAGCAGAGCTGCTTTTAAGGAGAAGCAAAGTGAATGGTGGTGATTGTGCAGTTGCACAGCTCAGTAAGCACCGTCCGGCTCCAGCGGCTGCCGTGGTACCGGGAGATCGTGGGTATCCACGCGGGGCTGGATGGCCACGCTGGCCTGTAATGGTGCTGGCAGGAAAGCTTGGGCACTGCCTGGCTGTTTGATTTGTCTCCCTGGCTTCCCCTGCCTCGTATCCTTTGTGCTCCTGGCATGGAGGCAGCTTCTCAGGCTACAGATGGTAATGGGGAGGCGCTGGGAGTGACCTGGCTCTGGCAGCCAGCGGAGCTGAGTTGTTCCCACAGAGCAGGACTGACTGCCTGCCTCCAGGACCTTCTACAGAACACAGTAGCCTGTAATGTTGGTGTGTATAAATATATATATATATACACACCATAAAATTCATTATGGTTTGTCTCTTTTCTTATGCAGCTACCCAGAGTTTGTCGTTGGTTTAAGCAAGTAATGCAGTCAAACTTGTGAGTGTGCACAAATGTTCAAGAAATTAAATCAGCAAGACAAAAGTGATAGCATGGAAGGGGGACAGGAGGGAATAAAAAGCTTGTAAAAAGCTTGATTCTAAGCAGTTTATAAGCAGATGTTTGGAGCATAAGTTTTTCTTTGTGTTCACTGGGAAGTTTCTATTTTACTCGTGCTTCTCACTTGGTGACATAATAACAATATGGCTTTCAAGTCTGTTGTGAACAAACTCCTGTGCACTTTGCTCTTAAACATTCTTTTTGCAATACATAGAAGTTTACCACAGAAACATCATGGCTGTGCAGTTGTGTAGAAGTGCTGGATGCTCTTGGTATCCATCAAATTGAGCCAGTTTGGCTGCAAAAACAACCCTGTGGCCCTGTTATGAATCTTAATCCTTTTTTCACAGAAGGTTAAAATGAGAGGAGGAAGTTAATGGTCCAGTTGTGTAAAGGTGCTCTAGGTGCTCACTTCCCATGGATGTCACTGAGGGCATTAAGAATCAAGCTGCAGAGGTTGTTTAATCTGCCAAAAAAAGCTTGTGTGTTCCTGTCAAATCATGCAGTGCAATGAGGTTCCCTATACAGCTGCTAGGAGATTAACCTGTTTCTTGGAATAGGACCTGGTGGATGCTCATCCATGAATCATGTTGAAGTGATTTTTATTTGTATGATCTTGGAAAACCTGAAGCAGTGAGAGCTACAAGAGCCACTGCAAACTGGTCTGCCCTATCCCTGGAAGTGTCCAAGGCCAGGTTGGACGGGGTTTGGAGCAACCTGGGCTAGTGGAAGGTGTCCCTGCCCATGGCAGGGCGTGGCACTGGATGGTTTTTAAGGTCCCTTTCAACCCAAACCATTCTGGGATTTTTTGATTGTCGTTTACTTGGAACGTAAAAATCTTCTGCAGTTGCACACCAACTTCTGATCTCCCGTGATGGGTGCAGGTAGTGAGGTGGTTGTTAATCAAGGCTGGGGTTTCCTGTACTTGCTGAAAGCTGGTTAGGACTTGCCCAAAAATTTGCATTTTAAATGGCCTCGTTGAACTGTTTAGCAGTTTAATTTAGCTGTAACAAAGGCCTAAAGTTTTGACTGTTCTTGTCAAAGTGAGAGATCTTTTGGTATGTGGTAGGGAGTGATATTTTAACTGTTTAGTTACACTGCAGCTCGCCCCAGGAGGCAGTGGAAGAAAAAAGAACGAGAATCCCACTTCTGCTCCCTTGGATGGAACAGAGAGCAACCTTATCCGCAAATTCACTGGCTAGATTTGACTGAAACTTTTCCCTACTTCCTAAACTCCCCATTATTGTTTTAAGTACGTGTATTCAGTGTTCTTGATGCCTGTCCTAAAGCTGCATAGCATTTCTGTAAAACATAAAATACCTTGTGACACTTGCCATTTCTTTCTACATGTATGACCTCTGGAATATCTCCAAAGCTCTGGAAAAGAATGAGATTTTCAGTAATGGCTAAAGGCATTAAGGGCACAAATACTGTTGAGTATCAGTGGGATTTATGTTCCTAAATTGCTGTAAATGCTTCTGAAAGTCACATCCAAAATGTATCATTAAGAACAAGATATGCTGCTAATGTTTTTTAAAGCAGATGTGTGGTATAAATGAACAATAAAATGAGAGGTGCTTTATAATGTTATTCTTGTGGAAGAATTGTTAAATACATAATTGTTACAAACAGCTGAATTTTCTTTTCTTGTCAGGATTGCAGTTTGGTGTGTTGATATTCATCCAGCTATAGACAGAAACCAAGGGACTGAGATTTGAGGGCAGAACTCCTTTACTCCGTTGTTAATCAGGAATAAATTTCTATATATTCCTACTGAGACAGGAAAATATCCCCAGTTCCCAAGAAATGTTCTAGTACACTGATTGTTAAATGTAAATGAGACCCTGTCATTAAAATCCATAGATTCACAGTGCTAAATGACAAATTGCAGTTACCACATCACTTAATACACCATTCTTTTATTTTAATATCTTGCAGGTTTGTAACTGCTCAGCTGTGTCTGGGAGGTTTTCTGGGGGTTCCGGCCACTGCCTGTTGTGTCAGTGATGTTTTCTGGGATTTTTGACTCGTGGCCGTTGTGTATCCAGTGGAAGTTTGTTGTCCACTGATCCTTAAATTGCCTGAAGGCAGGAGACAGGCTGTTGCTCCACGAGCAGATTTTGCCTGCTTTTCTTCTCAAAGGACCCAAACTATCTATTCTGATATTCCACGTGTTCTAAAGATGCACCATTTTGCCCTCTTTTCTTACTGATTTCAGTACTGTATGCTATTATTTAGAGTGCAGTTTCTGAATACTCTTTCTGAAGAGGTGCTAATTCCTTTGGGAATCATCTCTGACGCTTTGCCTGTGCCCAGCTGCTTGCCCATCATATCATTTATGGGGCTGGACACTCCTATTAGCAATTGTAGTTACGTATTTAAACATACTTCACATAACTGATTATGTTTTATGGCCTGTAGCCAAACTGACTAATTCTGCTTCCTCCAGAAAAATACATGTATTTAGAACATGGCTAAAACCTCCCTTTAGTGACTCAGTGACGTTTCCCTAAGGTTGGGCTGTTCTAAGTGGGCAAATAGAGGTGTTTCAGCACGGGATAATTTTGAACGAATTTTTCCATCTGTCTCTCCTTTTTTTGAGCCTGTCTTTGGTGGCAGCTGTGCCCTGTTCCAGCCAGGGAGGCTTGTTTTGTGTGGATGTGCTGGTTGGGCTCCTTTACATCACTGAATGGAAAAAACTTTTCCTGAATAAACTCCTCAGCTCTCTGCTTTTTAGAAAAAAATCAAAACATGGAGCAAGGGAGTGGGCCAGCTGGTTTTGCATTATTGCTGCAGAGAGGAAATATGGACCAGCTCTGGGCTCGGTTGCTGTTCTGGACGTGAAATGGTTGGATTTACAAAGGGCTTCATTCATAGTTGCTGGTTTTTATTTGTAGAGCTGATTACAGACTTCTACAGGCAATTATCAAAAATAAGGAAACTCTGGGAAGAATTTTTTCCTTGTGTTGTGCTTTGCAACGTCTGCGTCTCCTGCAAAACACTAATCCCTGACTACTGCAGGGTGGGGAAGGCACAGCCCTTGCCTGGCTGATCCGGCATGGTTTGGTGGGGCAGCTGGGCTGGCTGAGGCCTGGCATTTCTGCCTGGTTTCCGACTGTAATTCCATTTTGGAGCCCCAGCATCCCGCCTGACAGCTCACGCATCCTCCTTCCATCGTGCTAATTGCTTGGCATTCCCTAGATTTTCGTGCATGGTGTTCCCGTGCAGACATCTCCCTTTCACAGGTGGGTTTAACACGTGCACCAGGTTGGAGGGGGGAATTTTTTATTTATTTTGGTTTCTAAGCCTAAGTTAGGTTTGGAATGGGAAGCCATTAAAGGATAAAAGCAACACACACGCCTGTAGAGGTCAATTTAACTGGTACAGCAGCACAAAAATACACAAAGGACCGATGTAACAAAACCTAATCGGCTTTAGCTTGAGGGTTACCAGAACCCACATCTCTCAGATTGCTGCTATCAGTTACATTCTACAGTTCAGCACTATTTTTTATTGCAATTGAAGCACAATATTTGTACCTATTAGCCTTTGAGTTTCCTTTTTAGCTTCCTCCCTATAAAGCAAGATGCAGCATTATTATTAAACTGTTCTTCAGGCTAAACACTGAATGTCATTCATGTCTGTGTTTATTAATAAAGAAGGAAGAGGGAGAAGGTTTAGCTTGTCTGGTTTGCTTGACTTGCATCAAGGATAACTCTGTAAGAGAGAGCTTTCAATAAGTATTCAAAATTGCATAATGAAAAGGTTCTGGAAATAATTATAAAAATCAGACTGAAATCACTTTGGAGAATTGTTGAGGGTTTTATTTTTTTACGTTTAAATTGGCAATGAAATGTAATGAAGACAGTCAGAAATAACCCCTGCCACCCACGCAGGGTATATATAGAGATTGTATTTACTCTGCTGTGCAAGCATCTACTGCAAGATGGCACATTAAAATGTGAACAAAACAGCACATCCCCGCTCCTGGATGCCGCAGTGCTGTTCGGATCTGATAAACAGTTGGAGTGGGGAGCACATGCTGTGTGCCTGCATTAGCTCACTGCCACGGCCTCCTGGCACCTCACCTCCACCAGCCCTGTCTCCAGCGGCCGCTGCGGCCGCCGGTCTGCGTGGGGAGATGTTCTCAGCTCTCCTCCTCCTCTTCCTCCTCCTTGTCCTAGGGCAGTTTTCCAAACCAGCCAAAACCAGCTGGTTTGCTCGAGAATGCTTGAACTTCCTTGTGAGGGGCAGAGGAGGGGCAGGACTGAGCTCTGCTCTGGGGGGACCAGGGACAGCACCCAGGGAATGGCCTGGAGCTGTGTCAGGGCAGGCTCAGGTTGGATCTCAGGGAAAGGTTCTTCCCCCAGAGGCTGGTTGGGCACTGACCAGGCTCCCCAGGGCAGTGGGCACAGCCCCAGGGCTGCCAGAGCTCCAGGAGGGTTTGGGTGATCCTCTGGGGCACAGGGTAGGATTGCTGGGGTGTCTGTGCAGGGCCAGGAGTTGTCGATCCTCCTTTGTGGGTCCCTTCCAACTCTGCATATTCTGTGATTTTGTAACTTGCAAACTTTCCATGTTTTGCAGTTCGTGTTGCCAAGGGTGTGAGCACACCCGAGTAGTTCACAGGAACCCCATTGTCCTGTTGATTTGCAGCTGGGGATGATGATGATGATGATGATGTTTTGGCTGCGATGGGTATCTGCAGGGCATGGTATCTAAACTGAACATAGCTCTCGTAGGGCATTGCTTTGCTCTCCAGCAGCAATATGCCAGTGACACATTTTATTTTCTTTTTGCTTTAAGCTTTTTCTTTCTCACTAGAAAATTGTTTCCAGTCCTTGTAGATGTGTATGTGACCTTCAGTGTGTAATCTCTTAATTCATTTTATACTGAATATGCAGCATATTGAGACACGAGCTTTAGAGACTCATCTCTGAGGCTGTGTTAACTCTAAAATCAAATGCATAAATTTGGGAAGCAAAGCCCGGTTTTAAGTAACCGACCTCTTCCAACTTCCCCCCTGCTCCTTCACCTCAAAAAATGTCATATTGCCTGTATTTGCATGTGATAATTTAGCATGAAAAGCATTTTGAACACCCTGGAATGAACATTTTGACATGTTTGCTTTCACATTTGCCATACTTGGGTTATACCTCTGTGAAAAATGCATTGCAGAATTTTTGTATCTGACGCTATAAAATTGTTTTAAATGCTGGTAATTAATTCCCAGCTAATGCTTTCAGCATGGGTTGCGCTGGCTGAGAAGTAGAGGCAGAAGTTGAATTTGGAGTTTGTGTTCCTGCCTTCCTTCCATTACTTTCTAATGTTGGGGGAGAGCTGGTAGAGGGATTTGGGGGTTGTTTTGTTTGTTTGGTTTGGGTTTGGTTTTGAGTCCTGTGGTGAGGTTGTTTCTTGGATTTTGTTTTTAAATTTTATTTTATTTTTTATTTTTGTCCAGACAATAAAAAAAGCAGCTTTCTAGTCAGCAAAAAAGTGCATGTGGCTTTTAGGCCGCAATGCTGTGGCCTCCCATGTCGTGTGTTCTCGCTCTAATTAAAAGGAGTGTTCCTTAAAAGTGTAGGTATGGGAGAAAGGAAGAAAAAAATGTGTGGCTAGTTGTTGGCAGCAGCTACTGTTTGCAAAGGGATGTCATCACCTTCAAAATTTGTTGTTTATAAGAAGGCTTTTGTACATCCCAGTGCTGCAAGTAACATTTAAAATAAGCAATCCTGAAAAAAGATCATCAGGGTTCTCGTATTTTTCCCAGCTGTATTTGTGAAGATACTGGTACAAGTAGAGATTTTCCTATTTTGTATAGATTTTTCAGACAGCTGCAGTAAAGAACAAAGGCTTCATGTTGGCAAAAAGCATTATTTGTAAATTCTTAGGGAGAACCTGGGGCAGAAGGACTTGAAATTTACTTCCAAGTCCTGTAAATTTTAGTAGATTTAAAAATCTGATTGGCCTTCTGTTTTATAATCTTATCCAGGTAGCGTCATGTAATATAAACAATAAAATTAAATTATTATTTTCTCTATGTGTTTTTCATCAATGATGAATTCTTGATGTGGAAACTCTTGAAGAGATGAGTTCACAATAGCTTAGATGTGCACTGCAGTGCCATGATGTGTTATTTACAGATTCCAGTTTGTGGTTTTGTTCTCCTTTTTTTTTTTATTTTTCTCTAGGATATTTTTGTCTGCATTTATTCGTGCGGTACTGAAATCGGTGCAACAGTTGGTTTTCCCTTGCAGAAAACCTCAGTGGACAGGAAGTAACAGTAAGCCTACCACGCACCTAGAAACTTCCTTCATAGCTGTGAAATAAGTAACGTTATGGTGACAATCATATTGCAGAGTGGAGAGTTCCCTGCTCCCCTGGAATAGCTGAGGAGAGGAAATCCAAGGGATGGCCGGGCACTGCATCAGTAGCAAGTGGAGGTTTACATCAATGGAGATTTCTGGATATACATTGATTTATGAGCGTAATAAGAGTGCATCTGCCTTGCCTTTGTTGGCTTCTAATCTGGGGTTGGTTACAACACGCTGGGGAAGGGGAATAGACCAGAACAAAACATTCCCAGTGGGATCTTTAGGCCCAGTCTTGCATCCTCTGAGAGCTCTGTGGTCCAGACCTGGACTGTGCCCGCCCGTTTCCAGCCATTCCTCGGAGTTTTTGGAGCTGTTGCCCCGGCCCAGGGGGGACGGAGAAGCCGAGCCAGGGGAGGTGATGCTGAGGATGCTGAGGACAGCGCAGCGCTGGCAGCGGGTGCTGGGCTGGGTGGCAAAGGCCGGGGAGAGCCCCGGGTGCCCCCCAGCCTGGCTCCCGCTGGGCTCAGGTGGGGTTTGCCGGGCTCACGCCCGCTTTGTCCCTCGGACTCCCCTCTTCCGAGGAAGCAGGAAGGCTCCCCAGCCAAGGTGGATTTCCATCCCGCTCCCCTCTGTGTTGTTGCCAGCGTTTGCAGAACATATGGTATGTAAGAATCACCCGTTTCTCTGTGAGATCCCAGCAAATTCGCAGCATATCAGGGTGAGATACTTTTAGAGCGTCTCTTAACTCTTTAATGGCTGAATTTCCATCCCGGAGCATTGCATGGAAACATATGGTTCACCCCCACCCGGTGTTGTGGTTGGTTTTTTGTGTTGCAGCTTTTTTTCCCCTGTTTTGTTTTGTGTGTGTGCGCTTGGGTTTTTGTTTGGATATTTTTGTTGTAGTTTGGGTTTTGTCATTTGTTTTCTTGGTTTTGTTTTCTGGTTTGTTTGCAGAGCAAGGCAGAGGGAAAATACATGGGATCACCTATAATTATAGGTTGTCGGGCCTTTTGGGAACGACATTGGTTTATCTTTGCTAAGCTTTTGCCCAAATTTGGATGACAAACCTCTCAAATGAGGAATTGCAGGCCAGGCTGACCTTTCTGCATCCACTGGAGGATTTTTTTACCCCATCACTAGCACTGCCTGTCTGGATTTGAGCACTATTTTACTCACCTCTACCTTCCTTATACCTCTCAAAGTTTAATTTTTTTAATTCTCAGAGATACTGCACTGAGCATAAATATTTCAGGTTATATTTGCATGCCTTCCTTACCACTGGACTGCCATACTTAATAGTTAGAAAGAGATAAAAATAGTTGCCACAGTTGCTTGTTATACAGAACTCAAATTTTAATGACTAATGTAAATACTGTTTTTTTCAAGTTTAAATCTCTTAAAAAAAAAATCACCAAGACAGTGTTGGTTACATGAAAATAGTGAAATTAAAGGCTGTTCTTAGGAAAATAAAATGGCATATAATCTCACAATAAATAGGTTTTTATGCAATGTCCCTTTTTCTTGAAAATAGTGATAGACGTGTTTATGAACATGTGATTTTTTTTTTTTGTTTGAAGTCACTTCTTTGTATGTCCCACCCTACAAACACATATGGGATCAGCAATCACCAGCGGCAAAGTATAATCTCATTTTTGTTTTTACGTAAGCATTAAAACCTGTGTGTGATTAACACTTGGTTTGTTTTGGAAAGTAGATCCCAGAGTAGATCCAGGGCTTTGTTTTTTTTGTTACTGACTTCCAGGTTAGAACAGACCTTCAAAACACAGATAAGGAAGTTTGTAATCCTGTGGAAATGCAACATTGAGTGTCATTGGGCGTCTTGGTGGTGGTGCAACTGTCACAGCAATTAAATGCTATGCTTGCTTTTTGACCTTCATTCCAGTACCATCTCGGCCTAATTTTAAAATATCCATGAACCTCATCTTGTCTTTTTTCAGCTTTGTTTATCTCTGCAAACGCGTGTTACTGTTTGTTATCCCATGATAAATTATCGTGTTCCAGAACTGTTGGAACCTGGGCTTTTTCCTATGTGAACCTGGGCTGGGTGCATCAAGCTAAACCCCCTGCTGCTACGGCTCGGGTCCAGTCCTTTCCACTGGAAACAGGGTGGGTTGGCCTCTGCCAGTGGTTTTCCTGCTGGTTTCAGAGCAAACCCCTTTTCCTGGTGCTTTCAGAACATAGGTAGTGCAGCAGGGTGCTCTGGAGCTCCTCTTTCCCAGGTTGCTGGCTTGACAGGGCTTTTGGAAAAGGCAACGCGTATAAAAATAGTTCTGCTTGCATCCTATTAGTGGTGCTGGTTTGGTGGTTGTTTTTTTTGAAGTGCTGAAGAAAAAGATAATGCTGCCAACTGCCGTGGAGACAAGCGAGGTGGATAGTTAGTGTGTTTGTAATGTTCCCTTCCCTCCCCCGGCCTTCCTTTCAAAAGAGCTTCAGCATCGCTGTAGTCTGCGGCTCATTCTTAAGGATAAATTTACCCGAGACTGAAGTGCAGTTCCCTGTGAGGTGAATCAAAGCAGTTGTTCCAGCTCAGTTCAGTGCTGAGGCTGGAGAGCGGAACCTCGAGCTGGAGTTCTGGACACGGCTGGGGGATGTGAGTGTGGGGTGGCACCAGGCCATGCCCGGGGGGCAGGGTGTGTAAGGGGCATCTGCTCCCTTATCCTGGTGTAACTCTGCTTCCAAAACCCTTCTCTGGTCAGAGCCACCTCTGCCAGGTTTGTGGCCCTTGGCACAGCATCTCAGCTGAATTTTGTCAGGCAGGCAAAGCTGGAGGTACCTTAAGTAACTGAGAATTGTAACACCAGTGCACCTTGCTAGTGCTTCTGAGGCTGCAGGAAATAGCGCTTTGTTGTGTTCTTATTATAGTCTTTGTTTGGTGGAGACTCTTCAGACTCTGACCCTGCTGTGGGTGATGTCTGTGCTGCAGGCTGCCCATGGTTTGGGCAGATTGAGTGCCAGTGGTGCCCATACGTGCCTGCCTTTCCTCCCAAATACTGCTCCCACTGTCAGCGTTGTCATTCAAGTGATAATCCTGCCTCATTTCCACTGGTAATGGTGATTAACCTTTTCAATTTTGACATTATGTATAATAAGTCAAGTGTATTGGCATTGCATCTGAAATGGTAGAAGTTTTTAAAGCATAACAAAACAGGGGCTCAGAATACAGCAGAGGCCTGTCATGGAATCGTTAAGGTTGGGAAAGACCTTTAAGATCATCAAGGCCAACTGTCAACCCAGCATCACCGCCATGTCTTCATCACCGAAACATGTCTTCAAGTGCCTTATGCATTTATTTTTTTTAAGAGTTCCAGGGATGATGACTCCACTGCTGCCCTGGGAAGCCTCTTTCAATGCTCTACAAGCCTTTCCGTACAAAATAATTTTCTAAAATCCAATCTAAACCTTCCCTGGTGCAGCTTGAGGCCAGTTCCTCTTGTCCTGTCCCTTGTTCCCTGGGAGCAGAGCCCGACCCCCCGCCATTTCCCCCCTCCCGTCAGGGAGTTGCAGAGCCAGAAGGTCCCCCCTGAGCCTCCTTTTCTCCAGGCCGAGTCCCCCCAGCTCCCTCAGCTGCTCCTGCTGCTCCAGCCCCTTCTCGAGCTCTTTGTCCCTCTCTGGATACACTCCAGCACCTCAGTGTCTTTCTTGTAGTGTCCCAGGATTGGAGGTGCCTCAGCAGTGCCCAGCACGGGAATGATCCTTCCCTGGGCCTGCTGGCCACACTGTTTGTTGTAAATCACCACTAATTGCTGTGCAGTTGGGAGAATTCTCGAATGTGTGACTCCTTGTGCTGTGTGTGAGCCTGGAGTCCACGTGCAGGGACAAGAGGTGGTTTGGTGAACTGTTTATAGGGTTGGACATGGCTATTTTCAGATTGCCCTCCCTGCCCCCCGCTTTCAGGTTGCTGAAGGAACAAATCCTCGGAGGACGAGAGCTCCTCCAAGGATGAGAGCTCCTCCAGGGTTCGGCAGTGAGGGCGGCGGTGGGGATGGAGAGAAGAGAAATCCAGTTTTGTCTTCTCTCCTCCGTTGCTCTGCCAGATGGGACTCCCAGACCGGCACATGGTGGCTTTCTATTCCTGGTGCCGTTTGGGGGTGAGGGTCCCTCTCCCGTGGGACACGCCAGTCTCCGTTTACACGGCTGTCCCTCGGTATCCGTGAGCTAATGTGTGCAGTTTCCGCTGTTCCTGAAATGTAGATCTGTGAAAACCGTCAGCTGGAACCGGGGTTTGTTACACGTTTTGCTTTCTGGCGTCGCCAGCGGATCAGGGACAGAAATGTGTAACCATCAAAAGTGGCAGCTAGGAAAACAAGTTGTCACTGCCAGGCTGGATGCAGGCATCTCAGGGTCCCTTTGTGCGTGTTCCTGCTTCCCAGCACATCCCTGCTCCTCCCCGAGATCCTGCCCAGACGGTCACGTGCGACAGGTATCGTGTGCTCAGGTTTAATTTGCCGTGGTGCGGTGCAGTGCTGGCAGTCACATGATAGCTGGGGACCTGACTGGGGGTTCGTTCTTGGAGATATTGTTAATTAAATTTTTTATGAAGGAGCTGAGGCACACCAGCAGCGATCTCCTTTCAAGCAGAAATGTAGCAGGCAGTTCCCAAAGAGACCTCATCTGCTCTCTTCTCTATGAAAATCAATTAGTGTTATGAATGTGTGATAGCTTCTTAAAAATCTGTCGTGATGGAGAAGTCTTTGCACCTTGGAATAGTAAAAGAAAGGATGTGTCTCTTGCCCCCCCTTTCTTTCTTGTTCCCTCCCCTCCCGTGTCTGTGGGTGTCCACTTGAACTTTCTTTTTGTTCAGATACCTCAAGTTTTTCTAAGCTATTTTTTAAAGAAAAAACAAGCACAGAGTTGCTCTGCTTGATAAGGATGATTTGTAAATTAAGATGTCCGTGCTTTGATACCTCTTACTGCATCAGCACCCCCAGGTGTAGGATTGCTGGGGCAAATTCTTGTTGCATGTTTTCCAAGTAGCACTTTTTATGTAGTGAGTGACCCACTGTACAAGCCACAAATGTGGCATTATTGTTGATTATGTCACAGGGCAGCCATTTGTGCTTCTACTTAAATGTTTTTTTAATTCTCTCTCTCTGCATTGTAAACACAGCCTCCTTGTTGACTGTGTGTTTGTTTTTTGAACTTCCTATCCAAGCTTAAATGTTGATTTTATTTTCCCCCACACCTTATTTCTATCCAAGCAGAGCTGCACACTAAAGAAGAAAAATATCATACTTATATGCTAAAATACTTAATAGCTGTGTAGCAGTTATAGACAAAAGATCATTTTCTCAGCGTGACAGTGTTACTGGAGTAAATGACTTCAGCCAATTGAAAAAGGTGATGTTTGCAGTATATATTTTGCCTAAGCCTTTATTTTCCATTGTTGCTGATACAATATTTGACATCTAGAATATGCTTTCAGGAGATTTTTCTAAACAAAGTGTATTAAAAAGAAAATGAAGGATTAATGTATGAAAATATAAAAGTTGCTTTTGAAACCACCTTCCCAAAAGTGTGCAAACTGGAGGGTAGCAATTTGCCTTTTTACCTGGGATACTGAAATTTTGCCACTGCTTTTCTACTTTCCTGTCACTCTTTTGTTCCCTCTGTCACAGAAGTGACTTTCACCCATGCAAAATGTATGATTGCACAGGCTTTGACCTTTACAAACTGCACTGTTGTTTCCTCCCGACCAGTCCTTACAGAAATAGCAGATATTCACTGCTTTGGCTCTCCTGGTTCACATCTCCAAACCAAGGCAGATAAACCCACCTTCCACCTCCAAAAACACCTGGAGACGCCCCAAATAAACCCCGAATATTCCTAGGCCTGCAGTTACCTTGCTGAGACCTCTTGTAGAAAGGGAGGAGGAAGGAAATTAGTTCTGAATTCATCATTTGCACAGTTAATCCATCATGAGAATCCAGCCCACGGATCCATGGAAGTCTCTTGCTCCAGAGGTGGTAGCTTCCCGAACAGGAGCCCGGGAGCCCTGGGGGTGCTGTGGCAGTGTCCCCGTCTCAGCTCTGGGTGAGGGACCAAGGGCACGCTGGGTACTTTGGGACTTCATGGTCCACACGGATTTAGAAAGGGAAAAAGGGCCATCCTGGCACGTGGGCAACAGTGGGTGTGGAATTGTTCTGGGACAGCCAGGAATGGTGTGGGGAGGAACAAGCTGGGATCACTGGCTGTCATCCCTCTTGCTCTTCTCCTTGTCTTCACATCTTTTCTTCTTTTCCCCTGTCTTGTCCCTCATTGTTTTCATTTTTTTTTTTAAATTCTTTATTTTCCCATCTATGCCTGTCAATAAAATCCTCTGGTTAGATCTTGTTTTGGGCCAGCTCTCTGGAGGTGCTGTTTTGGTTTGCTAAACACCTTTTTCTTTCTTAGTGTCTCAAGGACTCCAACGTATATTGGCAAGGACTGTGGACTCCTTTTTTGCACACCTGGCACTGTGGGGCTCTGTCACTCTTTGGTTTTTAGGCATTCCCACAGGTATGTGCATAGGAACTCTAGACATTTAATCCATGTCAAATTCTCTTCTCTTTTTCCCTCCCCTTTTTCTTAGGGTTTTGGAGGTGCACAAACAGTCCAACACCTTGCTGTAGATGACTGGGTTCCCAGAAAATTATTCCTTAGACTTTCCTTATAGCTTCTTGTCTGCAAAAAAAAAAAAAAAAGAGTTAAATAATTCAGGATAAGTTAAATAACAATTTATCCTCATGATATTCCTTTGAAAAATGGGTTTGGAAGTGTTTTAGCTGCATGGGATCTTCCTCTTCCCAAAACTTTCAGGAAAACGATATTGGATGTATTTATTTTGTGATTTATTTGGCAAGTACTTCCAAGCATGTGCTTACCTGCTGCAATGAGCCAGAGTATGAGGAGGCAGGCTTGGGATGCCTGTGTTTTATCTCCAGGTGGAGATGGACAAGATCTCTAATTTCTTTGTTTTCTGTGGTTGGGAATGTGTCAGCTCATGGTGGGAGAGGTGCCATCAGCACTGCTCCAGGCAGAAAAAAGCAAGCATAAGCAGCTGAATTTCAAGGGTGGAAGCTCGTTTCCAAAGGAATTTTGTGGGAATACAAATTTTCTAGGTTTTACAAATATCCTTGCTCTTTGAATGTTTTTCTGGAGCCCACTCTGGCTCTGGGCCTGGGTTCAACGGAGGCTTTCTGCTGTTTCATTGCTGGTGCATCACCCTCTCCAATGCTGTCAGCAAGGTGGCCCTGCACCGTGCTGGATGTACTTGCTGCTGCCAGTTTGAAGTCTTCAAGATGTGACTTTTCACAGTGTACAAACCAAACTGGTGGAGGCAGATCTCATTTTCAACTCTTGCATAGTTTTTAAACATTTACATTGAAGTAGAGTATTAATGATCCAGTGGCTGTTCCACACCAGGGTATAATGCATTTCAAAGTCCTCCAGGCTGCTGAATTTTGTATGGAGGCAGGTTGAGCAGATCTTTAATTGAGCTCCCAGGAAAAGCAGGAGAGCATGGTGTGGCTTTTGGAGGGGAACTTCATTCTGAGCTTTGTGCCTGTGGAAAATGGAAACACAGTCAGCAGCCTCATTTCTCTGGTGGTGGTGTAACTACAGGATATGACCTGTATCAATGAGTAGGCAAAGAAAGGTGTTTGCAAAGCCTGGTGTGATATTTAGTTTTACCTTTTCCTGAGGTTTATCTTTATAATAAAATAAATAAACTATATTTATTTTCAGGTGGAGGAAATAGTGATATCAAAATATGCAAAAAGTGTTGGTGCCCTGCAGGGTCCTGCCACCGGAGTGGTACATGGCTGTTACCCAGTTCCTGTGATCAGCTGCTTGGGTGATGATAAAATACACCCTTTTCCTGATGCCCAGATTTGAAGTTTCTGGAGTTAATATGTACCTGCAGGCTCTGAAATTATCTTGGGGAGCAGAAGGTGAGGGGGATGTCTTTTGGTGTGCTTTCAGCAGCCTGTGCCCTGGAATTACTTTATCACTAGCTCAGACCTGTTGCATTTGCTTGGTTCAGGAGATGTTGACATGGAACTCTGTTGTTCAGTCTGTTACATGTCTTACTGACGCCAGACACGTTTGGGTAATTTAGTGATTTTGACTATTTCACCTTCTTAAAAACCAAACAAAAACCTTCTTACCCAAAAAGCTCTTCAACACCTACGTCAAAAGAATATGTTTTGCAGAAAGGATCTTTTGGAAATCCCTCAGTTCTCCAATTTATATTGTACTGGTTTAAACAACCCAGTATTTCATAGAGTCATAGAATATCCTGAGTTGGGGGGAACCCACAGGGATCATCCAGTCCAACCCCTGGCCCTGCACAGACACCCCAACAATCCCACCCTATCCCTCAGAGCGTTGTCCAAACCCTCTTGGAGCTCTGGCAGCCTTGGGGCTGTGCCCACTGCCCTGGGGAGCCTGGTCAGTGCCCAGCCATCCTCTAGGGAAGAACCTTTTCCTGAGATCTGTCTTAAGCCTCCCCTGACACAGCTTCATGCCACTCCCTCAAGTCACCAGAAAGCAGAGAGAATTTTGTTGATTCTGTGTGTCCCTTCTGTTTGGATAGCACTCAGTACATAGTGTACAGTGTTATACCAGCTTCTGAGCTCATTGGGAATAATCCAGAGCATCCTCTGAATGATCCAGATCCTCCTTGAATCTCTGTCTTCTCACTGCACACCAGCCATCTTGTTTACAGAACTCAGGTATTTCAGTAACATGAGTGTAAATCCACATCTGCCCTGCCTACAGAAGTTGTTACCGGATCAGGCAGAGATTGACAAGACTTTTCCCGTTTGTTCTGCATCACTTGCTGCTTCCCATCAAACCAGTGAGCTGAAGGAGGTTGAGGTCCTGCAGGAAAAGGAGTATGTGATCTCTTAAAGACTGAATAGCAGTGCATGTACACAGGGGACAGCACTGCACTGCTCAAGTGAGCTCTGCTTAGATGCCGTCAGATGTGGAGTCTTTAAACTTGGACTTATTTTACATGGAATTCTTCAGGGTTTTTGAAGAGAGGGGGAAAAAAAACCCGCTCTCTTGTGGAGCTCTGTGCTAGACAGCAAAAAAGCTGCTTTTTTAATAAAAAGCTG
This sequence comes from Cephalopterus ornatus, assembly GCA_013396775.1. Lineage (NCBI taxonomy): Eukaryota > Metazoa > Chordata > Aves > Passeriformes > Cotingidae > Cephalopterus > Cephalopterus ornatus. Next base: position 94,360 of record VZRE01005094.1, read on the forward strand.
CTCCCTTTCTTCTCTGCCTCATAGAGTATGCTCGTCTCGTGTTGATTGAACCGTAACTCTCATGGGCACCTTTGCAAATACATCTTGTTCCGCGGGAATTATTCTGAGCTTCCTCTGGTCCCCATCCACTCACCTTCCTTGGCATCGTGTGGGCACAGGAACTGGTGCCTGGCCCAGGGGCCGACCTGCTTGGGCCATGAACTGACTTGTGGGTGCGAGGCACAATGTGTCTGCAGGGGTGGAATCCGCAGAGAGAGCCAAGGACTCATGTTCCATTATTCTGCAGAATCTGGAAGGTGGGACCTGCTGTTTCATGTTTTGGAAAACCCAGGCTTCCCAGTGTAAAGGTGTTGACTGTGATTTCCAAGATGTAAATGTTCATGGCATAGCTGGGTTTAAGAATGAGCCTGGATATTAAAATTTTAGGCTAACAAAAACTTTCCATCCCGTTCCTCACCCCAGGCTCCAGGATTTTTTTGAGCTTGGCTGCTCTGATCTCAGCCCATCATGTGTTCAGGGCACCTCAGATGATGGGGGAGCGATTTGGTGAATACTGCACATGTCAATCCCATCACTAGTCCCTGGGTGCACGGGAGAATGGATTAGGGAATAGAATGCTGGTGAAACTAGCTGTGGTGAGATGGAAGCTGCTCGTTCCGCTGGCACATGGGATGCTTAAAAACAAAGGGTCTTCCCCCAAAGTTTCAAGCATCACCACGTAATCTGCTCCCCGTTGAACTGAATTGCTCCTGTGGTCTCCGATGGGAGTTGTGTGGCTCACTGCCCTGCACTGGGCTTTGAGGAGCAAGCAGGGGTTAATATTAAAGCAGAGCCTGCTGCTTTAGAATTGAGGGAAAGCAGATGCAAATTACTGTGAATGCTAATTGTTTCTATTTGAAAATTCTTGTAGTGTTTTTCTGAAAACACTCCCATTAAGTAAGCATTAGGTGGATGGCTGAACTGTGTGCAGAAAATCTCCTCAGCCATGTGCAGAGGGCCACGGTTGCATAAGATGAAAAATGCGTATGGAACCTTCTGGTGTCTTATATACCCTTCCTTGGGAGCTTGGAGCTGTGCCTGTCACTCAGGGATCAGAGTGGACTTGTGGTATTTGTAAAAAAGGGGAGGGAACAGATTTCTAAAAATGTGTGGAGATCTGAAATCGTGGTGTGGGGAGAGAGCATCTGGGACAGAGCAGGGGCAGGGAAACAAGGCTCTTGTTCATCCAAGGCACAGGCAGGTGTCTCTATCCAAGACAGCCTTCCCAGTGCTGCACTGCTGGTTTTGTTGGCATCACTGCGGCTTTCTGTGCAACAAGGGCCTGATCCCACCCTATTAAATAAATGAGGATCTCCTCATTGATTGCAGCATCCGAGGGTGCCAGCCCTGAGCTGTGAGCTCAGGGATCAGTCATCCAGGTGGGAAGGGTCGGCAGTGCTGCAAACAGCTCTACCAGTCGCCCCGTGCTGGACTGTAATTGGATCAGAAGTTGGGTCCCATCAAATTAACTGGGAACTGCCACAGCCTTTTCCTGCTCCCAGGCCCTCTCTCTTCCCTCCTATGTGTGCTCAGGTGAATCCAGTAATTGGACTGAAAGGGAAGCGGGGTAGATGCTTGTGTGTCATGCTTCAAACCTTTCATCTGGATGGAGCCTTGGCAGCTGTGCTGAACATATGAAAGGTAAGAGGGCAGCTGGTAAGGCTTGCTGGGAGAGAGTGGGAGGAAGGAAAACACGGCTGGTTCCCTCCCCATGCTCCGGTGCCTGTCAGGACTGTGTGTGTGCACGTGTGTACATGTGTGTTCACGCGTGCCTGTGTGTTGCACCTGTCCCTGCTCACCTGCCAGCATGTGCAGAAGCCCAGGGGCACTTTTCCTGCCAAATAAACCGAGTTTCAGAGGCAGAGGCAGGTGGTGCTGTGCTGTAAAATGCTGATTTGAGAAGGGCTCCAGGCACAGGACAGGCTCCGGGATCAGCCCCTCACTCCCAGGGAGTTGGGGGAGTTGCAGCCGCAGTCTCGGGGCTGCCCTGCCCAGTGCGAAGGCTCTGAAGGAGTGTTTCAGCTTCGGCCTCGTTCACGCGAGTAAAGCTGCCCAAATGGAAGGGGGATTTGAATGCCGCTCTGTGTTTGCCTTCAGCTACGTTGTGATTTAGTGGTGAGTTGGTTTTTTTTTTTCTGCTGCTTGAATGTGATAAAGGGAGAGAAGTTTCCTCTTGAAGAGGGAAGTCCCTGACTTGTATCACTGTGGTTGCTGCTCAATGGGAATGGTGCAGTCTTTTATTGTGGTTAAATTAGCTGCTGCCATACACTTGGACCCTGGTTATCTTAAACCATAAACACATACTTTGTTTAAAGCAAGAATTTTACAATCAATAACTTTTTATTTGATCCTCAGGTTCCTTAATCTCCCTGCCATAGTCTCAGATTAACATGAGAATTATGTTTCAGGGACTGATGGTTTTGCTTGTATTTATCCTTTTGTTTGTGTTGACAGATAATCCCATTACTACTCTTCTTAGTAGTTTGGTGTCTGTGATTGCTTTTATTACTGATGTCTTGCTTTAAACCTCATAAGCTTATGTGAGTGCTTGATTATACCTTTGGCACTGAATACCCACCCACCCACCCTCCTGAGGAGTGGACGGAATGAGTATGAATATTCTTGACTTAAATACTTGTAAAAAAGAAAATGAAAAAAAAAAACGAAGACAAAAAACCAAAAGTCATGCAGTTATATGGTTTCAGGGAAATACTTGCTTTGACTTTAGAGGGTTTCAGATTACTAAAAATTGGATATGAAATGTTTGGAGCTCCTGGCAGTGTGTCCTTTTAGTGAACTCTGCCTTATTCTGGGTATCAAGAGGTGTAAACCAGAGCATAAAATGATGCAGAGAAGCTCTGGCCTGTTGGGTTGTCTCTGCTTTCTCACTACAAGAAAGACTGGAGCGTGCTGGAGCGTGTCCACAGAAGGACAATGGAGCTGGAAGAAGGGAATGTAGGTCATATGAGGAGTGGCTGAGGGAGCTGGGGGGGCTCAGCCTGGAGAAGAGGAGGCTCCGGGGGGACCTTCTCGCTCTCTTCAGCTCCCTGACAGGAGAGTGGAGGCCAGTTGGGGGTGAAGCTCTGCTCCCAGGGAAGTGATGGGATGAGAGGAAATGGACTCAAATTGTACCAGAGGGGGTTTAGATTGGATATTACGGAAAATATCTTCACAGAAAGGGTTGTCAGGCCCTGGATTAGGGTGCCTAAGGCAGTGGTGGAGTCACCATTCCTGGAAGCGTTCAAAAAACACGTGGATGTGACACTTGAGCATATGATTAGTGGTGAACATGGTGCTGATGCTGGGTTGACAGTTGGCTTTAATGATCTTAAAGGTTTTTCCCAACTCTTAGCGAATCTGTGATTCTATGATTCCTTGCCTCTGCAAGGATTAGTTTTGGACAAGACCTTTCAGTTCACTGTCTTAGCTTTGCAGTTGATGAAACAGAGCAAATGATGCCAAACTCCCATGTCCTGCTGTGCATCTGCACCAACAGACGAGGAGCTGGGCAATGTTTTTATCCATGAGTTATGCATGGGAATATGGCTCATGTCGAGGGCCATGGATGTTGAGATCTCTTGAGCTCTGGAAGCTGACCCTTTAACCAAGCCAACCTTCATGTGGTTTTGGGATTTGGCATGGTACTAACCTGGGAAAACAGTAGATAGTATCACCCGGAGAGGGTGATACAGGTATCTCACAGGTAACTGAGCCTCTCCAGCCTTCCATTCCTGGTCTGTTCTCACCATGCTCCTCCCTGCCCTGTTTTGCTCTTTTTGGCTTGAATTATGTCTCACCTGCACTGAGGCTTTATTTTGGCCATTGGTTTTAATTCTTTATGTTGGAAATATGCAAGTCATATATGATCAGCTAATGCTCAGAATGATCCCTGCAAGGGGACCAGTCAGGAATAACCCAGTTACTGCAGCTCAACCAAACCCCAGTAGCCCGTGGCCACCACCCTGGGGCACAGCTCTGCTCTGGGTGCCTGGAGCAGCCTGAATTACCCTGGGCAGCCTTTGCCACTGGGAGCTGCCACCTGTTCTCCAGGGCAAGGAGATGGCTGTCTGTCCATCCATCCCTCTGGTGGGACTGGGACCAGTGCTCAGCTGTGGGTCCTTCAGCAGGACATGAGGCTGCACCAGTTTTTCTCTCCACTGTGGAGATTTGGGAAGAGCTGATCCTGCCCCTGCCTGGCTGGCGAGCCAGGCTTGGCTCGTGCAGCAGGAATGGCAGGGAACCTCTGTAACGTCAGCAGGAGTATATAAATGTGCCCTGCGGGATTGCAGCAGGCACCTGCTTCTCAATTAAATTAAATTAAAATGAGGGAAAAAATGTTTTCGGTGCAGGTTTGCAAATACAGGTCAGTGCAAGGCGAGTAAGCAGCTTTCTGGCTGAATGTTGGTGAGTATTGAAAGATGTTTCTGAGGAGTTTCCCTCTTCTCCCAGCAAAGCAAACTGGATGGTGCTGTTTGTGTGTGGATGGGCAGGTGATGAGGCAGTGGGCTGCTTCTTACAAGCCTTTCATTGCATGGCATGACTGATTTTGAGCTGTGATGCTGTTGCACCTGTAAAAAAGGAGCTTTAAACAGTATTAAAAAATCCGAGATACTGCCTTTAAATGAGTTGTAAACCTTGCTGAGGTGTAGCAACCAAAAAGGTGGTTCGTCTGCAGAAGGGTCCCTCTAGCACATGTCATCCCAGCTCAGATGCCCCTCCTGTGGGAGGGGAATGGGAGCTGGGCAGAGCTCACCCTGCTGGGGCACCTGCTCTGAGGCCACGTGGCTGAGCCAGGCTGGGGCTGACCCCAGTGGGCACAGGTAGATCCATGTATTTGTGTGGATCTTTGTACTTCCTGGTGGTTCTCCACTGCTTGAAACTGTAGAGGTCTTTGGAATGATGAGGGTGAGTTTATGTAAAGTGTTCAGAGGGCAAAAATCTGAATTTGGCTGGTGCAGAGCCCTGGGGAAGGGAGGCTCTTTCACTCATCTGCTGTCCCTGGGAGCCTTTAGAAACAAACCCAAGAAAAACCTGGTCTTGATGGTGGTAAAACACTTGTCAGTGGAAAAGCTGCTTGTTGTGCTGGACTTCCACTCAGGGTTAATGCTCTTTGCTTGGGGTTGGTTTTCTTCTGTCAGTCCTACCTGGAATCATGCAGAAGTTTAATTGCATCTTCTGTGAGTTTTTTACTCATTATTATGCTTAATAATAAGGATTTGGAGGTGCCTTTTACGCACAAAATTAATGCAAAATGATCTTCCTGCTTCCCGCCTTCTCAAAGGTTAGAAGCAAATGGGTCAAGAGCAAACATCTTACTTTGCTTTTGACCCATGGTGGTCTCCTGTGATGCAAACAAATAGTCTCATACTTGTCCTCCATCAGCCTTTTGTTTTTGTTTTCAGAACCCATATTTAAATATTTTTATATTAATTTGTAGTTGTTCAGAAACATACTCCATCAGTTTAAACGGGTGAATTTTCTTTCTTCTTCTGTCTTTATCTGATTGATTTAAAGACATCAAGAGGAGAACTACAGTTTTGCTTTTATGTACCTGCTGTGGCTTCACCCAAAATTTAAGCTTACTGTGATTTAAAGAAATTAGCAAGTTTTTTTAACTAGCCAATGTTTTTGACAACTCTTTTTTGTATAAAATTTTCATTTTCCTGAAGAGTCAGTAGGTTTTTTTATTCCCTTCTAAACAGTTCTTACAAAAATCGAAAGAGTCATAAAAGCCCTAGTAAATTTTTTTTGTATGGATTCAGGAAAAATAAACCCAGGACTTTTACTTAAGGGGTAATACTGGGGGATGGTTTTGGTTTGGTTGTTTTTTATAGGAGCGTTCTTAAAGGAGCCAGGTTGAGGCACCCAAATCTCATGGAGATGTTTGTTCTGTTCTGCTGATCCAGCTGGAATTAGTCAAAAGAGGGTGACCTGCACTCCCAAAATATATAAATACAACCAGCAACCTGGGAAGGTTCCTGCTCCAGCAGCCTCTGGGCTTGGGATCTGAGACCTGGGATAAGGAAAGGGAGAGAAGGGAGTGGAGTTATTTAGATGGCTCTTGGGTGACTTCTTTCTCAGATTGGTTAATTTTATTTTTCAGCATAATAATTTGACGTTTCCTTGTTTCATCCCTTTGGTAATTTAGTGTAAAGTTTGAGAGACTGGGTTTTTAGGAGGGTTATAAGAAAGTGATTTCCGCAGAGATATGTCACCTGAGGAATATAGCTGTCATTTCTCAACAGAAAGCAAGTGGCATTTGCTATTGCACCTCTCACCAGAACACTCCTTGTTCTGTCATTGACACCGTTCCCAAGGTTTTCACGGGAATCTTCTTGAGGAGTTTGTCTGTACAGCTTTCATGAAGTGTGGAGGGGATGGGACTTTTTGAAAAGCCTGTGAGCGGACAGATGCAGATGGCATTTTGGGGGAATGGAGTGGGTTGGGATAGATGGGGTGTGACAGGAGGTGATCCTTCTCCTTCCTGAAGAATAACGTGCACATTATAGATTATCAGTCCTGTCAGAAGGTGGTTTGTTAACGATTACAGTGTATTTATTTATCTACCAGTGTATTTATCTAGGGCTTACCCAACAGAAATGGAAGGTTCAAACACGATTTGGGGTGATCATTTGAGAAGGAAAAAAATCCTGTTCCAATGGTTTGGGTTAAAGGAGCCTTAAAGATCATCTCATTCCACCCCTTGCCATGGGGAGGACACCTCCCACTATCCCAGGTTGCTCTAAGCCCTGTCCAGCCTGGCCTTGGACACTTCCAGGGATGGGGCAGCCACAGCTTCTCTGGGCAACCTGTGCCAGGGCCTCCCCATCCTCACAGGGAACAACTCCTTCCTAGTCGCTAGTCCTACTCCATTCTCTGTCAGTGGGAGGCCATTCCCCCTGGTCCTGGCACTCCATGCCCTTGTCAGAAGTCCCTGCAGCCAACCTGTGCCGCTGCTCCCCCTCCCCAAAGCACCACATTTTAACACGGATTTAGTTCTCCAGTCCTACGCTGTGCTTTGGTCTATTTTCCATCTTTCTTGTCTTTGACCAGTGTTAAATGTTGGTGTGAGGATGGTGCAGATGCCACATCCATATCTGCTCGTTAGAACTCTTTTTTTTGTTTTGGTTTGGGTTTTTTCCCCCTTTTTAATGGACTAATGCAAAAAGAACATAATCAATGTATTTTTATTTGCTCATATCCCATGCTGCTTTATTAAACTAGGTACACTGAACACACCCCTTCTTTAAAACAGGGAGCAGCAGCCAGTTTTGCATAATTTCTAAATCCTCTGGACACAAGTGACTTCAAAAGGAACCCACAACAAAACCATCCAAAACCCCACTATAAAAGTAAAAGGCAAATTGAGATACCAGACTACAAAAGTATTCTGAATAATTGGGGATTATCCTTTAATTTCTTGAATTGAGGAAGAACTAAATCTTTTTCTTTTTGTGCAAATTCTGTATTTCACCCTTGATGATGATTGCTGGGTCTGGGGATTAAATGCTGAGAATTTCTTTTAAAAACTCGACTGTGGTACCTGTGGCCTCGTACAAAATCACAGAAGCCAGGTGGGAGCTGCTTTTGGTGCTGGTGGGGAAGTCATGAGGAGGGTGTGGGCTCCTTTGGCCAGGAGTTCCTGTACCCTGGCCCTGGGAATGCTGGGGGGAAGCAGGTTCTCAGAAATGAGCTGCAGTTGTTTTGTTTGTGATTGCTGCTGCAGTCTGGTGTCGCCAAGATGCATTGTGCGGGTGCAGAAGGGTTTGGAGAGGCAGAGAGCGGCGTGTTCGGAGCCGCTGATGAGGAGTGAGGTAACTGTGAACGTCTTGCACCAAAAGTATTTCGTGTATTTTTTGTCCTTAATGGCATTCGGGCTTGTTATAGGAATTAAGCACTGGGAGTTAAAATAACAAATCTGCACTATGCTTTGCTGGGTTTTAAATCAAAATGGCATTCTTTTTTCATGAGCCCATAATCCTTTCTTTTATACAGTTTGATGCTAGCCAGCTCTTGCTTCCTGAGGCAGAACCATTAGATATCAAAAATATAATTGCTCTCTATATGAGTGCTCCTTTGTAGCCCAGCGCTTTCATGTTTTGAGGCTGCAGCACTTTTATTTCTTTAAAAATATTCTATTAAGTTCTTCTGAATTGTGTATCCCAGCCTCCACAGGTAAAAGGTCGGTGCCTTGTTGGGAATCAGTGGAGAAGTGGAGGTTCATGGTTTGGATTTGCTTTTGGTGTGGCAGTTCAGCTGGAAATAGTGAAATCCAGAGACAGGCGACTGTAATTATCCCATCAGTGCCAGTTGGGAGTTAATTAATCTATAGTTCCCCACCTGGCATCCAAAGTGGAAAGTGTTTTGGGTGAGGGAGAGAATAGTAATGGCTTATCTTGTACTTGCTTGAGTGTGAGAGGTTTGGAATACACAGATGCTGAAATATATATGCCACGTTCATTAGTGTGTTACAGGAGAGTTGCTTTGCCTCATTCCACACAAAAATATGTGGAGGTGTCTTATTTGTATGGACAGGTGTTTTAAAACCCCAGGGAGTCTTTTATTCTTGCTTCTTTCCATTCTTCATCTGTAATTAAAAGCACTGCAGCGACCTGCAAAGCAAACCCCCCCGCCCATCCTTCTGTCCCCTGGGAATTTCCTGGCCCTGGATGAGGAGAGGGAAGGATGTAGGAAGTTCAGCTGACCTACGCTGGACACCAGCAATTGCTCCTCTCTTGCTGAAGGTTAGAATTATAAAAGCCCAAATACACAGACAGTTCCTTTAATAATACAAACCCGTTTTCTCTAGTCTGCCAGAATTTGGAGCGTCTGGTGGTTTCCATGGAGAAGGATATTTCTTACAAGGCCCAGCTATTTTTGCAGACTATTTTGTAATGTATTTGAACTTGCAGTCTTGTGCCGTTTCTGTTCTCCTACTCCATGGGCAGTGCAGGGAAATATAGCCAAATTCCCCTAAAGCTCTGTGGAAGGAGCAGCCAAGGGCCTGTCCCTCTGATGGTTTTGGGGGTCAAGACACTCTCTTTGTGCTGTCCCCTGTGTTTTCAAGGTGAATCCCCATGCAGGTGGGCGAGGTGAGGCTTCTACTTTGCACTACCACAAGGATGCTGCTGAGACCCCATGAAATGTTGCTTTGGGAAAGGTAATTTCTCTGCTGCTGTTTCTTCTTCTGAATTTTACGTGGTCTGAGTTTGTTTTCTAATTGACAGCTTGGCTTTCTCCAATTTCGTAATGATATATAAAGTTTTGTCTAACAAATGCCATTTCTTCTTCCATAATTGTCTAATTAGGACTTAAACTGTGTTACTGGTCCTTCACTGCTTTCTTCTTGTGACTGCAAGAAGAGAAACCTCAGGAAAACGTGCCTAGACAACATCTTCTCTTTGCAGCTCGTCTCCTATTGCTTCAGTGTTGTCCACTACAAGTTTAATTACCGTGTGAGAAATACTTTTCTCAAGTGGAGCCAAAATCTAGGATTTAAGCCAAAGTAAATTAACAGTTCTCAGAAAACCTGGAGTCCCATAGCCAAGAATTTCAAGGCTTTTAGGCATCTCTCTGTTATTGGCAGGCATCTCGTGATGTCATGTGGTAGAACAAATGGACACCCAAAAACTGAAGTCAACATTGTGCCAGTTTAGCAGGGAAGATTAAAACTGATTGAATTTAGGGAGGCCAAACTGAAAATAATGATTATACGCAGAAACGGTGGGGTTATTTCTTAAGCTGTATCCCTTCTTTTCCATTAGTGGCAAATTTCCAAGCTTCATTCTCAGTTCCTAAATTTGCACTCAAGTTTTTCTTTTTTATTTTGGGGGCAGAGGGGACTGCTTATTGTAAGTTTTATTTGACTAATTGTATTTCCAAATGTGTGAAATGTACTATTCTCTCTTTTCTTTTTTTTTCTCCTTTTTTCCCTAAATTGCCATACTGCTCAGTCCAAACATTGAATTTTGCATAAAATAACCAGTGTTCAAGGATTAAGAAGGAAATTTCTGCTGACTGATGGAGTGGGGTTAATACGATGTTTGAAGAAAATTCATGATGCTTCATTTTGCCCTGTGTGTGCAGTCAGGAGGACTCTGTGTGTGTGTCCAGTGCAGAGTAGGTAATGAGTCCCTCTTTGTGTCTGGTTCTTGCAAACACAAAGCCCTGAGACAGAAAGGCAGCTGTGTTCTCGGGCTGTGGTGGTTACTTTCTCTCAGGTGGCCAGATGGGATCCTGCAGAGCAGCTGACGTGTGTTGGGGGAGCAGGAGATCTGGTTCCTGCACATCTGGGTGCTGTGAGAGCTGTTGGGACCTGCATGGGTCTTTTTGCTGGCAGTCTTCGTGGAATCATAGAATGGTTTGTATTGGAAGGGACCTTAAAGCTCATCCAGTTCCACTCCCTGCCGTGGGCAGGGACACCTTCCACTAGCCCAGGTTGCTCAGAGTCCCTTCCAACCTGGCTGAAGGGGACAAAGACAGCAGGGCTGGATTCTCCCTCCTGCTGGCACCGCACCCTGACTTAAGCCTGCTCTTCCTTGCTGACCACGGTCTCTCCTGGAGCACAGCCCTGAGGGGGGAGGGAGGTGTGGGGACTTCTCTTGCACCTCTGCACATCCTTTCCTCATCCCCAGCATCTTGCATGTCTGCTCCGTTGTCACCTGCCACGGCTTTGCTGCTTAATACTTCATACATATACACATACAATACAGATACACAGTGACTGGAGAGGCTTCAGAGGTTGTGCATGTCCTCTGCCTGGTGGGCTGGGCAGTGGGGGAGCTGCCAGGGCTGATAATGTGCTTCCCTGTGCCCACCCAGGCCCTGAGCAGGCAGCTGGGCATGTGCCACCTGTGTCCCTGTGTGAGCTGTGCAGCCCCTGCATGTCTGGCTGTACTTATCCTGCCCTGGGTCTGTGTGGTGATGTGTTCGTGGGGTGGGTGTGGACAGGCATGGTCTTAAAATCACAAGAATTAAAAAGAAGGGGAATTCTATCTCTAAATTTGTTCGTAAAGGTCTGTATCCAGTGGAAGTGTTCAGGGAAGGCGACGCAAAGTCCTGCTGTATCAGTTTTGCTTCCTGGGTGCTTGAGAGGGAGTGACCCAGCAGGCATGTAAGATGGCAGCATCTTGTACCAGCCCAGGTCACTGTAGCATCTTGTACCATCTGTTCCTGGGCTGGCAGGTGCTTCAGGTGGGGGTAACATTCTATATCAGCCCTGCCTGGGCTGGCAGGAGCTCCAGGTATCGCCAGGTGGGACAGGCTGTGGTGCTGTTTGTCTCCTGCACCGACAGCACCTCACTGCCATCCCCGGCGTGTCCATGCACATCAGAGCTGCAGGATTTACTGCAGCTGGTGGGCAAGTGGTGTAGTGTGTGACAGCGAGGAGAGGAGGCACTCCGTGGTACTGGAACGCAGAGAGCAGGGAGCTTTTTGTTTGGTCAATACTAAGAGAGAAAATATTTGCTCTGTTCTTTTATTATTTATTTGGTAAAAATAAATATTCAGTAGGTGTATGTGTGTTGTCACAAAATGCCTTTGCAGGAAAGCGAGGTGGGCTGAGGACGAGCCCCCACAAAGTGGACATGTGTGCTTGTATGTGTGTACTCCTAATAACATAAAAAATGCTGCTGAAGGAATTTGCTGGGTGTAGCTGTGACAGAATCCACAGAGAAAAGAGGAATTATGTATTACAACCAATGTGACTGACTGAATTCCTTGTTTTGATGTTTGCTGTGGGTGTCAAGGATGTATAAATGCAAACAGCACATTCATAAATTATTTTGGGTTGCTGGTAGGTTTCTGAAGAAAATAATTTGTAATGAGCTTCATTTATGCACCAGAAATAAAGATGGGATTAGGCAAATATTGAACTGTAAATGCACTGGTGATTTTTGGCTTTTGTGCGTAGCACAGGGAATCTCATCATCTATCTCTGCTCTGATCTTGAATATGCAGAGCTGGCTGTGCCTTTTCTGCAGCAGCTATTTTAGTGTGCAGCAGCGTGGCCTGGGGTGTGCGGTGAGCAGGGCAGCGTGAGCAGGGCAGCGGTGCCTCGCCAGCCTTGGCTCCGGCGCTTTGCCGAGCGTTGTGGGCATGGTGGGACCCACCCCGGCCCTTCCCTGCCCCTGGCAGGGCTCGGGTCTGACGTACTTCTGGTAGCACGGCCTGATTTACCCACTCTGGGCTGGGGATGTGGCTTCACTCTCCAGCTTTCTGGAGGCTGGAGGAGACCTCAGAGGTGAGAGGACAAGGGCAGGCGTGATGGGTGGGATTGAGCCAGGAGCTGCTGAGCAACTCCAGCACGAGGAGGAGGTACCATACCTGGAGACTTTGCTTTCCAGATATCCCACTGGGATTGGAGTGCTGTGAAGATCCACCCAAGCCTTGCCAAGGCTACCTTAAGTCTTTCACTTGCCCTCTTCTGAGGATGTGAGTTTTAAACAAACTGAAAGGCTTGTGTGCGATGAGCTGGAGTGTCAAGGACAGTGTGGATGTATGTGAACAACATGTCTATCTGAGGGGATTTAGGGTATGAAAAAACTGAAAATATGCTTTAGCACCTCTGGAAGGGGGTGTGTGGCCAGTGCTCACATGGGGCAGGGCCTCATTTACTGAAATCTCAGTTAGGGTGCAGACAAGAGCCCCATATTGACAAGCCCTTGTTTTGCTGTGAAGGAAGGGTGCAGCAGCTCCTCCTTGGAGTCGTTTAGACTAGGAAATGTGCTCTTTGCTGTTGCATTTTAACAGGGCTGCTGAACCCTTCAGTGATTAGTGTATTGGTGCCACAGCGTGCACGGTGCTGAGAGCACTTAGAGCCGCAATCTCAATTTCACACAGGTGCAGACAGCAAATATTTTTTCTTAGCAATTTCAGGCTCATACACTTAAAACAAACTTAGATACCTTTTTCATTTGCCTGTTTACATGTGCTGTGCACACTGGTTGTGGGAGTGTTGAGGTCAGTGGCAAGCCATGTGTTTTGGGGTGACATACTGAGTTGCTTCGCTGTGAGCTCGACCAGGTGTGTTCATGTAAATCAGATTCACTGAGGAAGCAGCTTCTTAAATTCTACCCCTGCCTTTGACCATTAAATGTGTTGATTTCACCTGGCTGGTGCAACCTTCCCAGTTATGGTATGGGAGTGTTCATCCTGGAGAAGAGAAGGCTCTGGGGACACCTTAGAGCCCTTCTCGTGCCTAAAGGGGCTCCAAGAAAGGTGGAAAGGGACTTTGGACAAGGGCTGGTGTGACAGGACATAGGGAATGGCTTTAAACTGGCAGAAGTCAGGGTTAGATGGGATATTTGGAAGGAACTGTTGGCTGTGAGGGTGGGGAGGCCCTGGCACAGGTTGCCCAGAGAAGCTGTGGCTGCCCCACCCCTGGAAGTGTCCAAGGCCAGGTTGGACAGGGCTTGGAGCAACCTGGGCTAGTGGAAGGTGTCCCTGCCCGTGGCAGGGGGTGAACGAAACCATCTTCAGGGTCCCTTCTAACCCAATCCATTCTGTGATTCTGATTCCATGAGCATCATAGGTGGTGGGGTGGCTTTTTTGGGGGTGGCTTTTTTTTTTATTGTTGTGGCTCTTTTTTTTTGGTGAGCTAATTCTTTAGCTTGAAGGTCTGCTTCATCTTACGTAGCCTTTTAGATTTTGCATAACAGCCTTGCCCCTTGTTGGGCTCTCTGGAACTGTACTTTCACTTTAATTTAGTCACCTTGAAAGGGGACTGCCAAAAACAAAGGCAGGATTTAGTGATATGGATCAGCTTACACCAAATCAGCATTGTTGCCTGAGAATATCTCTTGCAGTGAGAGAAGCTTGAAACCTGCAGGGCGTCTTTTTATGAAAAAAGCAAAATATATACTTATTTGTATGCATAGACCACCTAGGGGAGTTTCTTTTGAATTTTGCAGTGTTTTAAACACTCATTGATGTGAGTACTTATTGCAAAAGCAAGGACAAATAAGATGTACAGTAGCTAAAGGGCCATTTTTGTCTGGAGGCACACAGGAGCGGAGTAAACAGGATTCGTTAGAATAAGAGGAAAGAGGAACAGCTGTGGGAACGTGTCACCTGCCAGTGTAGTGGTCCAGGACCTCAGGGGTCAAAGCAGTGTTGTCTTACACCTTTTAACAGATGGCAGATCTCCTGTGTAAGGTGCTTCCTGAGGTACACTATAGAGGGTGGTAAGTATGAGTTTATAAATATGTCTGTATTATTAGAAGAATAATATCTGATAGTTTCTCCTTGTCCTCCTTGCCCTTATCATCCAGCTCTTGGGTGTTCCTTGCTCATCCTTTCACAGACAGCTAATAACAGTTCCTTCTAGGCTTGACCAACCTTCCTGACACTGGACAGGCAGTTGCCCAGCCGTGGTGTCTCCTTGGGTTGACCTTTAGGGTTATTTTTGTAGTGGAGGAATTACTTTTTCTTTGTGATGTTAGCAGGAACCCCATAAACATGATCAGAACCAATGAAAATAACGAAATCTGGATTCTGATCCATTTTATTGCATAGAAAGTACGTACTGTATAGCTTTTGTGCAAAGTTTTGTGTCTCAAATTGTGCAGTGTAAGAGTATAATTGTTGTACTGAAGTCTCATTGAGAGGAAGTGGAGCTACAAGAGGGCAACTGGAGCTACAAGAATTTCTGAAGATGAGGTATTGGGTACGACCTAGAAATGAGATGGGAGGTACCTGTGGGCCTTTTAGGGCCTACTAGGACCTTGGACTACTTAATTTTATTTTCTCAATGCCCGTCCAGTAAAGTGTAAAATTTAGGCAGAACTTTTTCTCTTGAGGGCTTGGAGGGCATTGCAAGATTTCTGTGCCCAGCACACTGAATTAAAGCCGACTCAAGGGGGGGTTGTAACAAGCTTTTAAGACTTGATCGGTAGCTCAAAAGGCATTTGATATATATTCAAAAGCAGTGGGAGGAAATGTTAGTTCAGCAAATTATGGGCACTAATGTGGTGTGAAAAGGTCATTCTGCAACCCACCCAGATCTCACAGCACTGCTCAGCAGCTTGGCAGGGAACTGCCGAGGTAACCAGAAAGTTTGGGTAAATTTTATGAATATCCATTAACAAAAATACCACAAGAGCTGGGAGGTTGCTGTGTGCCCAGCTGCCCTCCAGAACTGTGTGTTTGAATTTCGAATTTTATTATCTTCCCGTGCAGATTCCTGCTAATGAGTTTGAGAGCAGCCTTAAGCCTTTCCCGCAGGTGGAAGCTTCCCTTCCCCGCGCCCTCCCCTCCTCTCCGAATCAGTCATTCAGCTTCAGATTTGGAATCTTTGGATTCTTCTGAAAGCTGGTTGAGAGCAACGCTGCCGTGGTGTGGGATGGGTTTGCTTTAAGGCTGAGGGGGAGGCTTGTAGGCTGGATACATCTTTATATCAGCAACCAGTCAGTGTTGACATCCCTTGCTTCCAAGGCATTATTCCTGCTTTTTCTCCTTCCCTTCTCTTTCCAAGGCCCTGTAGGGGTAATGGCCCTGCACCATTCCCACAGGCCACTTAGCCAGAGCAAGCCCTGGGTCTGCATTCCTCACCCTGAGCTTGTGCTCCCAGGAGTAGCATGAAACCTTGTAGGAAGCAGCAGTGGAGTCCCAGTGTCTGGGGGCAAACAGGGATGGGGCCAGATGTGCTGCAGCAAGGATGATCAGGTGCTTTAGGGATGGTTCTTTGAATTGCTGTGAAAGGTTTAGTTGTTTTTGTTGGTTTTTAAATGGCCTAAATCACCGTGGTTTGTAGAATTGATTCCTTGCTGCCTTTCCCCAGAAGGTGCCATCGCACCTGAATAGACCTTTCAAATTCAGCTCCCTTGAAAATAATGGAATTAGTCTGTGGTGTTGTTCCCCGTTAAGGAAATCAATCTTCTTTTGAAAACCCCCTGCTTTTAGGAAGAGCAGAACCGAACAGAAGGATCTACCTTTCTGCTAGGCAGAATTCCCCTGGAGACATCTGCTCTTGGTGGGCATCCCTTGATGTTCGCTTTCCTGTTTGGGGGAGATTTGCTGCGATTTTGCAACTGCCATTTCCTTGAGTAGATTTGTGCTGTTGCTTCTGTTAGTATTTAATGTTGATCTCTTTCCACTCTTCGTTTATCTTTTATGACATTTATGTCAGGTCGTGGACAAACAGCGATGTACTCCACGGTTTTATTTTCGGCAGCGTTATCCTGGCGGAGCAGAACTAGCAGACTGTATTTCAAATTTGTCTCCTGCTTTTCCTGTGCCAGAGCTGTTAACTGCTCCTCTCTGTTCATTCAGAAGAGCTTATTACTGCTGCTGGGTCTTTCGTGGCCTCTTTCCAGAGCTTCTTAGTCCTTTTAGAGCCAATTCTTTGCTTCCCCTTGTTGGACACTGAGTCGTGGGGATGTCCTCGATGATTTGTTGACTGAGGCTGTGGATTTGTGGAAGCCATGGATTGCTTCTTGACAGTCCTGAGTAGTGCAATATTGTCTTGGCTGCTTTGCTTTTCTTATTTCCCTATCTGTTCTGCTATATTTATATATATATAATTTATACATATATAAAATAAACAAGGAAGCTTCTGCAGAAAATACATCATTGTTGAGAGAGGGCAAAATGACACTAAATTGGCAGCTTTACAGAAGGTATGATGCCTTTGATTGATTAGTTGTCAAAGAAATATAATATACTAAACATGATGAAGATTAAGGATGTGAAGATGGTTAAAATTCAAGTTGCGTAAGTGTTTGGTGTTAGGTTTATAGCCTCTTCCAGAATTTTAATTATGAAAATGCAAAGTATTTGTTTTATGCTACTCCTTAGGAGCCCTCTAGATGTTTTGAAAATTTGAGTTCTTAAAAAAAGAACAACAACAAACAAAGCACAATCTGAAAGTAGTTGGTATTCACAGTTCATGAATTAGGTAGAGAGACGTTATTTTTTTGAGATAATAATGAGCTTCTGAGATGCTTTAGACACTACATAGAGAAACTGAGTGCCAGAAATAAGAGTAGCATTATCCTGAACCTCGTAATTACTCTCAAGGTCTGATTTTACATTGTGTTTGATGTTCCTTGAATAATAGCAGTGCATTTTGGAGAGGGGCTTTTCAAAAGGACATGTAGTGGCAGGACAAGGGGGAATAGCTTCCCACTGACACGGGGCAGGGTTGGATGGGATATTGGGAAGGAATTCTTCCCTGGGAGGGTGGGGAGGCCCTGGCACAGGTTGCCCAGAGAAGCTGTGGCTGCCCCATCCCTGGAAGTGTCCAAGGCCAGGTTGGACGGGGCTTGGAGCAACCTGGGCTAGTGGAAGGTGTCCCTGCCCGTGGCAGGGGGTGGATGGGATGGGCTTTAAGGTGCCTTCCAACCCAAACCATTGTATGACTCTGATTTTTCAGCAAATGATTATTTAGGTCTTCAGATAGGTACAGCACAAAATATTAGTTAAACAAACAATGTCTTTGAGGGGATAAGGAGTGGGGTTTTTTTAAGATTTTTCCCCCCCCACTTTTCTCTCTTTCTTGTAACCACACCCTCCTCTCCCACTGTCATTGCTCCTTCTAGGAGGTAGGAGTTGACAGAAACACATCCTTGGGCTTTGTATGGAATCCCTGTTGGAGTGTCTTCAATGGTCTGCATAAGTAACCTTTCAGGGCCTTTTATTGCTCTTACCTCCCACTGGAGGGATGCCTGGTTTGGCCCCCATCTGCTCCACTTCCCTTCTTTCCAAGTGCTAATAATCCTAGTTTACTTAACAAAGAGGAGAAGAAAGGAGCCCGCAGCAATCCCAAAGGTTGCTTGCTACCCTCAGCAGTTCTGCCCACTGTAGGGATCCATCAGGTGTCCTTCTCCAGGAGAACACAAACCATTCCTTGTTTGGCCTGGGTGATGTGCAGCAGTGGACACAGAGCACCAGCTGCCTCTGCACCTCTTCCCTTAGGTAGGGAGAAGAGAAGGCCCCAGGGAGACCTTAGAGCCCCTTCCAGGACCTGAAGGGGCTCCAAGATAGGTGGAGAGGGACTTAGGACAAGGGCTGGAGTGACAGAACAAAGAGGAATGGCTTCCCCCTGCCAGAGGGCAGGGTTAGATGGGATATTGGGAAGGAATTGTTGGCTGTGAGAGTGGGGAGGCCCTGGCACAGGTTGCCCAGAGAAGCTGTGGCTGCCCCATTCCTGGAAGTGTCCAAGGCCAGGTTGGACAGGGCTTGGAGCAACCTGGGCTAGTGGAAGGTGTCCCTGCCTGTGGTAGGAGGTGGGACTGGATGGGCTTTAAGGTCCCTTCCAACCCAAACCATTCTGTGATTGTAACAAGAACCATCCTCGAGCTTGTGCTGCCAACTTCCATTGCTCCTTTCCTGAAACACTCAAATAAACAGCTTGTTTTCTCTCCTGGGAGACTTCTCTCTCCATCTGCACAGGCACCGTGGTATTGTTTGGAATCGTCTCTGACACTGTGATGCTGAAGTGGCGAAAAAAATGAAATGCCCCAAACCTGTCAGAGTTCAGCTGGTGACAAATGACTGTCATACTGACCAGTGTAGTCTGCTTGTTCCTATTTACCCTCTCCCTTAAGAGTCATATCAAGTTGGACTGTGAGCTGAAATTGGCTCAGTGTTCAGTGCTTGTGTGGCGCCAGTAGCTGGGACTCTCTGTCATCACCACCAAGAGCTTCACTTCTAGGAGAGACCAAGGAATGTGTTTTCAGACATTCTGGCAAGTGATAGGGAACTTCAGGTTTGTCTGACCATGGTCATTTGTCAAAAACTGCCCCCTTCTCTGGGACTTTGCTTTTGAAACCTGCCCTGGGTTAGCCAAGGTGAGGTGATGACAGCTCTTGTTTTCCTCACAAAGACAAACTGAGAAGTTTTAGGCAGGGATTTTATTGTTAGGTCCTGCCAATGTAACAGGGTTTTGAGTTGTACACGGACACTTCTTGCTGTGAAAACCCGCTAGGTGAACTTTAAACTTGGCCTTTGCTATGAGTGTGTTTTGCTGTGCTCTTCTGAGTGTGGAGGAATGAGGTTTTATCTGCAAAACCCCCAGCAGCCCCCTTCTTCTCGGGTGCTTCATGTGCTGCAGACCTCTCTCACAGGGAGGAGGGAACTGAGGAGAAGGTTGGCTGTGGGTGGAGGAGCCTGTCCACAGGCCCTGCTCCCACCCACTGCTGTGTGTCAAACTCAGTTGTCTCTGCCCTCTTTTTTTCTGTCTTTTGCCTTTGAAGTTTCCTGGATGCTGATCATCTCTATCGCTTGTGTGGTGGACCCCTGGTGGACCCGTGCTGACACCAAAGCCCTTCCACACCCCTGAGGGTGTTCTACCCATGCGGGCAGGCAGTGATGGCCTCTCACCATCATGCTGGGGCAGAATGAGCCAACTTCTGCATCTGCTGCTGCTTCAGCATGTGATTTGTAGGCAGCCCTTACCACTGTGCTGGTGGAAGTGGCGTCAGGACAATGGAAAGCTCCTCGTTTGGAATGAGTTTGTCACACCTTGGTGAAGAAGAAGGAGGCCTTGTGACTTGCAAGCAGAGCAGACTTGACCTGAAAGTCCCTAAACTGCAATAAATGGGGAGCTCCAAGGTATTCATTTAAGAGCATAGCAGCTCTTTAAACTGATTTCAGTAATAAATAATTAAAGCATAAAATACAAGAAAAGTAAATATTTCATTAAAATACTAAACAGAAACTACAAAAGCTGTTGAAGACAAACAAAGCTTTATTTTTTCTTCTCCTTTCCCCCCCAGCTTCTCCTTATCCTCCTGCATGGAGAGCCCTGGGCTG
This sequence comes from Cephalopterus ornatus, assembly GCA_013396775.1. Classification (NCBI taxonomy): domain Eukaryota; kingdom Metazoa; phylum Chordata; class Aves; order Passeriformes; family Cotingidae; genus Cephalopterus; species Cephalopterus ornatus. The sequence continues at coordinate 114,151 of VZRE01005094.1, forward strand.
GGCAGGAGGAAGCAGAGGGGTGTGCGGCTGTCCAGCCACTGCTGGAGGTTAGAAATTCCTCCTTACTTTTTAACCACTCTCTCCTGAATCATCCTCCATTGATTAACTTGTGGATATAATGGTTTAGGTAATATCATATGTGTTCCTCTCCTGGAAATGTTTGTGGACCTTGTAAACACAGAGGTTGGGAAGTTTCATAGCTGTTCTAGTGAGAAAAAACTGTGTTTAAACTCCAGCCAGAAGTTGGTCAACAGGAGTTAATTAGGGACTAAAGCACATGAATATATAGACTTGTGTTGAGTGTTTGCTGTTAAAATTAATAAAACTTTGCCAGAAAATGGCTGATGAAGAATAGAATGACACTAGATAGTAAATACAAAAGAAAGCCCTTAGAATAATTTTTCCCCCTCCCCATATTATGGACTCTTAAAAATGTAAGATTATTTTTTAGGTTCCTGTGGTTAGAAATCAAATTTTATATTGGTTGAGGCTGTGTTTATTAATCAAGACCAGTAATTACAAAGGGCTGTTCTTTTCCAAGTGGTTTTCAAGCCATCCTGACTAAAGCCTAGCAAGGATGAATAGGTGATATGTGTAACTGGTAGATCAAGAATGAGCATTCAAGGTTGATGAAGATCTAATTTCCATTTAAAAATGAAACCAAATCTAATCTGAGGCATTAGAAACAATGAGGGATGTGTTAAAGGGTATTTAGAGGCGATGTTGATCTTTATTCCTGCTCTGGAGTCTCCCAGGCCCCTGGGTCGAGGGGACCTGCCTCATATCTCGGCAGATAATGGCAGAGGCAGAGCCCAATGTCACTGCTGCCATGGACTCTCTGTCCATGACACTTACCTGTGAGGTAGTCTTTTCCAACACTGGTTTTCCTGTATTTCTTGTCGGCAGTGGTGGAATCACTGTGTGATTACACAGTCATCACTTTGCCATCCCGCCCAGGGATCCGTGTGGGTAACGGGCACCAGGCCAGGCTTTGCACAAGACTGAAATCCTGAGATTGTTTCCTATCTTTTTTTCAATCAGTAGATTGTTGACCAGAGACACTCACTGATAATTGCTGGATTAATCACTGTGGCTCTGATGTTGGAGGTCGCTTGGGATTAAATTTAATAAAAGACTTGGCTGCTGCTGAAGGGCTTGGATCCTTGAGTGGAGCCCCAAATCTGAGTTAAATACAGAGAGCGTAGAAGAGTTTGGCAAGGACAAGGTGATTATTTAAAGCCTGGAGGACTTGAAGCACCTTCCAGAGTTGCCCAGGCAGGAGAGGACCGAGAGGACAATTCTTTCTTTATAGTCAGAGGGATGATGGGCACAGATTTGGAGAGATGGGAAGGGAAACTTCGGGCTCAATGCCGTAGGGAAGGTGGCCGTGAGCTCAGGTACCCACAGATTTAGGGGGATGCTACACGTGTGGACTTGTGGACCAGGGTTCATGACTCGGGAGCCTGATGTTGGCCCAAGCCGCATTTTAGGCACTGAGACCCTCTCCATGTTCAGCCTCCAAACCTGAGCCGTCCAGTTGCTCCTTGAGAGCAGCCACCAGGGAGTTCTGGATATTGGCTGGCGCTTGTCAAGCATTTGAGGATTAAATATGCTGCGTTGGGAACAAGTTTTTGCTTTTCTTGTATTGAACGTGGATACTGAGGTGATCAGCATGGTTTAAGTATATTGAAAGAGAAATGCTGAGCATAATAATTTTTATTGATCTCAAAAGCTAAAAGACTCTTCTACAACTATCTGTTTTCTTGGTGTCTGATTACTCATTTATGGCCATATAATAGTGCAATTATTATTTCAGCAGAAGAATCGGGGGAGGAGATTATCATTCCAGTAAACTGTAATTCCTGAAATAATAATTAATTTGCTTTAAGGTGAAAACAAATGGTGGATAACTTTGTGTGGGATTATCATATTGCATGTGTTTTGAGCACTCCTTGGCTCTGCAGGAACAGTGGTTTACAGGCTAATGCTTTGTTTTATTTATGATAAAACGCTTCTTAGAAGACCCTTTAGAGTTTGTTTTTGGTTTGGTTTGTTGTTTTTTTTTTAAAGACTGACATTATTACAAAAACAATCAAAAAACAACGGCCCCTTATCCTTGAGATAAGCTTTTTATAAATGTGATTTTTTTTTTTGCCTAAACAAACAAAGCCCCCTAATTACAAAGAATTGCAGCTCTCGGATAGCACTGGTATGATTTAATTTGCCACTTGTTATCATTATCTGAGTCATTCCCAGGGAAGAAAACATGGAGAGTACTTCTATTAGAGGTGGCTGCGGGAGGACTGATACTGGTGCACTGTGGTAGTGATTCCTTGAGGGGTTTGTCCCTTATATATTAAGAACATGTAATTCCTTAAATGTTGAGAACATGTGAGCCCTTTCACATACCTGTTCACAGGTATGTGAACAGTTCTACCGTTATTAGTCCTCTTGCTAATTTTTATTTATTTTTTTAATCTGTCACTATCTGAAGTATTGAACCAGTTCTGGAAGTGTTTTGAACTGGCTTGATTAAATGGTCTTTTCTTTCCGAAGCCTTTTGGTGAGCTGAAATACAATATAACAGAGCTGTTCCCACTCTGCTCTGAGAAACGGTCAGGATTGGATTTCCTGGGATAAGTTTGGCCCATGGCGTGGAGATTTCCAGCTCTGGGTGGAACGGACATACACACTTACAAAGGAGATTTTTATTAAATATCTTGAAAATACTGATGAGTAGTTGATGTTACTCACAGAGACACTTTGTCTTGTGTTGGGAGAGCAGTTGCTGAGCAGCTGTGCTCGGATTCCTTTCAACACAGTTGTGTCTCAGCTCTGCCAGAGGCAACCAAATGATGCTCCACGGCTTGACAAGGCCCTGTCCCAGAGGGATGGAGTTTGGTGAGTGAACTGACAGAGATTCTAGTTCGCAAAATGGGCTGGAATTATTAATTCTGGTAGCGAGAGTGTGAAATACAGAATCTCTGTTTCTGTGGAGAAAAAGGAGGGGCCACCATGTTGAGCAAGCCCTTGTCCCTTCCGAGCTGGCTTCAGGAGGAGCAGTGCATTTTCATTTTGAATTTTTTTGTGGGATGTGCTCAAATTATTTAAACGTTGCATGTGAGGCAAAAAACCAACCCTACAAAAAACCCACGATTAAAACATTAATTATTAGTGCTGGGAGTATTTTGAGTCATTTTTGCATTCAATCGGCTGTAATTAAATACTCAGTGAACACAAAATTAGGTCATATATTATGTAAATAGGATGAGACATCCACTAGCTCCAGCAGCAAATGTGGTGGAGTCCTTTAGGGTACAATTCGGGATTGGACTCTTGGAGTCTAATCGGTTCTGTCTGACCCTGATTTCCTGCTCTGTCACATGCCCACCTGAACGCAGAGCAGATCCTGTGGAGGACGTGGGATCAGATCCATGATAGGTCACCTGCTGCCTCCAGCTGTGGCAGCAAAGTCCCCTGTGCCTCATGTTCTCAGCCAGGTTGTGATGAGGCAGAATGAATTTAGGTATATTTAAAAAAATAAATTAATAGACACTTGATCGTTTTTGCTGAGCGATGCTCGGAGCACTTGCCACTGCCCGGGATCAAGTCCTCTATTCTCTTAACATGACACTTGATAACTCCTGGTTTAGCTTTCATAATTACAAATGCCAAACCTGATTTTGCTCCCTTTGGGGATAGTGGAAGCAGTAACAGGTCCATTATTATTAGTCAGAACAATTATGGAGCTCTTAAAAAAAGAAATAACAAATACAATATCACGCTGCTGGATTCTGCTCTCTTGTGACAGGAACTTGCCAGGGGATGGAGCATCTCACGGCATTCTGAAGCTGCTCCATCCTCATGTCCTCCACTCTCACTGCAGTCATTGTTCCTGTCTCCAGAAGTGGCCCCCTTATCCTTCCCTGATCCTTTCTTCCCAGCTCTCCAAGTTCTCACTTTTAAATCCGAACACCAGCCTCCAAATGTCCGTGGCACATGGAGAACAAGAGCGTGTCAGGAGGTGCTGGTGGTTGAGCAGAGAAGCAAGAAGGAAAGATGACAGGTAGCTATCTTCCACACCTTTCCTGGTCCTCCAACATCCATTTTTTTCCCATTGGAACAGGCTGCCAGGGCAGTGGTGGAATCACTGTGCCTGAAAGTGTTAAAAAAAAAAAGGTGTAGATGTGGTGCTTGGGGACGTGGGTTAGTGGTGGCCTTGGCAGTGCTGGGGAGCAGTTGGACTCGATGATCTTAGAGGGCTTTTCCAACCTTAATGATTCTATTATTCCATTTTGTTCCCTAGTGGAAGAGGCTGCAATTTGGAGCTGAGTTGGTATTGTATATGAAATATTCCGTTGGAGTCCTCTAGGTATTAGTTTCCTGGAGTCTATGCAGTTTGATGCTTTTTGAATTCTTCAGGTTATGGAAGAAATAGATTTTAGTCCTTTGTATTTTGACTTTTTAGAGAGCATGTCTTTTCTAGCCTCCCTCCTTCTTCTGCACCCCCCACACCAACCAAAGAACCTTCATTTCACAGAATTTCTTTCCTTAGCCCACAGCTGGTTCCTCATAGATCCCTGACAAAAAGCAGGAGAGGTTTAAATCAGTAAGAAGAGATCAGCCTTGTCATCGGGAGTGACGGTAATCCACGGGGGGTGCAGTGGGCACTATGCTGCTCCTGAACCCTGATGTGGGGCACCACAATTAACCTATCAAAGGGAAGTCAGTGAGGATATGACTCTAAGGGAGATGGCATGTGGGTTTTATACCTGGACAGCTTTTTCCCTAACTCTCCATGATGCGGGAAGGAACTTGTCTGCTCTGTGCATCTGGAATTGACATGTCTGGAGTTGTAAGGAAAGGATGGCAGTGTTTGGGCTCTCGGCAGCTGAGCTCATGCTGGGAAAGGGACTTGTGCCTCAGGCACTTCTCTCACCTCTTGTAGCTCTGAATGCCAAGTTATACAGTTGCCTCCCTCTTTGCCTTGCCATTTTTACCTCTGGAATTGGGATATAATACGTGATGTGTGCACTCCAGTATTTAGAAGTGGAAAGCTTATTTATCTGGCTCAGCTGCAATAAACCCATGTAGACCTTCAAGGCGGATAATTGGTGCGTTGCAAATGTGGGCAACTTGCAGGAGCTGGTGGTGTGACCCTGGAAGGGGATGTTGGAGGCTGTGTGCTCTCGGTGATAGCAGCTGCTGGGGAAAAATGAGGCAAAGCGAGCACTCTGAGGACCTGATATTTCACTTTCAAACTTCCTTCTAGCTGGGTGGGTCAGGCTTGACTGCCTTCAGCTCCGTACTGTCAGGAGGCATGGATTTGGCTTATCAAGCAGTGCTGGGCTCGCTAAGTGGTTGGCAGACATTATAGAAAAGCGAGATGCTATTCATGCTGCAGTGGATAAGGAGTTGGAAAGCTTTGGTTTGAGATTGCAAGAGGCTGAGAGGAAAATTGAAGTCATGGAGATAATGATCATTGGACCTAATGCTGCTCTTGCTGAGAATGCCAAAGGCCAGGTTGTAAGGCACGCAGAAGTCCAGTTGATCATCTGGAAAATAAGTGCAGATTGAGTATTATCATCTTGGTGGGAGAATCTTGTGAATATATTGAGGGAGAAGCAGAGATTCGTGTGCTGGTTGCAGGGTGCTGGTCGAGTGGCAGAAGTGTGAGGTGAAATTTTTAAGTGCTTCATTATGTCATAAGGGCATTGTGTTAGTGAAATGTCATGCTCCTAAGCACTGATTTCCCGGGACAGTAAACCAGTGAATATTATTAAGTGGCATGGTGACTTGAAACTGGTGCAACAACAACAACAAAAATCTTGTGGTTTTTTCACTATGCATTGGGAGATTGTTCAGTCTAAAATCTCAGGGTAATTTTAATGCACTGTGCCTTCTGTGTGTCATTTGGATTTGGCTTTTTCTCATGTATATTAAAAATAAGTTTAATTTGGTGTCACTGAAAAGCATCCAGAGTACTCTGCCGCCTTATTGCCAACAGGTTACCGTTTAATAAAACACTTGCTATGTATATACAAATATGCAGTGAGAGACATCTGGACTGGAATTGCTGCCACAGGCCTAGAGCTTTTCTTTCCTTCTTTTTTTAAAGAGGCGAATGAGATTTGAGGTTAAACTGTTTTTACCCAGTGCATTGTGCCCCGATAGGTAGTGAATAGATACCATCTCCTCAGATGTGCTCACAATCAGATTTTATCCTCCAGCACTGGAGCTTCTGTGTGCAGCTGCTGACAGAAGATTTTATTTGCCTGACAAAGGTCCCTGTGGATAGAGAAATTGTTCCCCATTGACAGGAGTGGTCCTTCAGCATATTTCTGGACTGTCTTCCTTCAGAATTGTTCCTTCTTAAAGGTCCACTAATTTCCTCCAAACCATTAAACATCCTATGTTAAAAAAAAAGGGTTGTGCTATAAGTAATATGAAAATTATCATTCTGACCTTTTCCTCTCCATTTCTTCAGTTGCCTTGACCTGCTTTCCTCTCTCTGGGATGCCAGTGATGTGTCCCACAGCCCTGAGCTGGGAGCCAACTGGGAGGGCAGACACGACGTTGAGGGTTGTGCCTGCCTGTGGTTTGATGCTTGCTTGGGAGGGGTGTAAAAAGCAGCAAGTGGATGAACCATTCAATTTTCTCTTTCAAACTTGGGTGGCAGATCTGTGGTATGCCTGGTACTGGTCATTCCTGACAGAAGTGCTGTGGTATCTCTGTCGCTTTGGCTGCATTGGGTTCATTTCCTTTGCAAGGAAACAGGAATTGCTTCCCTTCGTTCTTTGCATGACAAAAACATGTTGTGTTAATTGGGCCTATTTTCTCAGATTGCCTGGGCTTTCAGACTTTTTTTCCTAATCTGTAAATAGATGGATGCTGGGAATTTTCCTTTGGCCTGTAGCTTTTCACAGTAAAAGAGAATTTGGAAACCAAGGGTTATATTCTAGGCAAAGGATAATTTAACGTAGTGTAACATCAATCTAAACCTTTCCTTATCCAAACTGTTCTTATATTTTACTTTCCCCTGAAATCCCCATGAAGCAGATGGAGTTTACTGCTTATAGAAGTCTAGTCTTTTTGACTCCTCCGTGTGCACAACCCTGGTCTAATTCTGAGGGAATCTCTGTTGGATTAATGTGTCTTGGTTTACTCCAACATCGAGAACCACGAGTGGTGTCCCTCTGTGCTGCTCTTTGTTGATACCTGGATCATGGTTAGGCACTGCACAGGTGTGCAGTGAAAGGGGGCACATGGGCTGCTGGACTGGCTCCTCTCCCAGCCAGGGAGGCGCTTTTGGACCATGAAGTGTCCATGACATTTTTGTGAGCTGGTTGGTGACACCCTCACTGTTCATTGTGAACATGTACTTGGCCGTGTGGGAAACCGGGCAGTCTGGCCAAACAGCCAGGAGATGGGAGGAACAGGAGGAAAAGGAGACAGGGCAATTGACTGATCTCTAAAAGGACAAAACATTTGTGGTGCTACAAATGCTCAGCCACAGTGCTGATACTACATTTCATGGCAGTGGCACAGAGCTATTTTGAGATGATGAATGGAAGGGGCAGTGGTGCAGCTCTGCTTGGAGAAATGTGATGGCCAGAAGTGTTCCAGGAGGCCATGGAGAACAGGATCACAAAATATGCTGATTTGGAAGGGACCCACAGGGATCATCCAGTCCAACTCCTGGCCCTGCACAGGCCCATCCCCAGGAGTCACCCCCTGTGCCCCAGAGGACCATCCAAACCCTCCTGGAGCTCTGGCAGCCTTGGGGCTGTGCCCACTGCCCTGGGGAGCCTGGTCAGTGCCCAGCCACCCTCTGGGGGAAGAACCTTGTCCTGAGATCCAACCTGAGCCTGCCCTGACACAGCTCCAGGCCATTCCCTGGGTGCTGTCCCTGGTCCCCCCAGAGCAGAGCTCAGTCCTGCCCTTCCTCTGCCCCTTCCAAGACATGGTGAACATCTGCAAGGTGGGATCTCAGCAGTGGAGTGCTGGGGCTGTCACCCCAGGGAAGGCCATGGGGGGTGACTTCACCATGGGAGTCACCCCATTTTTGGGAGGCTGAGGAGATGTTTTGCTGGGGAAACGTGAAGAGCTTAAGGACATGTGGTGTCTGTAGGTGCCCATCATCCCAATCTGTGGCATGCTGTGAACCCTGTCAGTTGGACACAGAGCTGTGTAGTGTGCAAGGGCTGCTGTCCACCCTCGGAGTATTTTTGCTTTTCAAACATTGGTTTGTAGGACCAAAGGGGCTGTGGGGGAACATCCCATGTGTGTCCCCACCTCCTGGCCAGTGCTTTGTCTGTTCCAAAAGCTCTGCTCGCAGCAAAGTTTCCTATATTTTTACTACGTATGACTTTTGGTTTAACTCCTGTGCTTTTCTGGGCTGTACCAACAAGTGTGGGAATACACTTCCACGTGCTGCTTAAAATGTGATTTTTGATTACCTGGGAGATTGCCTAGGAAATCTCTGTGCTTTGTTGCACTGCACATGCTCTGAACACATTTACAAGCAAGCCACACACTGGGACAGAACTAGGTCACTGGTAGACTCCTTACTGGACAGATGTTTAGTTTTCCTGATTCATCCCCTATATTAAGCAACATAATTGGGATTTTAGGGGTAGCTGAGTCTTGCTGACCATAGCTAATTTTCATTGTGGGTCCATCAGAGGGTTGAATTTTGGAGGCACGAAATGAGAGTTTTTGGTACATGGGAGAAAGCGGGATATTTTGTCTTTGACTCGCAGTGGGAGGTCACAGCCTTTTGTGCTGGCAGCTCTGAAACCAGCACAAACTGGGGTGATTAGCTCCCTTTTCTAATGAGTACACAAAGCTGACTGTGAATGAGCCAGTGGGTTCATTGTGCACCCTTGGCCTACGTTTAATCCTTTATGTGAGACCCCCTTTTACACAGGGACAGCAATTGGAATCCAATTTACACTGGGCTCGGCATTAAATCTCCTTACGCTGGCGATGCTGCTAATCAATGGAATTGAAATTCCGGTGCCGTCAGGAGTCTCCTCCCTTCAGCTCTGCCACCCTTTCTGCAACGCCCGCGTTTTAGGAGAGATGAAACCCTTAAGTGGGAAACACTTTGTCTTCCTAATACAAGAATAAACAATGTCTGGCTTCTTGGCAAAACACATCGCAGCGCTGTGTAACAAGCAGCAGAGATCTTAAAAGTCCATCAAGAGACGTTATGGTAATTTTACAGGAACGACCACCTTGCTTTTAGTGAGAATTATCTAAATATGAAGATAAAAGGAAGAAGAAAGGGAGCTTGATGTGTAGAGAGACACATGAAAGGTTTCGGGAGAGGCTTTCGGTGCTGCACAGAGATATTTGCAGCTGAGTTTTCTGGCAAGCACCTGAATGGCAAGAGGAGTTTCTGCCTGTTTGGTTTTCACTTTTACAAGCAGGACTTGTTAAATCAGTTTTGAAGGGCATCAGAGATCAGTAGATGACAAAGAAGAGACCTCAATCAGGACCTCTCAGCAATCTTAGGAACGATGGAATTATAACTGAAGGAACTTCCTCCATGTTGCAGTTGAGGAACTGAGATACAGAAAGATAAAACCTATTTTTTAGGAGCATCAATGTTTGGGCACCCACGTGTGCAGGGGAGGAATTACTTTGGAAGTGCTGAATGCCCATCCTCTGGACACCAAGCAGATGGAGTATCTCCCCTGAACAGGTCGTAAATGGGAATACCATAAATTGTGACTCGCTCTTGGAAATTTTGGCGAGTCATGGCTTCAAAAAGCCAGCCCTCTTTGTGCCTTGGAACCACTCAGGTCAGGAGCTGCTCTGTTCTCATCCCTGTCTATTACTCTTGCTGCTGCAACCCCTTGAAATATTTATTCTGCCTTTTATTCCTCAGTGCTGTTTAATAGCCCCGGCACAACAGTGATCTGGAAGGTTTGTATTCTGTTACAGTCGTTGTTTTGGGACAAGCTGGTATCTGGAAAGCTGACACTGGGCTAGAAATTAATGAGTGTATGTTCCCACTGCAACCCACGTGCCACGTGTATTTATTTAAAAAATCATGAAGTAGCCTCCCCAAAATCAGGTGATACTTCTTACACAACTACCTGAGTTTGCTTTTTAGTTCTCCCCTAGTTTCTGAGCTGTGGGATGCATATTGGTTGCTTTTGGGGTTCCAAGGCTGATAGATCCTGTCAGTGTGTTCATATACCTCCTTTCTTTGGCTGTATATCAGTGCCCTTTCCTCTCTGTGCTGTCTGGATTGAGCTGTTGTGGAGTTTTCTGCACAAGGTGAAGCTGAAAGACCACTGAGAGGTTGGAGTTGGTACACAATTGGCATCACACTTGATCCTGGTTTGATGGTCATTGGTGTTGTTGACTTGATCTTCAGCTGTTCACACTTATTTCTGCATAGAAATGTAAAATAAATTTAAAAATATCCCACAGCAGACCCCCACAATTATTACTTCAATCTGCTGCTCCCATTTCAGAGATGCCAGTTATCCTTCCAGGAGCCACTGAGGAAGATGTGGATTACCAGGAATGATGGTGAGGTAATTGCTGCATATGTAATAGCCCCAATTTGGAAACCACTGGGATTTTTCAGTGGCAGAATCTTAACTTTGCCATTGATTCAGTCAGAAAAAGGCTGGTTGACTTTTCAGGCAAAGCTGATCTGCCAGTCTTTAGGTGAGGGTATTTTATGTTTTATTTTGTATAAATTCAGCAGTCTGAATTGAGAACAAATGCCTTGAAATGTGCAAATGAGCCTGTTTGATAATAGAGATATTTGGGACCATTTGATTTTGTGAGCTCTTTTTCTGTGAGGAGGCTGAGCTCCAGCGTTTTGCAGGGAGCTTTTCTTTGTGGAGAGAGGACACTGATCTTATTTGGCAGAAATAAATGGATGTTTGTGTTATGATGCCTATTCAAGTACTTTCTCTTATGTATGTGCAGGATGCTCTGTCCTGAAATCAGATCTCGTCTGTCTGATACATTTTAAGCAGGATGATTCTGACTCTTTCACAACTTTCAAGTGTAAATGTGTTAATGTTTTGCCCAGCACATTATTTCTAACAGGCTGAACTTTCATTGTGTTTTCGCAGTTTGGGTTTAGGTTTAACTTGAGGCTTTCATAGCTATTTAATTCTTCATAATTTTTGACATCCTGGGAGCCTCACGACTCCCCCAAGAGTGCGAAGAGACAAACACCCAGGATCCCTGGCTTTGTTTTTTAAAGATCTTCCCTTCCCTCCCCAACCTCCAAGCTCCCAAATCTGAGCCCCAGGGGAAAATTGGAAGTTGCTTCCTCAGACCTGTCAACTCTTGTGCTTTCAGGGTGAGCCTAATGATGTTGAGCCCTATATGATTCTTTCACACTTGTCTACTTCAATCTCACACCGCAAGACAAGTAGTGGCTGTGCAGAGGGAGGGATGAAAGTCCTGCTACGGTGGAAATCTGCAAAACATACGCACTGGCTGTGAAGGAAATTTGGGATCAGATGCAAATCCTGTGTGTAGCATAGCTGGTTGAGTTGTGGGGTTTTTTTTCCCTGCAGTTTAATATGAATTTTGTCTTGCTGCATAAGAAATCAAATCAGGTTTTGGAGGGACACGGGGAGGGATAAAAGTGAAGAATTATGCTGAGTGTTTCCCATCTGCCTGATGGTATGTAGGTGGAAATAAATAGCAGGATTTGACTGTGGAGAGAAGAGAAATAGTGCCGAAATTGAGTACAGAGGTGGCCACAAGCCTGATGTTTCACGGATTGACCCTCTCTGCCTTTTTTAACCAATTATGAGACCACTTGTCCTCAGGACATTCTGTGCCTGGAGGCTCCATAGAAAAATACTGGGCTTGCATCAAGAGACTCATATGGTCCTCTGTAACCACTTCAAGCAGCCCACCATGTCCCCGGTGATTTTTCTCATTGAAGATGGATAATAAATGCTACCAGGGTAAATTTTGGGAGCAGCTGGTGTGCAGCATTACCAGACTGCCCAGACTCCATAGCATGAAGTCATCCCTTTTTTCTCTGTGTTTGCTTTTCAGCTTAATCTCTGAGCAGTTTCCTCTCCTTCTATTCTTCTGGTGAGTCACAGAGGAGCAGAGAAACAGGCTAAACACAGATGGAAATGAAATATCTGGATCCCTGAGCCTGCTGCCTCAGTTTCTCTCCTGAGTGCACTCTTTGTAGACAGTGTTTGGAAAATCATGCCTAGGTGCTACAAACACTCCAAAATTACGTGGAGACAGAGCTTGCTTTGCTGTTAGATGGATTTTATACACCATGTAGATCAGATCTGTGTTGTGTATGAGCAGTGGCTGCCTGTTTTCTAACTGATTATCCAGTGGTTTTTTGCTCCTGGTGGGTATTTACAAGCTCATTTTGTACAGGGCTCTGGTTTTGGTGTGCCAGAACACTATCTGAAGCCATGTAGACAGTTGCTGAACATCTGTTCCCCTACAAGAGTGTATAAGACACTGTGATGGAGATCCCTTCCTTGTGCAGGACTGAGTGACAGTCCCTGCTCCGGAGGAGCCACTGGTTAATGAAATAGGTGGAAAGAAACGGGATGGAAGGGGAGAAGAAAGAGGTGGGGTATTGCACATCTTATTAAATTTGTACTGCTCTATCCATACTTTCTCATTTCTAAATAGATCTGGGTGTTTTTTACTTATCATTTGTTTGTAGTGGGATCCTCTGTCAAAACCCAGGACTCTCAAGGCTCTGCAGAATTGCACCTTTCCATGTGGACATGCAGCTGCAGCGCACCAGTACTTGGGCTTTTTTTGGTTTTTTGGAGACTTTTTTGCCAGCAAAGGCTGATGTCTGATCTCTGGGTAGTTAAAGAGCAAATTCAAGCAGCCTGTTGTGGAGAACCTGTGAAAGTGCTGCCTCCAGCCAGGTTCTCAGGGAAAGCTGGACCTTTCCCAGCAGTCACACGGGTGATTTGCTGTGTGCTTTTCCCCATTGCTGTGCAGTAGCCAGAACTGTTGTGTGGAGTTTTGAGTTGTTGGATTTGTGAGTTTCTTTGTGTTTTGCCAGATGACGAGTGTTAAAAATGACAGTCCCAAAGGTTGTGATAGCAAAACAGAAATCCAGCATCAGAAATTGGGCTGGAGTTTCTGAGGGGTCAGGATGCATGGGCAGTGAGGGAGGAGAGCATGTACTCAGGACAAGTGCTAAAGTGCTGTTTGAAGGACATGGACCTGTTGGAGCAAGTCCAGAGGAATCCACGAAGATGATTAGAGGGAGAGAGCACCTCTCCTATGAGGAAAGACTGAGAAATTGGGATTGTTCAACCTGGAGAAAAGAGAAGGCTCTGGGGTGACCTAATTGTGGCCTTCCAGGACCTGAAGGGAGCTGCAAGAAAGATGGACAGGGATAGGACAAGGGGGAATGGCTTTAAACTGACAGAGGACAGGTTTAGGTTAGATGGAAGGAATTCTTGGCTGTGAGGGTGGTGAGGCCCTGGCACAGGTTGCCCAGAGAAGCTGTGGCTGCCCCATCCCTGGAAGTGTCCAAGGCCAGGCTGGACGGGGCTTGGAGCAACCTGGGCTAGTGGAAGGTCTCCCTGCCCATGGCAAGAGCGTGGAATGAGATGATCTCTAAAATCCCTTCCAATCCAACCATTCTGTGATTCTGTGGTTGTCAGCTGTGGGGTACAGTGGTATGATGAAGACCATGGGCGGTCTGGGCTGGATGGTGCCAGTGACCCTGCTGAACCTCCTGGCTGGATGTCCACTCTCCTGTCTGAAATCAGGATCAGCAAGTCCTCAAGTCAGAGGCCTTTGCATTCAGTTCTTGGTTCTTGAGCTGTTTTACTGCTCTACCTGTGCTGTTTCTGACCCAGCTGTGGTCTCACGGTGGGACATGTGGTGATGTGCAGCCTGCTCAGATTGGGTGGGCTGTGCCAGTGGCTGCGGTAGACAGAAGCCTGTGGAGCAGGTGGCTGTAGGTGTGTACATGGTCTGGATCTGGCATCAGTTCTCACCCTCTGCAGTGACCTGGCAGGGCTGTGTCCCACTGTCTGGACTAACACTGATCCCCTCTATCTGTGTTTCTGCCCAGGGATTGCTCACCCTTACAGCCTTCATCCTTCAAGGCTTCATCCTGCTGCCTTTCTGCAGCAGACTCTTCGACTGCAACTGGGCTAAACCAAAGATTTATCAGTCTTCTCGAGTCAAAATGTGTATCAGTCACTCTTTTTGTCTCTGTTTCCTCATTTCTTTTAGCAGCCCCTCTTTAGGCATTGAAAGCTGCAAGTGTTCTCCATTTCAAAATACTCTTCCCAGCTGGACAGTGAGAACCAAAGGAATCACTGCTTCCTCTTGGAGCTGAGAGACCTCCTTAAGAGACACATCAGGCTTGTATTTGTGAAAATACAAGGGTAGAAACGGCATGTTGAAAAATGTTTGCATTAATATGCTGTCCTGAAGACTCCCCAAAAGCTCCACCCAGGGCAGTTGTCCCCGGGCAGGGCTGTGTCGTTACCCTGGGAGGTGATGGGGCACCCCAGAGGTGTTCAGAGATGCCTCATTTACAGATGTCAGTCCTGGTCTCTCCATGTGTTAAACCAATATTGTGTTAGCACATACCTACACTGGCAACTGTGCTTTTAATCAATATGCACTATGCTAAACATCAAATCTAGATAAATCCCCTAGGGACGTTTTCTGACTGCTCCGAAATCCTGTTCCAGCACATTCAAGTTAGTCATCCAACATCTGCTTGCTTTTCGTTCCTATCAGCAACCATTCAGAGGTAAACTTTTAGGGATAACCTTTGCCAGAGCTTCCCCAAGCACTCAGCAGTATGCAGGGAGCACAGGAGCATGCTCGGATGGTTTTAATACAATCCAGCGACGGCAGGATGCAGCTGCCACCTGCAGCCCGGCGTTTGCAGGGTGACCCTGATGTTTGGGCTGTGCCTAAAAGGTTCTCTGTGAACCCTAAAATAGGGGTTCACTGATTTTTTATTATTATTGTTATTATTTTAAATTTTTTTTTGTCTTTTTAATCCTTCATGTGCAACAGCTTGATTTTAGGGCTGGTGGCACTGGAGGAAGAATGGTCGATAAGAAAGGAGGGTGGACGTGGCTGGCACTGTCAGAGGCTGTGGTGAGGCTGGGCACGGGGGGGCAGTGCCTTGGTGTTGGCATCACTCAGCAGCATCTTTCATGAGGTTCAGCACAGGAGCCATGAGAGAAGAGCTGGCTCTGTCATTCACATCATCATTTCTTTGTCCTTCTACACCTTCACTCTCTTGGGTATATATTTGGAGAATTCCTTTGGCAGACTCCCTTGCTTCATTAAACAGTTATCCCTGTTTGCCCTGGTTAGTCACTCTAAACCAGCTGCTGTGTTTGATTCTAACCTGGTGCTAATCTGCTACTCATTTTAACAATATTAGTCACAACAAATGAATGTTCTGCTTGTCTAAATGGCCCTTCCATCCTGCTGTGCTTTCCTGAAGATTGATTTGTAGCCTTTCGTTTCTGTCCCAGTGCAGCCCTTTCCCAGGATTTGAAAGGACAGGTGGTTATTGTTGGCATAAATTTGGCAAATGAAGAACAAGGAGATGCAGCAGGGTAGGTGGAAGGGAGCACATGGGCTCTTTTTTTTAGGTGACCCATTGTTTCCAGCTAGTGTAAATTTAAAAACTAAAAAAAAGATAAAATCTCCAAATAGCAGAGACATTTGGAGTGAAATACCCCCCCCAACTTTATTTTGCTTTGTTAATATATTGTTGGTGGGTCTTTTATTTTTAGCTTTTTTTTAACCAGTGAGTTATGTGGTGACAAACTCAGTGTATGGATTGTATCAAGTGCTGTAGCAGAAGACTCTGGTGCTGGAGCAACACTTCCAGTCTTGCAGATCACTGGTAAACAAGCCAGAGCAGATTTTCCCCTGTTGCATCCTGACCATCTGTGTCTAGTGCCTGTTCCCCCTTTGATCCCAGGCTCGGTCTGATAGCAAAGAATCGTAGAATCATCCCATAGAATGGTTTGGGTTGGACAGGACCTTGAAGATCATCCAGTCCCACCCCTGCCATGGGCAGGGACAGCTTCCACTGTCCCAGGTTGCTCCAAGCCCTGTCCAACCTGGCCTTGGACACTTCCAGGGGTGGGGCAGCCACAGCTTCTCTGGGCAACCTGTGCCAGGGCCTCACCACCCTCCCAGGGAACAATTCCTTCCCAATATCCCATCTATCCCTGCCCTCTGGCGGTCTGAATCCATTCTCCCTTGTCCTGCCACTCTGGGCCCTTGTCCCCAGTCCCTCTCCAGCTCTCCTGGAGCCCCTTTAGGCCCTGGAAGGTGCTCTGGGGTGTCCCTGGATTCTTCTCCAGGTGAACCCCCCCAGCTCTCCCAGCCTGGCTCCAGAGCAGAGGGCCTCCAGCTCTCAGAGCATCTCCATGGCCTCCTCTGGACCTGCTCCAGCAGTTCCATGTCCTTTATAACAATTCCAGAAGCAGTGAGAGGAGCACCTCTGCTTTCAGTTGATGCCCAGGAGCCTTTGGTCTGACTTTTAGGGGAGGGTGCGATTTGCCCTGTGTTTCAGTGGTCGTTAATGTTGAAATTAATTCTTATTATGTGTCCTTTGTTCTTGGTCACCACGATGTGATTATCTTTTTTCCATTGCAAATTAAACACAAGACCTTGTGGTGGGTTGCAGACTCAAGGGATTAATTCTGCAATTTTCAGCCTGATGTTCTTTTGTCCTGGAATGAAAATGGTTGTCTTAGGTAATGGCTATTTTTATACAACCATTTGTTCACTGAGAACTGGGTTGAGACCTCCAGTAGTGTATCATTGACTGCTAAACAGCCACCATGCAGTGCAGATCACTTCTGGGCTTGGCTACACCCTTGTCAGAGATGGAAAAACTGGTTAAAAAACTACCTCATATGGTCTTACTAACCCCACTTGAGGCCCTCTTTTCAATTCTGTCTTTTTTGTTTTGTTTTGTTTTGTTTTTGTGGTGGGACTTCATTTTAGGTGACAGAAATACTGACACACAAGTGAGAAATATTCCATTGTTTTGCAATGAAAAGAAAAATGTAAAATGTTGCTGCAGTATCTTGTGGTTTGCTGGAGGGACTGCAGCGTTTTGGAGCTTGGGGTGAGGTGTTGACAGAAGCTGGGTGGCTTCTCTTTTCCAGCAACATGTTTTTAATAGGAGGGCATGGCATCAGGTGTTCAGAGGCAGCCCTGGGAAGGGATGCTTGGATAGCTCCTGGGTAGGTGTGGGCTTGGACCGAGTGCACCTCTGAGCTGGTGCCAAGAGCTGAGGTGACATGTCCCTGCGCCGCTCCTGGCTGTGGGTGCCTTGTTCCTTAAGTCATCACTGAGCCCTAAAAAAGCCACTTGAAGAATCTGAAGATGCTTCTGCATCTTATTTTCTTTGATGAAGAAAAAAAATCGAAACACACGATCCCTGTGTCCTCCCATCCAAGTGGTTTTGGTCAGGAGGCCGGGGGAAGGTGCCAGAGCTGCCAGGGCTGTGCCATGCTCCTCTGCCAGTGGCCTCTGGGTGAGGAGTGGATGGGCTTGTGCTTCCTGACAGAAGGTGAAATTGCACGTTTTGTGAGTGTTGAAGGCACTTCCCAAGTGTTTTTGTGGTTAATCCCCAACCCAGGGTATTGGCTTTACCTTAGAGAGAAGGAAAGTGAGGCAGAGACTCACGGAGTGCCAGGGGCTCATTTACAGCCCTCATGTAAACTGTGCAATCAGTTTGGTTGACCAAGCTCCTTCTAAATTAAGCTATTAAAAAGCTAGTAGTGAAAATTCTGAGGCAAGCCCAGCTCAAAATGCAGAGTGAAAAGTAGAGAATACTGTAAACTATCAGTATGGTTTTAGTCCCCATACAGTGGAGATGCATACAGTTATTTCTCAGGAATTATTTAGTTAATGCTAAATAAATGCTATTGTTGCTTTTTCAAGGCTTGTTTTGTTTTGTTTTGTTTTTTTAATAAGCCCAGCAAACAGCTTGGACATTGCCCTGGTGCTGAATTGGCTCATGGATCACTGTGCTGGGAAGTTTGTATTAATCAGCACTCTGCAGTCAGTGTATTGTTGCTTCATTAACCTACTTGTTTTTAAGTATCTGTAAATCACAAAGAGGGGAAGTCCTGCTGCTTGCTGAGAAAGCAGCCCTGTTTGCAGCATCTCTCCTCTCTGAAGCACATTTCTGGTTCGCACTTGGGGTTTGGGGTTTTTTTTCTATTTTTCTTACCTGTGAAATTTGTGGTATAGCCTAGAAGGACGTTTCAGATGTGTATATCCAAAATTGCAAGTGCTGTTGCTTTTAACATCCAAGCTCCCTGGGGATATTTGGTTCTGGAATACATCTATTCTCCAAGTGTTATTTCACTGCTCACAATGTCACAGCTAAGGTCTTGTTGTTCAGTAGGTACATTTTATTTGTCAGGATGTGTATCTTCCTAAAGAGGCAGGAAACTGCAATAAAAAATGATTTATTTTCTTTTTTAAGTGAATCATTACAGGAGTTGTTAAAGTACACTCATAAATGTTGTTATTAGTGAGCTGGTTACAGGGTCTAGAGGAGGAGAGGAGGTTGGTGTCACGTTGTACAGTCTAACAGTGATTATGTGTTAATATTTCTCTGGCTAACAGTGAAGCTGTTCTGTGGTCGTGTCTTGTGCTTCTGAGGACGACTATGAGGGGATGGGAAGAAATACGAAAGGTTGTTCTTGCTGTTGATACTGAACTCTGTACATGGGTGACTGCAAATCAGTGAAATCCTTTACTGGTGGAATGCACCTGAAACTCATGGTTACCATCTTAGCTTTGAATCATGGAACCACAGAATGGTTTGGACTGAAAGGGAACTTAAGGATCATCCAGTTCCACTAAGTGCCACGGGCAGGGACACCTTCACTACACCAGGTTGCTCCAAGCCCTGTCCAATCTGGCCTTGGACACTTCCAGGGGTGGGGCAGCCACAGCTTCTCTGGGCAACCTGTGCCAGGGCCTCCCCACCCTCACAGCCAACAATTCCTTCCCAATATCCCACCTAACTCTGCCCTCTGGCAGTCTGAATCCATTCCCCCTTGTCCTGTCCCTCAAGGCCCTTATCCCAAATCCCTCTCCACAGCTCTCTTTGGAGCCCATTTAGGCTCTGGAAGGGGCTCTCAGGTCTCCCTGGATCCTTCTCTCCTCCAGGTGAACCCCCCCAGCTCTCCCAGCCTGGCTCCAGAGCAGAGGGGCTCCATCTTCCCCATCTGATCCTTAACTGGTGACGTCCGAGCGTCTGTCTGGCCCCTGAGCGTGGCCAGGACCAGGGGTGGCAGCTGGTGCCACTTGCACAGCCCATGTCACACACCCAGGTTTGGAGTTAAGGGCAAGCAACTGAGGAGCTGCTTCTGATTTTTCCACTATTTATTTCTTGGAATTGCAATGTCAAGATATAACAAGGAGAAGAACATGTTTTCTGTTTCTCTATCAAGTATTCTGTGGTGTCTCTTTTGTTGTTGTTGTCAGTGCCAGGGCTGTTGAAAACTCTATTGTTTAAACTTCAGAACTCAGAGTTAGGGCAAAAGGCACCTCCATGCAGTCCAACCCCAAACATGACTCATGTTGGTAATCTGCAATCACAGGCACTGAGGGAGCAACTTGCTTTCCTTTGCCACCCCGTCTATTATGCAACAGGAGCTGACAAGTACATTTTTGAACATTTTCACTGACTCCACATAAGCATCAGTTCTGAAATTTGGAGAGCTTTCTAATTGAATGATATTCTCTAGGAGAATCAAATACATATTAACAAAATTTTTTAAACATAACAACGAATAATTGAACTTCAGTAATATCTGATTACATTTGATATGTTTCAGAAATCCATTTATTTTCTTACTGATTTCGATTGCAATTGCATTTCTATATTTGTATTTTTGTGCCTTGTGGAAAGTACCACTTGCAGTATTGGCACTGCAGTGCCTGACTGCTGCATGAAGGACTTACTGAAAGTAAATCTGGATGGTTTCAGTAACGTGCCGGCCAAAGATAATCATCATTTTTGTTGCTGTTTGCCAGCCTGTCCTACCTGTTGAGAAATGGAACATAATCTGTAAACACACCCTTTAGGCTTTAAAGTTCTCTTCCCCAAACTCCTAAAGCATGTGAAACTTCCTCTAGGTTAATATTTAGACCAAATTTATTAAATGAGTGATTTTTCTAGCATGAAATCTTTTAAATTAATTTATCAGTCTCTTGCCTCGTGCTGCTAAAAGAGACAAAAGCAAATCTGTCTCTCGTATTTAGATTTATTTTACAGAAATATTTTTCCATTTGTGTGGATAAATGCCGGTCTGACTTCAGCACCATTTTTAGATGTTCTGCAACGCCGAACACAAAATATGAGCTGTCCTTTTTAGAAATAGTGCTCAAAACACTCTGTACTCACAACCCATTTGTACAGCTGGGCGGGCGGATGCGCCCAGAGCCTTCAGCTTGGCCTAGTTGAGCAGAAGCTGTGGAGTCCTGGCAGGGCCCACAGGTTCCATGGGCTCAGAGAGGAGCACAAGCGCTGGATGAGCATCCAGGAGATGAATCTGCCTCCCTCGAGGTTGATACTGGCGTTGTGAGCGTAGACAGGGCTGTTCTTCCCTGCCGGTTTTCCACATGGTAGGCATAGGGCTGCTGACACACATGGCTGGACACGGTGGGAAACCCAGCCCAGGCTCGTGTCCTCCACGGCCTGGGTCCCCCCTCCTCTGCTCGGCTGCCCCTCTCTGCTCAGGGCTCTCCTTGCCCTGTTTTCCCACGTTTTTCCCTCCTCAGGTGAGATCTCATCCCTCCTGGGAAGACCTTGCACATGGTTTTCCCCACACGTGAACTGCGGAGAGAGGTGCTTTGAAAACATGAATGGAGGCTTTTTCTGAGCTTCCTGGGTGTGTTTTGTGTTTGCTTAGATGAGAATGGGGGAGAGCTTCATTTATGCTTTTTTAAAGGGAAGAATGACCCCAGTGCAGGAGCCTCTTCTGGCTCAATGGCACCACTTTCCATGTGCCCTGGGTCAATCCACATGTTGCTGAGCCCCAGAGAAGTTGTTTTGGTGTGGTTGATTCATAAAATATTCATGAACTTGCGGTTAATACCGCAATTCCAAATAGGCATAACAATATATATGTTGCCTTTTGTTGTTGTTACTTAAAAATAAACAAGCAGCATCCCCTGCACCCCAGACCCCGTGGAACTGGGGACAAAATGCGTTTAACACTTGGGCCGTTCAGCTTGAACTGTCTGCCTGGAAATGCTGTGACTCCTGCCCTGCTGCACCAGCCCTTCTGAGGCTGAGACCATTCCCTGCCCTGGGAATGTGCTGGGAGCTGTGAGGCACCGGGGCTGCTTTTGCTGGTTCAGCTCTCGGAGGGCACAGGCTCTGATTTGTCAGAAAGGGGACAGCTCATCATTAGCCAGTTTGGTCACACGGGGAATGATGTTTGATCAAGTGAAGCCCAAGGTAAGACGGGAAGAAACACGTTGTAGAGCACGGTTTGTTAATGCAAAACATCGAGGTGGCTCCTGGAATCTAATGCAAACATCTAATAGCTCCTATTTTATCCTCTTCTCCTGAAATGTGCTGAGCTTAAGTGGAAGCAGCTGCCTCCTGCACAGAGAAAGGGAGGCAGACCCTCCTCTCAGCCCCCCCCAGCCCCTGCCTTCAATTAGCTGCTGGTTTGCCTGCGAGTGCTGCAGTGTGACCACTCCTACTGTCAGAGCCAGGAGGAAAAATGCAGCACAGTAATGAATTTGTAACTAGAGAGTGGGGCTAACGAGTGTCCTCAGCTCAGGAATGCGGTGGGGATATATTAAGTCAGGTGTATTGGGGGAGGGAAAAACCCCCCCAGCATCTCCAGGCTGGATTTTATAATTAGGGCACATGGTGTAACTCTTTTGTTTTGCAGAAGCCAGCTTTATTAATTGATGTAGAAGGTTGCTGTGTGCTATTCATTGTTTGATTAAAATGCCTGTATAAATAATTAGGCCTCTTCTGTTTGTTTTATTTTTGCACCCAATTTACATTTTCCTACAGAATAAAAATGAATTAGCAAATGCGTTTATTTTCCAAATATTTTAACCCGTAGCTGCTCTCTCCTGGTCACCAGCGCTGCAGTAATGAGGTGACCTTTGTGCCACACTGGTTCAGACCTCAGGAAGTCCTTTCTCTTTGGAGAAGCTGTGGTGGTCCTCCCTCCTTTGTGTGTGTCCTGCGGGGGGCTGCGGGCTCGGAATCCCTCTGGAAAACAAAAATAAACGCAGATATTCAGTCACCGCTGGAAGCATCAGGTCAGCGCTGTATCTGGTGCTATTTTGCTGAAGAAAGGAGGTTTCAGGCAGATTGAATTTGTGTCTGTCTCCTCCCAGGGCTGTGGAAGTGGCTGAAAATGCTGCTGTTTGTGCAGCAGCTGGAGAAGCCTCTGTACATCTGGAGGTGGGGTTGTGAAGCGTCTTTTGGAAGTGCCAGGAATTGTGTTATTGTTATCAGGGACTGCCTTTCTGTGGTAATATATGAAAAATCTGCCTGTCTGCAGTACCTGTGAGCAGTCTGCACGTCAGTAGGAAATCTTTATCCTGGGATGAAGTTGCTTTGAGCTGTGAACTGATGCTGGTAATTTCTGCACGTCATTTGTTTTTTCCTTGAGAAAACTATTGAGGGGCAATGCCAGACTTGGTCATTGTGATTCCCTCATTGCTCCCTGGACCGTGGTGGGCAGCTGTGGTCTCCCCCTACCCCTCTGGAGCCCAGCCAAGCCAGGAGCTTCATGGAGATGGCTCACATGAGGCACTTTCACAGATGTGAGGGTGCTCTCCTCTGGGCAGCATTTGCAGTGTCCTGAGAAGGGCAATAGTGATGCCTCTGGACACCTTAAAAATGTCCATAGCAACCTAAGGTCTGAAATCAACAGCCTAAACCTTGATCTCCTGTATTTGCCTGTTTGTGGAGACAAAAAGAAGTAGAAAATTGGTGTAGACTCTTGGTTCAAGAAGAGTACCTGATGTGGTTGTGCGTGGCAAAGCCATCACACCCAAAATGATGCCTGCACAAAGAGCAGTTCAGGTAGAAAATGAGGAGAGCTTGTTGTTTCACCCACTTTTCCACCCTTTCCATCTCTCTGTGCTCCACAGGTCGCATGACCTGTCCCACGGTGTAGGAAGAGGGTCAAAGGAGCTTTCCTTTGGCAGGACATGGAACGTCCTTCTCCTGGCAGGGCTCAACCAGGAGTGTGTGCTTCCTAAAGTTTTTTCAGGTGTGGATTGATCGCTGAGCACAGTTTAACAGCAGCTGCAACAACAACAAGAGAGAGAGAGCGAGCTCCATGCGGCTGGTCCCCGGGGAGATGTGGAGAATTGTCGCTGTAATAAGAGAGACTCAGTCAGGAGTGAGTCTCTCTCCCCAGGAAAGGAAGAAGCAGGGACTGTCTGGCTCAGGTGGAGTTATAAGGTGCTGCTCTTCATCCTGCAGTTCTCCAGCCAGGCATTCCCCCTTTGTTACTTCCCACTTTGCTGGGACTGGTGGTGGCGTCTCTGCGATTGCCTCCATACAAAGAAAATAATGGAGCCGGAGGCTCCTGCCAGAAGGTCTGCAGAGCTGGTGACACTAATGTGACACTAATGTGAATCACTTTGCAGTCACGCTGCTGGTATTTACCCCACTGTCCTGTGCCCCGCCTGTGCGGGGGGAGCAGGTTGATTTGGGGCTGGAGCTCAGTACAGTACCTCAGCTTTCCTCATCCCTCTCCTCATCTGCCTCGATACACCCACCCTTCTTAGACTCTCAGAGTGGTTTGGGTTGGAAAGGACCATAAAGCCCACTCTGTTCCACCCCTCTGCAATGGGCAGGGACGCCTTCCACTAGCCCAGGTTGCTCCAAGTCCCGTCCAACCTGGCCTTGGACACTGCCAGGGATGGGGCAGCCACAGCTTCTCTGGGCAACCTGTGCCAGGGCCTCCCCACCCTCACAGGGAAGAATTCCTTCTCAGTATCCCATCTAACCCTGCCTTCTGGTCATGGGAAGCCATTCCCCTTGTTCTGTCACTGTCTCTTCTGGTTTGTTTTGTGCTCTCTGTGCCAGATGTGACTGCATCTGGCAGCCCTGCTGCACCTGGGAGAGGTGGTAAATCCCTCCTTCTGCCAGTGAGGGTGGATTTCAACCAAAAAATACAGCTTTTTGCTTTTGGATGAGATTTGCTACTACTGCTGCTGTGCTTGCCCATGTTGTAGGGCTGTAGTATGCACAAAGCCTCACAGAAATGCACTTTTAGAGTGTTGGATGAGCTTTGCACGTCTCTCCTGTGCTCTAGGAGATACCACAGTATTTCCTCTCTTCCTTGTTGGTAAAAAATTGTGTGTCTTTGCTTAAATTTGCTCACTGAAAATGAGAAGTCTGTTAGTGGGGTGTCAGAGTCTGAGCTGTGGAGAGTGAGGTGCCCAGTGAGGCTCTGGGATCACTGGGCTCAGGCTGCGGATGGGAGCCAGGGTTAGGAACTGGCTTCATGCTGCTGGGAGAGACTGGCAAAGTTCGAACTCATATAACTACTGGTTAATTTTGTGTGGGTTTAATTTGCAATATTATTCTAGTAAAATTATGATTTGGAACAAAGATACTATTTTTTTCCTCTAGCCTAAATGCTGCGTCCTCTATTTATTCCTTTTGCCTTCCCTGCCAAACACAGAGCAGTCAATGGGTGGAATTTTTTGCAAGAAATTCAGACTTTTCGATTTTAAAAAAAGTTGAGAACACGGCATAGAGACTATGCATGTGCCAGTGAGCAAGTTGTAATGCACCCAGCCAAATCCAAATGAGCCCACCCGCGCTGTTTCCTGTTGTCTGCTTAAAACCAGCCAGAGGGACTCAGCCCAGCAGAACATCTCTAGCAAAGGAGAACAAAAGTGCTTGGGATTTTGTATAGTATCAGGTCCAGTGTCACTGTTTCAGGAAGGCTGGAAGGACTGATTGTTCAAATATCTGTGTCTGAGTCCTGCTTGTGCTATTCTTCACTATTTGGTGAATGCCCATCCACACAATGAAGCGGGTTGAACTCATCTGATTTGGGGGTTGAAGGTTTAAAATAATGTATAATGTGCTTTAACATAGAATCATGAAATCATTTAGGTTGGAAAAGATCTTTAAGATCATCAAGTCCAGCCATTCCCTTGGCGCTGCCAAGGCCACCACTCACCCATGTCCCCAGGTGCCACATCTATACAACTTTTAAATCCCTCCAGGGGTGGGGGCTCCCCCCCTGCCCTGGGCAGCTGTGCTAGGGTTGGACAACCCTTTCAGTGAAGAAATTTTCTCTAATACCTAACCCAAACCTCCCCTGGTCATTCCCTCTCCTCCTGTCCCTTGTTCCCTGGGAGCAGAGCCCGACCCCCCCCGGCTCCCCCCTCCTGTCAGGGAGCTGCAGAGCCACAAGGTCCCCCCTGAGCCTCCTTTTCTCCAGGCTGAGCCCCCCCAGCTCCCTCAGCTGCTCCTGCTGCTCCAGCCCCTTCCCAGCTTCATTCCCTTCCCTGAACACGCTCCGGCCCCTCAATGTCCTTCTTGGAGTGAGGGGCCCAAAGCTGACCCCAGATTTGAGGTGGCTCAGCAGTGCCAGCACAGGGGAGATACTCCTGCTGAAAAGTTGTTATAAGTATGGTCCATGTTCATTTTTCTAAATATGCATATTTTGCATAAAATTGCATATGAACAGTTGCTATTTTCAAAACCTCCTCAAATTTATAACTTCTGTGGCAAAAACTTTCTTGTTTAGGCTCTGGCTGAGAGGGAGAGGAAACCAGCTGGAAAGTCTGAGTCAAATAGCGTTGCAAGTTGAAAGCAAGGAATCGTATCTGTTCGAAAGAAAAATTGTATTATTTTTATAGGGTTTTTAGGAAGTCCAAAGTATAAAACTTGAAACTCTTGAAATCATTGTTTTCATTTACAGTTTAGTTTGGGCTGTAAGCAATGAACCGTTTGCTGTAGTGCAGTGATATGTCTGTAGGTTTCAGGCCACTGGAACATGTAAGGTATTCCCCGTTTTAGACCAAATTACACTTTTGCTGCCTTTATATCTGAAAATACTGTGATTTGGTGTTGCAGAAAAATAAGATGCTGGAGGCTTTGCTGTGTTGGAGTAGGGCATGGGTGCTTTTAATCTCAGTGTAGTTGGGCTTTTTGTTTTCATACATAAACAACATCCTTTTAAGGCAATTTTAAAAGACAAAGTGTACCTTGTGTGTCATTGCCCTCGGTACAGTCACGTGCCGGTGTTGTCCATGTAAAGGATCAGCAGGGATTGAGTTGCTGCCTAATGCTTCCCCTCCTTGTGGTGTGCCTGGCTCCAGCCTGTGCTGCTGGGGTGGGTGCCCAGAGATATTCCCTGGGGAGTCCTAGGATAACGCAGACAGTTGGAGAATAAGTCCGGGGAATTGAACAAGGTGTTTCAGTCCTGTTCTGTGTTAGGAGCTTCTGAGGCTGCCACCAATATAGGGCTTTTCTTTCTCTGCTCCCTGATCCAGTCTGTTCATACTGGGGAGGATGAACTCCGCAAAGTTCCCACCCAGAGCATCCCTGCACAGCCTGGAGCCATCCCTGGCACACACAGAACATGGCTAATGGGCAGCACAGCTCCGGGCTCAGCGGGAAACTGGAGGGGGAAGGAGTTGGAGTTGGTTGGAAAGATGCTTGTTAATTTTATTCCTTGTCATTTCAGACATGGCTCCGTGCTAGTCCTTATGATCTTTAGCCATGCATTAATCTCAGTGCTGCTGAGTTTCACACCACTGCTCTTCCACCATTATAGTGCAAGGTTTCTGTGCATTCCAATTGGAAATAAATTTCTTTATTACACATTCTTTGACCTTGGCATGTTTGTAACCCTGGCGATTGTTAGAGGGGAAAAAGGAGGACTTCTGGGAATAATTGCCTTGTTTGTTCTTTATCTCTGAAGCATTGATACCTGCAGTTCTGGGCTGAGATAATTAAATCTTAGAATCACAACCACACTGAGAGAATCTCTCTGTTTCTGCAGGCAATGTTTTATTTTTTTCTGTGGGTATAAAAGTGCAGTTTCCATTTGCAAACTCTCCTCAGTGACTTTTGGAAACCGATCATCCTGGATGTCCAGCTGGAACTGCTTTGCTTTGAATTGGAAGTCTGTGCAATAGATGCTCAAGTCACCTTAAAAATAATCATATGAAAACATGTGCAGGAGAGAGGAGTCAGGAATCAGGTGGTATTTCTTGGTATCCATAGTGAAAACAATTTTAGAAACCACTCCTCTCATAAATACTGCATTTTTGGGATAACTCTTCTTGTATTCTCTATTGCCAAGTGCATTGGCATGAAAGCAGCTTTCCTCAAAAATTAATCCATGCCTGCTGTCTTTTCCTGATGGGGTGACAAGCACTGCTGTAAGCAGAGCTGGTGAAGCTCCAGGAGAAATTTAGGGCAACAATTTATTAAGAACTCAAAAACAAAATGTTCAGATATTTTGAACAAAATAAATCAACTGAAATGGCCTCTTCCCATGGCAGCTTGAGTTACGTGGGGTGTGAGTGGCTGCACAGCCACAGCCTGGATTTCATGTTCCTCCTTCCACATCCTGGATTGCTCCATCTGCAGAGAATTCTTGCACAGCTCAGCTCTGGCTTGGGCCTGGCACTGGCACAGGTTGCCCAGAGAAGCTGATCCCTGGAAGTGTCCAAGGCCAGGCTGGACAGGGCTTGGAGCAACCTGGGCTAGTGGAAGGTGTCCCTGCCCATGGCAGGGGGTGGGATGAGATTAACTTTAAGGTCCCTTCCAACCTAAACCATTCCGTGATCCTTTTCCGTGGCTTTGCTGGTGATATGATGAGTAGGAGAGTGAAGCTGCTCACTGGAGTCACCTTCCTCCTCTGTGAACTTGCACAAAGGCGTTTTGTTTTTTTTAAACATTGCCCCAGTGTAGGAGTAGGTTTACACAGGAGCCGGTACAATTTTTTTTAAAACGTGTTTTCTCTGCTCTCTCCTTTCCCTAAGGACACAGTAGGATATTCTTTCAGTGTAATCAAAGTCATTTCAACACCTTGTTTTCTAGCACCTACAATTTATACAGCAAAAACTTGGTTGTGCTGTGCAGAATATCTAGAAAAATAAAAGCAGTAAGAGTCTTGTTAGCAGCTGGGGCAGACTTGTTGTACTTGTCAGGATGTTGGCTGTGTTCACATGGAGGCATGAGCCTGTCTGGGGGTGAGAAGCAGCCTCGGGAGACAAGGCCTTGCTGGTGGTGTCATCCACAGCCTGACTGTGAAAGCAGGTATCTTTCCCTGCTGGGCTCAGCCGAGCTGGGAGAGCAGCATCCAGGGAGAGCAGCATCCAGGGCTGCCTGCCCACTCTGGGTACCCAGATCCAGTCGCAGAAACCCACTGCAAAACCTCCTTCGCACAGGTGGAGGGTCTTGTAGTACCCTGAAATAACTTTGGCAAGAAGCACATGTATCATGTGTAACAGAGCCTTTTACAGCTCAGGAATGTCTCTGTGGAACCTGTGTGACAGGAGGCAAAGCTTTAGGCAGCTAGGTGTCCAGAGAGGCCGTGGGACCTTCTGAAGTATGGCTGGACATGGCTGTGGAGATCTTCTGGAGGACTGACAGTGGACACAGCCGCAGAATGTGCTGAGGGCTCAGTCTGTGAGCTGGGCATGAGCAAACAGGAGAGTAACGGTGGCTTCACTTCACCCTTGAGCTGCTTTCTGAGTGCAGCATGGGAGAAAATTGGAGCCTTTGAAGAGAGTCTAATTTGGCATGCCTATGGTGACAGAAAGCGTGGTGAGGCACAATCCTTGCAGAAAAGAGGGAGCAGGATCTGTGTGTTTGCTTTCCTGCTGAAATCCCGTCTGGTGCAGATCCTACTTTGCAAGTCTAGAGGTCTGAAGGTGTTGGCTGAAGTTTCTTCCAGATTAGCCCAGCTCTAAGAACCTGCCTTGACTTCAGGGCTGGAGGGAAAGTTGGAACTGCAGTGCCTGCACTGTGTTGGCTGCAGATTGATGCAGTTTGACCAGGCTCATCTAGCCCTCAAAACCCCTGAGGCTCAGGACAGCGGCCACTTAAGCATGATCATCTCACATGGTGTTACCTTCCCAACAAGGTAATGCAGATCTGCTCTCACTTCAGCAGGAATATGCCCTCCAAAGGCTCCCTGAGTTTTCCTGCCAACTACAACACTTGGTTCTTGCTGGCTCTGTCTTTAGGTTGGGTGATGATTAGTAGAACGTCCACGTTTTCAGGGCAGATTAGCCCACGGTGTCATAATACAGCTACCAAAATCCTCTTCTTTTTCTAGGCTGTCTTCTCTGTTGCACTCTACTGACTCCTGTGCATACTGTTTCCTGTTCTGTTCTTTGCAGGCTGTCCTGGACAGGGATGGTGCAGGGAGCAGCGTGGTGGGGTGTTCGGTTGATTGTCCTGTGTTGGGAACTAAATGCTTTCCTCTGGGAAGCTTTCACAGCTTTGCATCCGTGGTGATTGACAGATCTGTGTCTGTGTTATTGCAGCGTCTGGGACGTGCTTTCCAGAGGAGAACACTGTTCCCCTTAAATTTGAAGGTGTGAAACAAGCTGCTTGGCTCAGGCTTGCTGTAAATCCTGCCTCAGCAAGCAACAAACATTGACATTTTCACGTGGTAAAATCTTGCCAGCTCTCCTTGTGGTGTTTTGGGGAAGGGCAAAGTAGATGAAGTTCATGTCCTTAATTGTGAGCTGTGAGAGGGACTGCAGACACAGGACTATGGCAGTGCTGTGAGGCTGGGAGAATCCTGTAGATAAAAGGACAGTTCCATGAGAAACTGCAAAGGGTCCTAAATGTATCTGCTGCTGTTCCTCTGCCTGAGTAAATAGGATATCAGGAGCTGGAGACGCTCACTGCCAGGTTTTCAGTGGGATGCGAGAAAGGAGCCTCGGTTTGCTGAGGGATGTTCAAACCTCCCTTTGTCATGGTAATGAGGCAGTGCCTGGGCAGCACACGCTGCCAATCTCTGCAGAGGTTCCTCTTGTTCTCCTTCAGAACGTTTGGAGAAAAAGAGAGACACCCCGGGCACTGAGTGTGCAGCGACCCAGGCTGAGACACATCAATGAGCTGTAAACACAGCCCTGTGCAGGCACCAGGAGAGAGCCATTACATGACCTGTCTTGCAGATTTTTCTTTTACAGTTTAACCTTTTGTTGAAGTTCCTAGGAATACAAAAAAAGGGAAATAGGAACTAAGAGGTGTTTTATGGCTCCATGTCTTGTCTCAGGCTCGGTTTAGTCCAGGATCCTGGTTCTCGCGTTTGCAGGTTGGATGAGGAGCTGATGTCTGTCATCCTTTAGGGAGGAGAAACACATCTTGTGTTCTCAGTGCTCTTGACTGCAGAAACACATGCCAAGGACAGCCTGGCAGCACAATTTGGTGATGGGAGGGTACTGCCTGGATGAGACTTGTTGCTGGAGCAGAGAGGGGAGGATCACATTAGGCTTTCTTGGTGTGGGTCTTCCTGTCAAGTTGGGTGTTTTATTTCTGTTTTGGTTTGGGGTTTTCTTGTCCTCTGCTCACCACTCTGAAAGACTCTTTCTTAAAGGAAATTTCATGGTTTTAGTCCTTCAGGTAACAACCTGCTGGATGGGGCACAGCCACCAAGTGTCCATCTGACTGCACTGGCAGGAGTCATTAAAAGATACTGTAGGCTTGCATCTGGCATAATGTAATTTTTTAATTATCTTCTTTCGATATAAGTTTGATTTCAATTAGTTGGTCCACTGTGTGGTGAGCAGAAGAGGAGGAATATGTTGGTATTGAACATGTTGTGATACAAAAGCTTAATCTGACCTGGCAGGATCTTGGGCAAAGTCTGATGGACTTGGAGACAGTGTTTGTTTGGGAAATGTTTGTGGCACTGGCAGGGGTGGGTGTAAGAGCAGTTTAGGTTGTTTAAAGCAGGTCTAACACTATTTTTTCCCCATTTTGTCTGTCTTTGCAGTGTAAATGAATGAGTCCTTCAGTTTTCATGTGGTTTGGGGGAGCAATGCAAATACGCCTTTCTTTGTTTTACTGTGTTGGTCCAGATCCTTAAATAAGGTACTTTTGTGAAAATCTACAAATGGATTTTATATCAGTACCTAACATAAGAGGAGAAGCAGTTGTCAGAGATCAGCAGTGCAAGTTCCCAGCCCCAGTGCCTGGTGTGCAGTTATCCAAGCTGTAGAGTTATTCACATATGTCCGGTCTGGTTCTCCTGCAAATGCTGACTGCATCCCTCGGGACTGACTAATAGGGCAACAAGATTTTCATCTTAAGTTTTCCTTTTTTATAATTTGATTCCATTTTTCCTCCTAATAGCCCCCCATGCTGGTTTTTCTGCTTGATGTGTACACCTTTCAAACACATATCGATACACATCTTGTCTGACTTAAGCTGTGCTTGCTCAGAGCTGGACGTATTCACATCTTTTGATCTGCCCGTAGAAATCTTTCCCTTCAAACCCTTAAAACATTTTTGTTGTTTTCTTTGTACTCTGCTCGATTTGTCAATGTCTTTCTGGTAATGAGGTGTCCAGAAGTGAATACATTATTCCATTTATGGATTAATTATATCTGGAGAGAGAGGAGACGGGAACATCCTGCTTTGTGATACATGTTTCTGCGTGTTCTGTCTCTGAAACCAATCTGTCCTTTTAGCTGCCACATCCTTCTGCAGTGTCACCTCTAGCTGCTTGCCCTGTGCCTTTCCAGGTCCCTGCTTGGATGTATGCATTGCCAACAGCTCCTCTGGGAGCATGGCAGTGGTTTGGTGATCGATCACTTCTGCATCTGTTTTATTTTTTCCAAATGGAAAAATCTTCACCCGATTTTGACATCTCCTTTCAGATCTGGCAGGTTTGGGAGGGCCTCCTTCGGAGGATAGGGAAACTTCTTCTTTGAATGCTGTTGACAAGGTGAGTGAAGTGAGGTGCCTTCCCGAATTTATGATGTCCCAGTCCATCAGAGCAATCCTTCCTTTGTATGTGTTGATTTTTTCTGTCAAGTCCTGCAAAGCATTTCACTACACAGCAGATGAAACTTAATAAACTGTTTTCTTTTCTCTCCTACACCATTAACAAAGCTGTTAAAATTAAATCCAACACAGATCCACGTGATTCCTTGGCTATTTCTCCCAACTCCTTTGTTTCCAGTTGGCCTTGCAGGTGCTAAATCCTAATCCCTTCTAAAGTTGGGAGAATTGAGGCTGCTCAGATTTTTGCAGGATTATTGCTTTTAATTTTAGGATTGACTCTGGAAAATGCTCCTTTAATCCACGTGGCATTTCCTTTCTTCTTTTCCCTAAATAAATAGTTTGTGCTAACAGACTGACTGTGCCTAACAAGGCGTTCTCTGCAAGGATCTACTTTGCAGCTTGCTGAGCTGCTCTCTGCAAAAGATACTTTCTCCTGAATGTTTTTCCCATTCTTTTGCTAGGAATAGAACTTAATTGCATCCATCCATTTAAGTGATTTCCAGAATTAGGTATTAGACTTATGTTTTGAAGGAATCTGCTAAATTTCCCTTTTAAAAAATAATTCTTCACAAATAACAACCCTTAATTTTGTTGGTTAATTGCACAGATTGAGTGATTTGGCACTTGTCTGCATTTTCCAGATACTCCCTTTTTCCCTCTTTCAGTGGAAGCTATTTTTATAAACACACCATCACTCTGATAGCACAGGCATCTTTTCTTAATTTACTTTTGAAGACAAATTTAATAAAGGAATTTCCCTTCTTAGCCATATTGGAATCAT
>VZRE01005096.1:0-12760 GCA_013396775.1 Cephalopterus ornatus
ATCTTCATTCGCGAAGCCTAGCCATGATAGCCATGATGATGATAACAGGTTTTGCTTTTGCTTGGCAGAAATTCAAGAGTCTCCCAAATATCAGTGAAGAGAAATGGGCCAAATTCTGCTAACTGCACTCAATACCATTAGTGGCAGAATTCAGAGGATGAGTGCAGTCACAGGATATGGCTCACAGCATTTTTCATTTTCAGGCATCTGTGTGACCAAGATGAGCAGCTCTTAGCACACAAAAAACCCCTAAAAGCCTAAATTAATATTTTTTGGTTTTTGTTTTTTTTTTTTCCTACTTGATAAAATGCTTTTCAGCTATGACCCCCTACTTTTCTGTCTAAGAGAACTAGACAGATTATACTTCCAACAGGCTAAAATTTGCGTACAGCACAACTGCAACTAGCCTGAGAAATTTTTGATGAGCCAACAACTAAATTATTAGGTTTGGTTGAATTAGTACTTACAACACAGGAGAACACCTATTAGTTATGAAAATGTTTACAGTTTTTAAAGAATATTTCACAAATGCTGCAGTTTTTAATGCAATCTTTTTCATAATCCAAAATTGAGCATCTGTTATTTGTTGCTGATAATTTTCTGACTTAAGGAAAAAATAATCCCAACTTTTGTATTAGGTAGTCATTGCAATGATATGCGATCCATCTGGACCATCACAACACAATCAGTATTAAAAAAAAAACAAAACAATGAAAATGAAAAATTTGAAAGTCCAAGTATAAGACTTATTCAAATTACCCAACACAATGCTTTAAAAATAAAAAGCCTTCAAGGAACTCTACTGATGATTTATTAAATTTTCTGAGCGTTAAACTTTATATTTAGAAACAGAGGTAACTTCCTTTAGAAGAATATCTTAATATATAATGCCATTTGACTGTAGGGGTCTAAACAAAGGGCAAAAGAATTTTTATATTTTGCTAATCACCATTGCATCTACTCTTTCCATTGTGAAATTGGACAGTACAAAGATTTCATATTGTATATTATCCATGCAGTTCATACCAGCTCTATGGTATTTTTTTCAAACATTACTTAAACATTTTATTTCAAAAGCACACTTTTATGTTGAAAAATATCACATATACAGGAGTCCTACACTGTCTTCACAAAAAGGTCTCCTCTGATCTTCAATGAAGTAATGTAGGATCAGAAAAGAGATCTATTTCCTTGTAATTTTGGCAGATAAACTGCCTTCATACAAAGCAAAATCCCTACGAGCCTGTGGCCACCAAACATTTATATTACAACTTTAAATCACTGTTACTCACAGATTAAACCCTTTGAGTTTAGGCATCAAGGTTTCTTTACAACTACATAGAGTATGAAATATCCTCTTACAGGGATGCTACAACACAACTTCTCAAAGGAGTAAACATGTATATTCCTTTACAATGCACTAGAGAAATCATCAGGCAATAATCTGTGTAACAATATGCATAGCAGAAAGCTCCACAGATATATTTTATGAAAACACAGCGGTTTTGTTTTCTCAGCTCTGACCAACTGATATAATCTGTCAACTTTAGAGCAAGCTTGCTCTCTATAACTTTTGTCTATTGCAAACAAAGAGAGTTAGATATTTCCCTGTTACCTCTCTTATATTAGTTGAGAACCAACACAGCAAAAGATGCACTTCTTTAAAACCCAAGATTTCTAATTTTACACCTATTATTAACAACAAACATAACAAATCTTGTAACAGATACACCTTACTGCTCACTTTCTAACACTGTTTTGCATTTGTTTTACTGGTTTTGTTATTCTCCTGGTCATCTAAAATATTTGCCATTATAATTCATGTCCTTTAGTTACAACTTATCTGAGCTGGAAGTAGGCTGCTATGACAATCACAAACTTTTTCCACAGCAATGGCATGTCTTTGGGTAGAAAAAGCCTGTAAAGGAAAATATGCATCAATAGCAAAGCAGAAGACCAGCTCACACATTGAATAAATTTGTGATGAATATCGCACATAGGCTTGCGCAGGAAATCACGCATCTTCCATGCTCTGCTCACTGCTTCCCACAGCCCCTGTCAGCCTTATTTGAAAGAGACATATTCAAAGATGTCTGGTTTACAATTTTTCAAAGTACCTCTTTTGTTCTTTAAAACCGTAAGTAAATCAGTGCAGAGCTGCCTGACTGATCAGGTGAAAGAGGAGGGGGATGAGAAATGTATTTTAAAACTGCACACAGTTTTTCAGGTCTTGAGGGCACTAATAGGTCAAACAGTCCTGCCCATCTCCCAGAGGTCCCATTTCCTAATTCACTGCTTGTGCCCGGCCCCAGCTCCTCCTGATCCTGGCTGGACTTCCTACACCAATGAGGGACCTGATCCATCAACTTTTGCTTTATAGGACATATAGGACATGTAGGTCCCTGGTCTGTGGTCTGTCACCAGCCCAGCTGGGGCACCAAAGGACTTATGGCCACTGTTCTGCTTGTGCTGTGGTCACCCCCAGATCTGTATTGTCTTCCTTCAGAGGCAGCACTGATGTGTGTTTCTGCATCGTAACATTTGAGAACACAGAATATTTTTAAGAGACTCTTTTCCTGGTAAAGAGCAAAAATGCCACTAGTTACTGAAATGTATCGCTTTTTCTACAAAGGCGCCACTGATAAAAGATCTGAGGGGAAATTTCTGGTCAAAATTTCCAAAGCAGTTGTTACACTATTGTAATCTTAGATTAAACACAAGCGAAATTTGAACCTAAGGTTTCTGTATCTCTGACAAGAGGCCCAAATCACTGATGCTTTATCTGTACAGGCATCCCTATCCTCTCACACACTGCTTCTCCAGCTTACCAATTTCTGCCTATTTAGTGGACTAACGACTATTCCAAACAAAAACTCAACAGAACATTAATCATATTTTAAAAAAAATAAATTCAAGTCAAGCCATCCAAGACAACATTTGAACAACATGAAATTCAGTCCTTTTCCTTAATATGTTACAATTTGGACAATTTGGCAAATTTCAGTCAAGATATTTTGCATTAAATACAGTGAACAAGATCCTTTGAGAAATAGGAACACTTTAGGAGAACTAACCTTTTTATTAACTGACAAATCTTTGATTCCTACTCCTTGCCATAAAATATCTGTATGCATCTGCAATTGTTGCTTCTAGGGAGAGTACTATGGGAACAACCTTTCAGCTATAAGCAATGCTATAAAATGGATGAAAGAAGAAACCAGGACAGTGGACAGACAGAAACCATCCAACCAGTGGACCCAGGCTGAATGAGCCAGTGATCCCCAAATTGCAGTTTGAGAATCGCCATTTAAGAGAATATACAAGCTGCATCCTTTGAAATCATAACACTATGGAAAATACTGCAGGCTCCTCCAAGACTACGAAAGTAACAAGAGGTCTACATGATCTATTTACTCTTTGGTCTGTTTTACAGAAATGGCTCTTCACAGGAGGCAAGTTGATAATAAAAAGGAAAGCTTTCCCAGTCTTCTTTCAAGCACATCTTTAGATGTTGTCTCTCTCTTCTCCCCTCCCATTAAGTGATAGATCTAACGACTAAAAAGGAAGGAACCGAAGAATTGGCAAGATCTAACGCCTGTTGGACTAAATATGTAAAATATAAAATCAAGTCTCAGAACTGGGAGACCTTAAGTCAGACTACTGGTAAATCAAGAAAGTGATGAAAGCAGCATTCACCATTAGAAAGGATGCTGATTTTATCTGTGACATTTCTAGCCCTCAGAAGTCTACAATATTTTTCATATAAGATCAAAGAAAATGCATTAATATTTGCATATAGTTTGCTGTATATTTTCCCCCTTCTATTAGCATCTCTCTCACTCCCTAACTTCAAACGTTGTATAATACTGAAATCTTTAGTGTAAAGGAAACAAAAAAACTTCCACTTCAGATAACTAAAATGCATATTGAAATTAATAGGAATCATTTGATTCCTTCCTGTGACAAAACAAAAATCAGACATTTTCTGGAGAAGAAGCATCTTTAATCTGCCAGGTGAAACATGAGAGTAGAGAAGTGTGATTTCCTAGTAAGAGCCTTTTTGTTATTCTCACATTTTTTTTCATGCAATTTTTGCAGTGTTTGTTTGGCTTGTGTTATTTGAATTTCTTCACCAAGCATTTTGCTTTTACTGTAATACAATTTTGTGATAATTAAAAAGAACTTGTCATATTTAAACATTTTCTGCATGATTGGCATTAGAGCAATCAGTGCAAGGAATTAATGAGGGTATTGAATTAAATGTGTCAAATACATCCAATTTTCAAAACCTCAACATAACAAACACAAAACACAGAAGTTATTTTGTCTGCATAAATGATGTTCAAAGCTTAAAGCTGTTTCATTATATGGTGCTTTTTAGTATCTGAGATGGGGTTTCTTGTTATGATATCTCAAACCCATAACGAACCCACGCCTTTTATTGAGATGATGTTTATGCTTTTCTATTGGTTCAGAGTGAAACAAAGCTGGGATGTGTCTTGCAACCATTCATTTAGGAATGCAAGTGGCTTTGTGTATGTGATTTCAGTTGTCTACCTCTGCATTACAGAACAAAGACATCTGCCCCAGTCTAAGTATACAGCAACCCAGTTGAGTTCAAGCCCTTAGTGAGGCTGCACTAGCACGTGATGGCAACCTCACTTCTCTGCCAAGTCTGTTTATTATGCAGAAAAAAATTCCCTCACAGACCCATTCAGCAAGGTTTTGTCTGTCCAACAAACCAATATCTCAAATAATGTATAAGTACTGAAAACATAGCACAAAGAGAGTCATGCACCCTGGAACATTACCATGATTGCCTAATGGAAGCAGTACTCCAAAAATATTCTAGTTTGGTCCACACAGGTTATTAATTTCTGAGTTTAATTTTGAAAATCTTGCAAAAGGTGGGCTACAGGATTAAAATGAAATTTTATAATTTAAATCTCTTTGAAAACAGTCAAGCTTTTTATTTCCTCAGCTACTTTCTGCCTATCAGAATGATGTTTCATACTACTGAAAGTAATGCCTGTTTGTCCTTACTGAAGACCCTCAGCAAGACCATGCACGATATTGTATTTCTTACTTTCTGCTTTTGAAAAGTAGACCAGCTCACACATAAAGCAGAATTCTCATGACAGAAAATCCAGCCAGTTCTTTCCTTTTTTTAACTGTAATATTGCACATCTTTCTTACTGAGAAAAGAATACACTTAATGTAAGGAGTTAATAATTCGCAGCTGTCTTTTGAGAAGATTAAGGATCAACACTTGCCAGTTCAAAACCAAAAAGGAAATTAAGAAATTTCCTACCTCTTGCATTTTGTTGAGCATACCACAGCCATCATTGAATGCAATGCACTGAGCTACACTGAGCGATAACAAAAATAAAACTGTTCAGGCTAAATTTATCGATGGAATTTCTATGGAAATAAGAACAAAAATATACTGTATTTACCTATCTTCAATGGCAGATCAGGGAAAGTTCAAGCAAAAGTTTTTCTTTAAAAAATGTAATTTTTTAAATCTCTCTGCCTTTCCAAGAGTATGGATAACAATTAATGCTCTATGACATTAAGCATGCAGGTTAAATCAAAAACCCTATTATATACCTAGGAAAAATTAGCTGTGGAATCACATAAGACACAACCTTCAGCTCTTAACAATCTAGGAGGAGTTCTTGTTCAACCATTCAGAAAGTCCAAATTATATATAATTCTGTTAAACTTCATCCGTCTCATGAACCTCTCAAGGATTGCTCTCGGGAGACTGGTAAAGAAGTAGGGTCATTTGGTCCCTTTTCTAATGTTACAGTAGGGACATCCATAGCAAAATAAAATAGCTGGCATGACTGAATGGAAAGAATCATAAAGGGAACTAATGAAGTACCACACTTAAATGTCCTTGTTCCAGATTTGTTATGCACACCAAAAAAAGGGACTGTATTTCCTTTCTACATGAATGTATATAAAGGTACAGTACGGTATTGGAATTTTTTCTGTGATTTAGTCAGTAAGTGTTATTTGTCTTATAAAGGCTGATAACCTGTAACTCTTTCCAAAGATTTAAGGATATAATTTCTCATTCTAAATGACTTTGGCAAACAGCTATTCTGGATAGAACACAGATTTAAGGGACACAGCCACATATATAAATATAAGCAAGTCACATATAACTATAAGCAAAAAGGTTTTAAGTGTTCAAACATATTTGCAGAAAGCCATAGGAAAAAAAATTCTTCCCATCTACATCATAGGGATTTGGTCATCCAGAACAGGGAGGCTGGGCAGACATCCTGTCAGAGGTTTTCACTACAGAAGGGCTCTTAAATCAGAATGATGAGTTTCCTTGTCCCATGGTACTGCAAAGCATTGTTATACTGTCAGGTGCTAATGGTTTCCAGCAAGTATGCTCTGATCCATGGGAAATCATAGCTTTTGCAAGCAGATGTGTACACTAGCAGCCCTTTGTTCAGAGGAATTAGGATCTTTACTAGAGTAAAACAGCTGAAACAACAGAAAGCCATCTGGGAAGGCCCAGGGGACTGATTGTGTTGACAGGAGGTAGATCTGTTGGTAGATGTAGGCAGAAAACCACCAGGAAGCCAGAAAAACAGTTGTAGGCTTCACCTTGAGAACAAAAATAGACCTTCATGGGTGAAGGAGTGAAATGAAAAGATAGTTTTAAAAGTTAGAATTAATAAAACTGTTATTACCCATTTCTGCTGTGTTTAGGAAAAGAGGATACATTTACTCCAAATGAGTAGTGATGCTCCAAAGAAATGCCTGACAAATATGAGCACCTTCTTCTCATCCAGAAAATAAACACTAAAGCCCAGCTAATAGTTGCAAGGAGCTGAAAACACAGTGTTCAGCTCATAATGAAAGGATTAATTTCTTCAAAAGTTCTAAGGATGGTTCAATTTCCCATTGAGACCACCAGCCACAACCTCTTGCTTCAAAAGCCAAAACCACTTCCTTCTCTGTGGTTGCTTCTGCTTGGAGCAGCCTGTCTGTTTTCACAGCTGCAAGGGCCACAATGAGGCTCAGGAGCTTCCTATGCACCCATGGGACATTAGCCCTCTTCACCTTACAAGTGTCTATGCCACAGAGGCACTTCAGGATGGGTGGCTGCACCCAGTTCACCATGAGTCACATCCCTGGTACCAGGAACTGAGAGAAACATTCACCAGAGTCGCTGTGATGGCAATCTACTTGAAGGTGAAATGTATAGTAGGTACTTTGTCTTTCCAAGCCTCCAAAATATAGAATCATAGAATGGCTTGGGTTGGAAGAGGCCTTAAAGATCATCTTGTTCCCTGACATGAGGAGGGACACCATCCATCAGACCAGGTTTTTTAGAGTCCCATCCAACCTGGCCTTGGACACTTCCAGGGATGTGACATCCACAACTTCTCTGTGCAACAGAAGTGCTTGAGAATGCAGACACACAACAGACTGATTAATTCAACAAGCCTCTTAACTCATGTATAGGGATGCACAGACAGCATGTCACCTCACACCACAATATGATTTATAAATGAGACCATTGTAATGAAGATGGATTGTTCCTAAATCAAGTCCTACTGAGGGCAGTGACCAAAGGTAAAATTTGCTGCTTATGATTTAGGTATTTGCAGACAGATTTATAGAAAGAAAAAATTCAAAAGAAAGTGGACATCAAACTTGTGAGGTACCTTTATTAATGCAAACATGGGGTGAATACTTCAGAACATAAAAAAGCTGCAGCAAATCAAGACCTTCAAATCCATGCTGCCATTGAAAACCAATGGGGTCTAAATAAGAATACATTACTACAGTTTTTCAGAGTTGTTTGCCATGCATCTAACACATTATGTTTCACTGTACTGCTGTCACATGAAATATTAACAACAGCAAGTACCAGTTAAACTCTAAACATACGCATTTGTGCTGTACTTGTTCATACTTGACATGACCATAATATCTAATCTAATGCCAGATGATGATCTTAATGTTCCAAAGCTTGATTTCTCCCTGGCTAAATTCACTACAAAGAGGGAGAAGAAAGAGACATTGGTAAGCTTTCCACTGGATTTATTGTTGACAGCACAAGAACGTGTTAATTTTTGTTATTCCTTCTGGTGCTCATTATAAGCATCACACTTTTGGATGAGTTATGGCTAAAGTGGCTAGTTATCAATAAAACATGGGTTTACTGAATGTACAGCAACATGAGACATAAGTGTGGTAATCTCCTGTTTACTGATGGTACTTTATGCAACATTATTTTTATTCAACCCCAACTATTGGGAAATTAAAACAACTTTGATCACTTTTGGAGATTCTGGGCTAAGATTTCCATTTGTAACTATCAATTATTCAAAGAATAGTTTTAAAGGGTTCTTAGAGCTTTTTTTAAAAAAATTAGAGTAATTTAAGGAGGAACAGCAGACGATTACAAGCCTTAAGCCTCATATGGAATAAAAAGTCCATATAAAATAGTCACATTGCCATCTACTGACAGCTCTTTATAAAAGGCTTATGGTTTTTATTAGCTGCCTGACTATATACTTAATACTCTCTCTCTTGACATACAGTAGCACAAAAATTAGGGATGTACAATATATGTCGTTCAATACATCCCACTGCAATAATCCTGCTTCTCTTCGAAACCATCCCAGTTCATTCAGGTTTTCAGAGTTATATACTGCAGTTATATATGTTTATTAATGACATTATTGCACAGTATTTCATAGGAGGTAAAACTGTTTTCAAGAAAGTAACTACAGAAAGGTATGTTAATAATTCTGGGCTATGTGCACAGTACATAGGAACTTACTAATAGGATTTCCATAATAACAGCATTTATCTCACTGCATATTTTATAATACCAATCACTGGCAACCACAGTATTGTTATTGTATTATGTGAAAAATAGGATTTCGCATTAAGGATTCATCATATAGACTATAACATCAGTGTCATTTGTGCACCTGCATATTAAGGATCTTTTATCTCATCTTTATACTAAAATGTATTTTGGCCTCAGCCTTAATGCCCTGTAATGTTATTAAAACAGCAATAGATAATTGCAATTTAAAACTAAATGTAAGCCTCATATCAGTTCTACCTTACTGCAACATGGGTCAGTGGATCCTAAAAATGAAGTGATGAAGCACTCTTTCACGGAAGCAAATAGACCAAGCTGGGATTTCCTCACTGTAACCCAGCGTATTAATCCTCTGCACAAACGGAAGGCCACCCTTAGCTTCTCAGTAATTTATTCCCTACTAAGTATTTCTGTATGCTCTTTGATCTGATTTTTCTTCACTCTTCCCTCTTAATTGTATCATTCAAGTTTGAAAGAAGAAAATAACAACAACAAAATAATCTATCAGGTCTTGTATAACCTATGGTATTTGTGCCATTCATAAAAGAGTTTCTAAAGCTCTCCATTTTCTTTAAGACTTCAGTTACTGTAATTTCTTGGATTCATTTGAACATCTTGGTATACAGAAGAACACAGAGAAGGTGATACCCCAAGGAACACAGGGCATTGTAACAAAAGCATACAATAAGGTAAAATGAGAATTTACAGAAATGGAGCTACTGACCATTAACTCCTTGTGTGCTCAGCCTCTGAAATTTAAATAGTCTAAGAGCATTTGCAGACAGATCCAATAGGAACTCTATTATATGCTTATGTCCTGCTTCACCACAGGTAAGCTACCATCAGACCTCACAGCATCATGGAATTCTTTCTGGATGTCTTTTTATGGGACTAATATGTGTCTATTGCATAAATCCTAAGCATATCTAAGAATTTTATTTTGTCACCTTTTCCAGAGTTACACAACCACTTAAATCTTTTTATCACTCAGTCACTGGTACATCTGTTGTTGCCTAAAAACTGCTGAGGAGAAAAAGACTCCAGGCCAATTTAGTGTCAGAGATAAGATAAGAAGGTAAAGGTTTTAATGAGCCTCCAGGCTCCTAAGAGTACAGTTACACACGCGTGCAAAAATGCAGGTGTTACAAACTTTTATACTGATTTTCATCCCATCTCCGTCCAGCCACCCCCCGGTTCTGTCCCATTCTGCCCCCTGACACGCCCCTTTGGGAATTGACTCTGGGGGAGTTAGGGACCCCCTCTTCCTCATCTTCGTCTTCCTCAATGCACGCGCAGTTCCTGGAGGTTTTCC
The DNA here is from genome assembly GCA_013396775.1 of Cephalopterus ornatus. NCBI lineage: Eukaryota > Metazoa > Chordata > Aves > Passeriformes > Cotingidae > Cephalopterus > Cephalopterus ornatus. The sequence goes on from VZRE01005096.1 coordinate 10,182, forward strand.
AAAGCTCTGGGCTTGAAGGTCATTGTGTTTATGTCTGTATCTTCTGGTGGAGATTTTAGGGTGTTTTCTGTAATTCTACCTTGGGAGGAAGACTAAACAGCTACTGGAATTTAGAGGGATTGATATGGGATGGGGTAATAGGGTTTGGGAATGTGTAAACATTAGGCTACAAAGTGTGGGAAATTACAGCTACATTAAAATCTACATTCACTATCTAAAATCTATAAAATTAGAAAAATCCTGATGCTTTAAGGCATCACTGTAATAAGTAAAATAACTAAATGTCAAGACATACTGATTAGTATGCACACAGCATGAAGAGCAAGACAGGCGGCTGCAAAGTAAAACCATGTTTGGCTGAAATTAGTTTTGTTTACAGATAAATAAACCAAGATTTAGCACTCTGCAACTTTCCATTTTGTCTCCTCATTCAGTGGTTGCTGGCAACATCACCCTGAAATCACCCTGAATTGAAGCGCTTGCAATTCAATGAGCACAGAATAAACTATGAAAATGACACTTTTCTCCCCCTGTAAATGCAGCGGTTTTTCTAACAAACTCCTACACAAACACAGTGAACAGAAATTTACTGGACAAAATTTATAAAATTTTCCATTGCAATCACTTAAAGACAGCTTTAATGAAGCTTGAATGGAGATCAATTCTTTAAGGAACAAAATAATTTCTCCAAATAACAAAACAAAAATCAAAGATGGCATTTGTTTCCAGAATAAGATATCTGCTACCCTAAAACTCAGGGTCAGCATCAAATTTCACAAGTTTTCCCTAGATGTAACCATCCTCCAGATTTTTCTTCTTAAAGAATGAGGATAAGCACTTTTGCTACTGAGGTAACAACAAAACAAAACAAAACTTTCAAATTTAAATGCATGTATATTTTTGAGCAACAACCATACAATCCTAGCAGAAAACTAGAATAATTTATTTCACTACGATTATGACTGAGAAGCACAAAGAGATAAATTATAAAAACATTGGACATTGTAATATTTCTTCCCTTAGAGAGCTCAAATATGGATTTTGCAACTGGTATTGAAGGGGGTTTGATAGGGTTTGGTTTGGTTGCTTGGTTGGTTTTTAAACAGTGTGTTGATAAAGCTCTTGAGGAAATAAAAGTTCAAGTAGTAGAAAGTGGCTACTTATTGTAGTGTTTGTATGAATTCCCTCAGCAGAATCAACTCTAACTTTGCTACTCATCATGCTCAGGCTTTGCTCTCCCTCTGATCGAGAGGCTAACGAGCTGAAAAGGCCGAGCACTATACAACAAATCCAAACAATCAATTAATGCCATTCAGAAGTGGAATTACTTTGTTTGTCATGCAGAAAACACACAGCAGTGATAAATTATTGCTTTAATATTGTAACAGCATCTGCTGCACACAGCCTGTGGGGCTGAGATCTGGCCTTTGATCTACATCACTCACATTGAAAAGAAAAGAACAACATAATCCAGATACCTATTGGACTCTCAGTAGCTTTGGAGAACCTATAAAAATAATACTCTCAAAAGATCATTTTTTTGAGGGGGGGGAGGAAGATGGGGGAGTTTGCCTTATTTTGCTTCAACAACTAAAAGGTAGAAAAAGAAGGAAAAAGTCCATTGTAAGGAAAATTGCAAGCTGATATATTTGATATTTTTGGGGTTTCCACTGTTTCTGTTTGCCACAGATAAACACAAAAATATATTTACATGCAAAGCATGTAAATGAGAGAAGAAAACAGATAATGATGAAACCCACTTCTGTGACTGATATGAAACATCTCTCAGCTGTTTAATTTTAGAATAATTTCTGTATAGTTTAAAAAACGGCAAATTCCATGGCATCAGGAGTGTCACTTCTGCAGTATAGAAGGTCATGTCGCTCAGTACAGCATCCTGGGAGAGCCTCTCAATTAAGTGTTTGGTCTTTTAATACCTACAACTCATTAAAAACTATTTTGAAAGTCTCAAGTTTCAAAGCCACCACCAGCAGAACTTGGAAGTTTGGAGAGTACTTGGGAATGGTAGAGCTCTGGAGGCTTCTGTTCCTTCTTTTGAAAAAATCACTTGATCATTGCTCATCTTTAAATAAAAAATTTGAAAAAAAAAATTACAAAATTAAGCCTTGTCCCAGCTAGTTAAAGCAGCCGGGAGTGGTTCATCACTGTGTGGGTGTAACCCAAACTGTGTATTCTACACCCTCTCTGCCATTCCCCAGAAACTGTTAACGACAGGCCATTTGCAGCAGCTGCCCAGAGCACACCTGACCCCTCAGGCTATAGGCTGGGTGTTAAGAGGCCTGTGAGATAGGAGGATGTTCCTGTCCTCATACCCAGGACTCACAATCACCCATTGTGAAACTCCCCACCCTGGGGGAGGGGCTGAGCATTCCTGCCTGAACCTGGGTATATACAATCTGGGAGTCTGGGAACTTCTGACTCCACTCGTGGGAGCCAGGCAGGAGGACCAGAACCTCGACTGGACTGCGACCACCAACCTCGACCGAACTGCAGCTACCATCCTCGACAGGACTGNAGGACTGCAACCAGCGCTCTCAACCAGACTGTGAGCCCCAGTC
>VZRE01005102.1:0-153271 GCA_013396775.1 Cephalopterus ornatus
TACTGTGTGCAGTTTGGGGCACCACAATAAAGGAAAGATATCAAGCTATTAGAGTGTCCAAAGGAGGGCAGTGAGGATGGTGAAGGCCTTGAGAAGAAGCCGTGAGAGGAGCAGCTGAGGTCATTTGTTCTGTTCAGACTGGAGAAGAGGAGACTGAGAGGAGACCTCATTGCAGTCTACAACTTCCTCCTGAGGGCAAGAGGGACAGGCACTGATCTCTTCTCTGTGGTGACCAGTGACAGGACCTGAAGCAATGGCCTGAAGTTGTGTCAGGGGAGGTTTAGGTCGGATATTTAGAAAAAGTTTCTTCACCCAGAGGGTGGTTGGGTACTGGAACAGGCTCCCCAGGAAGTGGTCATGGCACCAAGCTTGACAGAGTTGAAGAAGCATTTGGACAATGCTCTCAGGCACATGGTGTGACTCTCAAGGATGGTCATTTTCAGGGCCAGAAGTTGGACTCAATGATCTTTATGGGTCCCTTTCAACCCAGCATATTCTGGTTTTTATGCACCATGGGTAATAACAGTACAGTGATAAGTAGTGCTAGTCTAAGAGGAATAGGTATGGAAAAACATTGTCTTCCATAATATATACTGGGATGAAGGGTCCAGGAAAAATAAGCCTACATAAATTAAAATAATAAACTGACTGAATTTCTCACTGACATGACTGCATAAGCTTGTTTTATGGATTTGTAGAAATTGATAAATTACATACTAAAAGAAAAAAGAAGTATAGAGCAATTCTCTTGGTCATGGGTCTGAAAAACACTTGTTGGGATTTTCTCTTAAAGAGTTCTATTTCTGTAACATTATTTCTATATTTCTTTAAGAGACTGAATTCTATGTCAACAAGCCTATGGGGCATTTCTGTGAATCAACAGACTCTCGAAAGAAATGCAGTTTTTGAAACTGTGTCATTGTTTTGTCTTTCAAACTGATCATAATTTCAGCTTTATATTTGGCCTAAAGCATAAAAATAATTCTCCCAAATTGAAGAATTGCATCATTTTAAGAAATCTTAGGTCACTATTTTCTGGGATTTCTTATGTTCTGTTTGTGTTAGAGACTTGTGTTTCTCTGAAGCACAAAGGCAGATATTTTTTAGCTGACAATGTTTTGTTTCATAATAAAGAAACAATATACACTAATTTTTCATCATTATTACTTCTATTCATATCACAGGTACTATAACAGCAATATATTAAAATATTGCCATATCAGTACTTAAAAAGTAATGATTGCATTAAAAAATATGAGGTGATTTCACAGTATTAACAGTCACTTTGCAAAGGCAATTTTTTATTTATCTTTCCACTTTGAAATACGATTCTAAATATTTTACTCATATTGTCATTAAGATTTATCAGAAAATGTAGCCCTTATTAATTGTGGTGTTAACCTTATGAGGGTAATTTCCTCTTTGTACACCTCCTGATTTGTGAACCCTGAAAATTTTTGATCTCCTGCATATAATGTAGTGCTATTAACACTGTAGGCTATTTTGAAACATTAGTCGTTACAGCACACTGCAGCAATTACTAAAATTATGTGTGTTTTTTTGTTCCTATGATTTTCTTTTAAGCTGTCTGGACAGATCTCATGGATGTATTGAAACATGCACCAGGGAATGTGTGCAAAGCTTTTATAGTGTGCTTTAAGCAGCTACACGTTTTTTGGTTTTGAGAGAGAGCTTTGCCCTGGAGGAGAAATACTTCAGAGATAAGAAGAAAGAGAATGCAAGGACTCCGGAAAAAAAAAAAAAAGGTTCACAAATGTGGAGAATGATTAGTACAAAGGAAGGAGGAGGAGACGTGTTGATTAAATGACTTTTAGAGATAATTAAGTGCATTCATCCAGAAATAACAAACATTACACATCATTTGCAGGCACACATGACTTTCTTGAAAATAAGAGAGAATTAAACTGAGCCTACAAAATAATCAGCAGCTTGAGGGCAGTCAAAATTGTGTCACTGACATGACCTTCCATACTTCGCAGCAGCTTTCATGAAATAGCAGTAACAGCCAGGTGCTGAATGCTGGATTAATAGAATATAAATATAGATATAGGAAATGCAATTAAATGAGGCAATCCTTTTTAAAAATATTGACCAACTTGTCATTTCATAAGTAATCACTCAATATTCACCATTAATACTTTATAGTTTCTTTTATTTCATGTGATTCTCATGGTCAAATAACTCACATATGTTTTTCAAAATGTTAGATATTTTTATAAATAATTCATTCTGCTGAAAAGCTTCTGATTCTTTATCCAGTATGACAGATATATGAAGAAGAATTCAAGGATGAAATGCATTGTTGTTCAGAGGAGTAATGTTCTGTGAACTACAGATTTAGGGCTACGATGTAACTTAAAGAGCAAAGAATAAACAGAAATATTTTAGTGTGATATTTATTTCACCTTAATAATTTTTACTTGGAGTATTTGTGATTATTACTGTGTTTGATAACTATTTATCCCGTGACATCACTTGAATTGTCAAAAATTGTTAGCTCTTCCTTGAAGGGAAAGCACTTCTGGTCGAGTGATGTCTAGAAGTTCATATTTAGAGTTAGCACCTGACAAGGACTTACTTCCAAGTGATCTGAGGTATTTGAAATTGTTATTGTTGCATCCTGGTTTCACCATGTAGCAAAAACATACAAGAGGAATTTTCATCCCTGCTTTTCTTTCCTATCCCTCTGTACACATATGTATGCTCAGGTAAGTTTTGACTCTGGGCTTTATCATCTGCTCTTGTTGGTTGCACAGAGAACACCAATAAAGAACCGGAGACATGGATACACACACACACAAAACCAACAAATCCATTTATATCTGTAGCTAAGATTTAATTTCTATACCTATACATTTTCTCTATGCAATGCTAGTTTGGGATCAAATTCTATGAGGTAAGACATTGTTGTGTTTTAACTAGAATATAGTCTGTGGACATGTTTGACCAAAATACACACAGGGAAGGACAAGTTTGACCCTAGGTAAGCAGTTACTGAACTTTTCCCCAACTGTTGCTTTCTGAGAAAAGTGCAGTGGGTTGACCTCAGCTGGCTGCCAGATGCCCAACAAGCCACTCTATCAGTCACTACTACTCCATCGACAGGACAGAGAGAGAATGTATGACAAAAAACTCATGGCCTGAGATAAGGACTGGGAAATCTCTGCCCTGGTGCCTGGAGCACCACCTCACGCTATGTCTTCAATGACCTTGATGTCTGCAGGGCTTTTTCTCTCACATATTCTCACTCTTCTCTCTCAGCTGCTGGTACACAGTGTTTTCACCATTTCTTAAATATATTATGATACAGGTGCTACTTACACCACTGTTGGCTCAGCTTTGGCCAACAGCATGTCCATCTTGGAGCCAGACAGGATTGCCTCTGTCCAACATGGGAGCAGTTTCTGACACCTTCTTACAGAAAACACCCTTGTAGCCTATTGCCCTGCTACCAAAACCTTGCCACATAAACCCGATACAGAGAATTAAAAAAGCCACAGATTGGGGTGAGCAGATGAACTTATGAGCCAGGTCACCCTGGTGTTAGACATGACTAAAGCTTGAGGAATCAGCAGCAGCCCATGCAGACATTCTGTTTAACAAGGTTGAAGGAATTATTATTCTGATACACAGCAGTAAGCTACAGAGAAACTTTTCTCATGTGGTTAGATCCTCCAGAATCAAATCAGTATTTTTTTTATTTATTTGCTTGTTTAGTTTGAACTTCTCCATTGCAAAACAAGAAATAAAAGTAGTACTGATGAGGAATCTGTTTACATTGCTACCAGAAGTTACAGAAAGTCCAAGAAGACATGTTCAGTGCATCCAAAAGAGTTCAGGAGTAAAAACTATGGTAGGAAAGTGTTATCACTCAACATGTTACCTTGTGCTCCTACAGGTTCCAGGCTTGCAGTCCCTGAACTTCATGAGAAGATATACAACAGGCCAGATGTTAAATAGTATGAGTTAATTCTTTGGTTAAAGCAGTTTTTAAATGGACCAAAGGATTTTTTTATCTCTCAACCATAAGAAATGTGAATGAACTTATTCCCAACACCTAAACACTTCTGTGTATGTACATGGTTATTTTATGGTGTGGTAAATAGATTTTGCATTCCCTTTAAAGACATACAGTGTACTGTTTTTTTCCTTATCTATTGAAGCCAGGGTTACCGTAATCTTTACTAGTTAAGAAGGATCAGAATAAGATTACAAATAGATTAACAGATTTTTACTTTTTTCATTTGGAATGTATTTTTTTAGAGCAGACAAAGCTCTTCTCACCTGTTTCAAAGGGGTGACTTTATTTGCTTTTTTTATTTTTATTCCACATATAAACAAATATCATATGTAATATTCTATCATAATGTAGTATGAGATGTGACCATTTTCCCAATTTTCTTCATTGGCATGTATTGGTAAATGTCAATGTATGTGTCATGTATTAATATTTTAATCTCAGGCAAATTATTACATTTTTTATTAAATTAATATGTGTGCATGTTTATTTATCTCAGTTATTTCAGTTAATGAAATACAACTCCAGGTAGAACACAGACCTAAATTAGGTGCATTATCATAGCAAAAATTTAGATTTCTGAAAGAATGGGAGTAATCAAATTCCCTACAGAGAGATTGAAGATTCAGATCCTAATCTCTGCATAAGAACTGGTAAGAAAAGATGATAGGCATAAACATCCTGTTCACCTACCTGAATCAGTTTTTCTCATCACTGTCAGAGGATAAGACTTATCAAGTAGGGATCTTTCTTTCTAATAGAAAAAACAAACAAACAAATAACAAAACAACCAAACCAAGCCAGAAGTTGAAAATAGAATCTGAGCCCAACGATTTTTATCGTAATCTCTCTCCTGCTAGTTCCATTCCTCCATTTGAGCCCTAAGATTAGCTTGCGTTCCTCCTAACTCCATTACAAGCCCATCCGTAACAGCACAGTGATACATCTTCAAAAAATATAAGATCTGTTACTGAGGATACTCCACAGACTGGTTGTCACAGTAGTGTCCTGGGAGATAAAAGTTCAAAGTCTTTTCATCTGACAGGGTCAAAAAAACAAGCTTACAAATTCCTACTTCATGCTAAAGCTACATCACAGCTATCAAATGGGACATAATATTTATACACAAACTTGACAGTGGCAAATCACATTTATGTTTTAGGGTTTCTCGTTGGTCTTGGATCATGCATATGAGTCACATTTGAATTCCAACCTGAAGAGAAGTATTTTTCCCTCAAAACAGGCACTTGTGAGCAGGCATTACAAATTAAACTGTCATTGGCAAGTGAGTATTGGGGCTAAGAAGAAGGGTGAGTTACGAATTTCAGGGTAAAGCAGTCCCAGAAAGTAGGCAGACTGAAATGCTGTGTGGCACTAAAGAGGGTTGTAGGTGACTAAATTCCAATTACTGGGGATTTTTTTTGACTGAACTCCATGACAGGAACAATCTTGTCCTCTTATTTGGAATCCCAAGACAATCTAAGCACCTTATATTTCTTACTTGATACAGCCTTAACATACACTTGAGTTTGGCTTCATTCTTCCTCCATCTCTAGTATCTATGTCATGAAATCAAGAGATTAGAAGTGCTTTGTTTTTAAACAGCCATTCTGCCTTTCTCATCAGCAGTTATCCCATGTATTTACATTTTGTCCTGTTTGACTTATATAATCCCATTAATATAGCATTTCCCCAACACAATTATAGTCTGATATAACAGATCAAAGCCTTGGAAATTTCTGATTTTCATATCAACTTTGATTTAATTTAATCATATTGTTTTCCTACTACATATACAATTTTTATGTGATTCTTTCCATTTTTATCTCTGGTAGGTACATCTTTGAGTGATAGCCAGGGGATTATCATGCAGCTTTTTGCTAACTCTTAGCAAATCTGTGAGTGCTAACATTCGTTTACTCTCTGTTTGTCTTAAATAAAAGCAGCTTAATTCCTTGGCAACTTTAGTTGCTTCATTGTTTTCAACTCAATGTACTTCTGGTTAAAAACTGGCCAAATATGAATACAGACTTGAATCTTATCAATATACTTAAAGTAGTTTTGTGAGATAGGTTTTGAATCGATGAACGAAGACTTCACAATGAGACATCAGTCAAGATGACCCATTAAGAAGTTTACATTAGCTCCTGAAAAATTTATATTTCCCTACAAAATGAGAGGGATACATCTTAGATGTAGGAACAGCAACTCCTGAACCAAAGTAAATAAATCAGACTTGATGTCTTCTAAAGCCTATAACCTACAGAAACTGAGGGAGGAGCTTATTTATAAACTCCAAGTAGTTTCAAAAAACCCCCTAAATCATACATTAGATAGCAATCACAAACACATAAAAGGGACAAAATCACTAGAAATTACATTAGCACTGCTCTAGTAGCATATCTGAGATGCCTGGGAGCCTCATTTCTCATTGAAAATGAAGGTGATGGATCGGTTTATGAAAAGGACCTAATTAGATCACTCTCTTTTGTCACCATTACACATAACTCAAAAGATATGAATAGCTTAGCTTTTGTTACAGCTTTTAATTGCATAAGTGGACATCTCACACCGCCAGAATGTCAACTCCTTATCAGAAAGGAAAAAAAATACTTTAAACCTGTTTGATTCCTAAATAAAAATATTTATATGTATATACATATTCTTCCAGAGTAGAAGTGGAGCTTATGTATAATTTCTAGGTTCAGTTTTCTACCATCTATCAGTAATTGACATATTTCAGAAGTTCTAAAATCAGAGATTTTTCTCATATCTCTTTCTCATACATACAACATACATAACATCCCCCTCCACTACTATTTACAAACAATTAAACTGTTTTTGCAAGTGTCAGGCTAAAAACATAGGCCTAGTAGCTGTTTTGACCATGTGAATCACACAAATGCATGTACATGTAAATTATACACAACTATGTAAACATATAGATGATATATAAATGTACATAAACTACATATGTAATACATATATATTTCAGTATACACATTATATTTCATGTACATACAACTTACAAATTCTATGTGTAGTTAAATAAATAACATTAAAAAAAAAAGATATCTTTTTTTCACTTTTAACATCGGTGTGATGCAGGGATATACCTGACCAGTTTTCCAGTTAATTTAATCTCAAAAACCTAACTGTTATTCATTTTAGCTTAGCAAATGCCTTTTCTATAATGGATATGTAATTGGTGCTAAATGAACTATGTTGATGACTGTGTTTTGTTTGCTTATATATTTTTCAAAGGTGTGGAGAATAAAATCCACTCTTTATGACATTTTTTCTTTGTTTAAGAATGTTAATCAGTAATGCAAATCAGTGACAATTAGTGTGTTTTTTAACTTGTTTATTGAAAGGATTTTATTTTCATTTTGGCTGAGACCACAGATTATTCCTGTGTTTGCAAGCAAATAGTCCTTACACAATAAGAACTTTGACTTAACATAGCCTTGGGCCACATGGAATTCAATCACATGGAAAAGGGAAGATTTGTAAACCACTGCCAGTCCCAAATTATTAGAGTTCCATTCTTTCAATTACTTGTTATGAAACCAGATAATTTGACTGCTATTTCTATAGAGAAATAGCAGTGTTTTCAATAATTCAGAAAAAATGTTCACATTTGTGAAATGTTAGTGATATTTTTCATTGAAGCAATTACTTTTTTCATCCAATTCTAATGCTCAAATAAAGAGAGGCTTTGTGGAATACACCTGAAGCATAAAACAAGCAAAAAACCAGATATATAAGACAAAATTAATTAAACCAAAATGAACATGTTACATCATGCTGCCCATTAACACAATAACTAGAGCATTCACTCAAGATTTTGAAAACATGTCCTCTTCCACCTGACAAGGATTTGAATATAGATCTTACTCTTCTGGTAATAAGTGTAAAATCCTTACTAAACACCCTTGTGAAACTTTAAGAGGGTTCTACACAGTGCATAGTCTTGAGCTGACTGTGTGCACAGCAATGCATTTACCCATCCAAAAGAAAATTTATAAAACTTATACAGCAATTTCCTTGTTACCAATACACAATTTAGTTCTGTAAAAAAAAAATCAAATTCTAAGTTATTCCACAAAGAACTAAATAAATTATTAGTAAGAACTATGTAAATATTTAAGGAAGAATAGCAGAGGAATAATGTATGAGAAGATTCAGAACAGCAACAGCAATATACAAGAGTGTCACCGAAAGAAAATATGACAGATTGGTAAAGATGGTTCTGGAGTGGTTGCCAAAGCCGGGATACTCCAGCATAAAATCATAGAGTGACAGAATGTGGTAGATAATCCAAAAGAGGAAGGGTACGACCAACTAGATATTGCAAAATATGTAAGACATGGGAAGTCTAGTGTCCAGTAGTGGACTGATAAAAACAGAAATAAAAAAAATATGCTGTATTTCTCCTACTAATGCAGTTGTGTGATGCTGCCATATTTGATTATGCTGTCTCATAGTTAGTCTATCTCACATATTCCAACCTCATGTGTTTGTACATAACATCATGAAGATACATAATGGAAGAGAATTGCTTTTTGAAATGTATTTGCTTTCAGTTTGGATAAAAAACATTTATGCACAACCTCACCTTGTGAAAGACTATATGTTAATGGAAAAAATAGAAAATACATTCAATTACTGTAATAAGTCTGCTGCACAAGCCACTTCCTTTATGTCTAGGTCTTGACCATGTATAACTCACATTGAATCCCCTAGGAACATTGTCTTAGTAAAAGCTGAAAAAGCAGGCTCCTGTGGTAACTGAACTGAGTGGAAAGTTTTCTAATTATTTTAATTGAATTTAGATCAGGCCTTCAAGGAAGATGGCCATTAGTATTTCATCATTTAGCTTTTATTTACACAAATGTAAGCAAAATCATCAGCCCAAATGAGAGACTCACATTCACTCAGTGATTCATGCAGGTACCTCTTGTTGCATTATCACAAAAATAACTAACAGTTCAGAGCACTTAAGAGAATAATGAAATATCTATTTTATCAAGGTTGTTCATGGCTAGAAACAAAAGCTTTATTATTTGTATCCTACAACCTGGTTAAGTGCCCTTAAAAAGCTATCGGAGCTGTGTTGCAAGTTCACTGCCTCCCATTTGGTCACAGTCCTTCCATGTCATCAAATTAGCAAATTAATGTTGTATTCCTCCAAATATATAATTGTAGACATTGTTTCCAGGCATATTAATACATGTTTAACTTTAAGGAGGTGCTTAACTCCCACTGACTTTGACAGTACTCAAATTAAGTATTCAGTTTGAAGCAGGTGCTTATATACTTACCTGAATTAAGTCACTAATTAAGTGTCAATTTTATATTATTTTTTTAAGATTATATTACTTTTATCTTCCAATTTCAAATAAAAAACAATCAATATATCATTTGGAAAGGGAATTTTGACAATGACTGCTGTAAATCAACCCCATGAAAAATATCAAGTCCTAGTGAAACATAAATTGACTTCAGATTGAAGATTTTAGTTCCAAAACAAAAGCTTAAATACTTAGAAAAGGTGGCTCTGTAAGGCATAATATTTTTAGTTGATGCATATACTTAAAATCACTCTGATTCAGGACTTCTAGAAAAAGCAAAATATGTCACAGAACTGTAAAAACCAATGATAGCAAATAACATTTTAGAGCTTATCATGAATAGTTTTAATGGGTCTCTTTAGTTTTAAAAAGGGAAGGATAAAAATGACGATGAAGCACAAGACACCTAGCACATTTCTCAACCCGTCTCCTTGCCTCTCTAAAAGATAAGAGGAAAATACCCTGCTGATGCAGAGATTTAATTTGAAGTAAGATGCATAAACTTTGATACCTCCTCATGGGTTTCTTAACTCTGCCACAGATCTGCTATATTTTGCATTCTGTATAAACATAGTTCTGAGGGTAATTCTCACACTAAAATTAGAAAAAAAGAATAGCATGCATATTTAATACTTCCCTGAAGTGTTTTAGTTCAGCAATAAAGCATAGCAGTGAAATAAGAAAAAGCTTGCAGTTGCTTTCCTGAGCTGTTTGCCTCAAAGGGATCACACTGCAGCATTTGTTTCATTATGTAGAAGTGGATTCATTAGAATAGAAATGTGTTTTTCCACACCCTTTTCAATTTATCAATGAGAAATGAAAACAAGAACAAAAAATAAGTCAGACAGCTGGAAGAGGGTCATAGACCAATCTTTGGCAGTTTGGATTTAGGAGCAGTAATTCTGTGGAAGAAACAATACTACAATTTAAAGTATAGTATATCTTTTTAACAAGCCTTCATTTTACAGAACAAAAGTGAAAATAGGTAGGTGGTTACCTTACTGGTTACTGCAATATTTCAGCCAATGTGATTTGTTGTAAAGTCGAAAGCATAGAGACTCATACATATTTATTAATCATTTTTTCCTGGACTCATTAGCAAATGTTTGATCTGAAAGTGCTAATAAGAGAAAAATACAGTGAATGTTGTTCCCTACTATCATACATGATGAAAACATCACAAACTTACATCTTCCAAATAATTGCAATTTCTGACACAAAAGAAGAAAAATACTATGGAAGATACTATGGAAGATACTATCTTGAAATTTTACCCCTGTACAGACTTCCACAGGTACAAACACTGATTACTAATCAAATTAATGCCTATCTTATTTAGAATTTGGCAGAAGATATTTCATAATACGATATACAATGGTAGTAGCAAGACCTGTATTTTAATTTTGAGGCGAAAACATACAGTGAGATGCAACAAAAGAGAACTGAAAGACAGTTGCGAATACTGTGCTTTAACTAAATGCTAGTTCAGAATCTAATTATAACTCTAATTTTTAAAAAACACATTATGAAGCGCTATAGACAAACAAAAATGTAATACATAGTCCTTTCCTATGTATTTTGTGTCTTAGCAGACTGCAACCAATAGAACTAGACTAAATTAAAAAAAAATTCAGTAAATATTTTAAGGGTCAAACTTTGTTTTGATTTGCATTATTTTAAGCATTTAGAATCACTGTAGACAGTAGATTTATTCCAAGAAAGTTATTGCAAATTCAAACAAAACCGAGACTGGAAATATAATTTAAATGCAGTTCTTCAAGCATCTCATGCAGTAGTATCGAATCTGTAGGCTGATTTACCATGCCATGTTTGTTTTCAGTTGTGGTGGTTGAATTTTTTCCTGTGCCATTTATGCTTTTTGTAGGTTATGTGATATGTATTGTGAGGAATGTATGAATACTGAAATGAATATGTTAATTATATAGGCATATATATAGGCATATATATAAAAGAATGTTATGAATTATATGAATTATTGAAATAGGAACACACCAAAAATAAGTATGGGAGTGGTTTTGATGTATCCCACAGTGCCTAAGTTAAACATAAAAATTCAGAAGTATCTTGAGCATTGTCAGTTAAATAATAGCCTAGACTCGACTATAAGCCAATGAAGTCATCCAGGTGCTGACTACTAAGCATAGCTATTAAGTCGAGGATTATCTTCATGATGAGGGGAAGTTTGGGTCTGAGTTAATTAAGTCAACTACATGAGTCCAGCAACTCAGTGAAATTTTGTTTGATATCAAGTCAGCATCGTATTTTTCTCCTGTGGATGTAAACTCTGATAACCTATAATATCTAGGGGTATTTTGTCTTGATTTTGTTGGGTTTTTTTTAACTCTGGAGGATTCTGGCAACAATTTTTCCTCTTGAAGATCAAACTCCTCTGATCAAAACCTAAAATTATAACTGGGCCTAGAGAAAGCAATGAAGAATGAAGAATTCTTCTTAAAGAATGAAGGCCGTTTCAGTTCCACATAAAAAAGGCTCTTGACAGTCAATATTTTCTCTGGGAATTCTCTGGGAACTTAGCTATTGAGAGGTTTTAATGTTTCTGCAGTGGAAAAAAAATTACTCCATTTAAGACCCTTCTAGAATCCTAGGTTATCAAATTAATAAGTTTGGTCTGGGGGCTTTCAAATCAGGTCTTCCTTTCTCTTGTGTTTTCTTGTGTCCATCATGCCTACCTTTTGGCTTCTGATAACCTTTATATGGATCTTTCATGTACTCTAAAGACTTCACCTTGCTGAGGCCTATAAAATACCCATAATGAAGCATAATTGTACTCCTTTACATAGGAATTTATTTAGTTGAGAATAATTTAACTTTTAAATAATTCTCTCACTGAGAAGTATTTATAGCACTGAGAACAGATAAAATTCTTACAAAGTTATGCAAACATTTCACTGTGTAAACACCTCAATTCTTGTTTTGAATTGTGCTTTCAGATTCATACTTAAGAAAGAAAAGATCTGTGACTAAAATCAAATAAACTTCTTATCTTGATAATCACAACTAAAATAGATACCTATAAATAGAATGAAGACACATTTTAAGGAACCTGGCCAACAGCAGAATTACACTTGGATCCTTACCATCAGTTTATCCTGCAGCAAAAGCAAAATATTGCTTGAAAGTAAGGTAGCCAAACTGTAATGCATCCAAACATCCCTTTTATAAAGGAATTATCAATTTTATTATGTATGAAGTGTTTAGGACTGGCAAAAATACTTTATTCGTGCCACACGTTGCAATATTTAAATACAATATTTAAATACAATATTTAAATCAAGCTTGAACAAGATTTTGAACAAAGGAATATAAATGAATCAAATAATAGTGGGCTATGGAGGTGGGGGGGAAGTATATATGTAGGCATGTATAAGATCTGTTATTTTTCATTCTATTGCCCTGGACAGTCAAGATTCAGAATCACAGCAACATATGTTAGTTTATAAATATGCCAGGCACAGGCGATGCCTTCTGATCTTGCACCAAATCAAGGGATCCCTGCTGAAGGGACAATAGCCACAGTGCCAAGTTACAACTGTGAAGGAAGTGACAGCATCTCACAGCAGTTCTTCTGGCCGTAGCAGAGGTCAGCAAACATAATCAACATAGAGGAAGTTCAGCTTCATTTGCTTCTTACAGTTTAAATAAATGAATCCTCAAGAGGCATGCCACAGTAAGATCTGTAACCAGTTCACCCTTTACCATACGGAGTATAAGATTTTCTCTTCTAAACAGGAAAGAATAATATTTGGACACTTTTTTACATTGAATATGTGTTAACATTTATTCAGAGTAATTTGTCTTAAGGCTGAAGGAAGAAAGTGTGTAATTTTGAAATGACAATTGTACTTTGTGCATCTGGCACTACAACAATATAGGCTATGACTATGTATGACTATATATTGTTATTAGGCAAATTTAATATTCTGGTTTATTTGTGTAACCAAGCTCATATTTTGCCTTTTATAACCCAATAAATTCTTCGTACAGCAGAACAAAACAGGTATATTTGAAAAAGTACATTCCTCCCTACTATCTATCAGCTAAACAGTCTTAATATTTTATCCCTATAGTTTCCAGATGCCCCAATTAAGATACAACTAAAACTTTCCCTGGTCTCTGCTTTTCTGAACAATGCCAAATACATACTTTGTTTGAGAGAAATTATACCCCTCTCTTTATAAAGTAATTACAGTAAATGTTTTTACAATGGTCCAAGATGATAATAGAGAAAAATTGCAAATATATAAACTAGATCTCACTTCTCCCTAACTTGACTTCACCAGTCAGCAGCTTTTCTTTACCAGGAGCCATAATAAATATCCTTTTTTTTCTATTGTTATTATTTATACTTTGCTTGGTTTGATGTTCATTAAACTGACACTTATTCAAATTCTTACATGCATTTTTATTGATGTAGCCACGTCTAAGAGGATAAAGATGTGTCTGGGAATGTTCAGGATGCTCATGTCAATTAAACTTACAGTGCCATAAGTTTTTCAGTGATTCTCTCCTACATACAAAATAGATAAAACAGAAAGACTTTCCACAGGCCCATACAAATAAGAGCTCTACTGGATGAAGGATATCCAGTGACAGCATTGTCTGAGACCTGCTTTTCCTCATGAAAGTTAGAAGTAGAAAGTTGTCAGCTTACTCAGTGGAGAAAAACAGTTCTAAAGCAAGATTCATCTCATGTTTGTATAGATGTCTAAAAGAGACTGGCTTTATGAAAGTGTCTATTTCTCTTCACTGACAGTAAATTATGATTGAAGCTGTTAACTCAGGTATGAGTGCTTATGGTATAGAAATACAAAGAGATTCAATTAATTCTACATCAAAGCATTCTTCTCAAGTGTTCATTTACAGATGTTTTTGTCTTTATTTTCTTAAAAATGTTCCAGCATATGTTACAAGCCATAAATGAGATTGTGTTTACTGATCATTAAGTCCTTGACTTATTGAAGTTTCTCCTTCTGCTTTGGTCAGGCACATTTCCCCAGGTTAATATCTTCATCTTCTGTGTTTTATTTTTATTTTGTTAATTGTTTTCTAACACGTCCTAACAAAGCTCTAGATAAGTGTATGCTTATGCTTATTATTACATGCTACCTTTTATTTTCTGCTATTTCTAGCACCATTTCTCAAGAAACTCAGACTTAAATATTAATTATTTTCCCTCACAGATAGAATGTTAAGAGTTTAACTCAGTTGCCTAAACACAGAAGACAACTACTGTTTTTTTAAATAGTCTGGGTTACCTGACTATTCCCATACTTTATAAAATACCCACAGGGATGAAAAATATATCATAGCATTTATAGGAGTACCTTACTCTCTGAGAAATGCATTGAAAGTCAAAGTAGGGTTCATAAGGCACTACCATAACATTAGTTGCTGATCTCTTGAACTGAACTGTACTCTATTAGCTCATTGACTCCAGTGCTGTGTGTGTTCTAATCTGCATTCTTTTCAGATTAATTGGTTAGATTAGAAGTACTGGATTTATCCTTAATTTTCTTCCTGCAAATACAAAAAATGTAAACATAATACTTCTTGACCTTCTTCATCAATCCAGTTTCTGCAAAATCATGTAATATGCCCACTATAGAAGATAAACTCCATTTTTAATTAAGAAACCTTAATCAAGGCGTCTATATGTCTATATATTGAAATTTTAAGATCAAATTATGGTCAATAATCAGCTCAGTTCAGCTAACCTTATGTTTCTATTCATTACCATGTAAGTTGTAAGAATACTTTGGCTAGACTCTATCTGATATTTCAGAGTGGAAAGAGGTTGCTATAGGTCTTGTGTCATACACTGAAATGCGTGAATCCTTGTTGATTATCTCTGAAAGTCTCAAATTAGTGCTAAAGGTCTATGATTAGGCAATCGAGTTAAGCCCCAAGCTGAATTTCTTTCTGGGCTTCATTGGCAATAATGAAAGCTTTGACACTAAATCTGCATATCACAGATAAACAGAAACCTAAACATGGGTGCTTGGAGCTCAGGCCCAGTCTTTATTTCATTCTTATTTTCATTGCTGTAGTTTGTGTCAGATACCATAACAATACTTTCACACACCCTGGGTAACACACTAGCACCTGGAAGTGGAAACAGAAATACAGTGCAGACAAGAAAACACACACATATAAACAAACAAACAAAAACAAAAAATCAAAAATTAAAACCAAAACCAACCAAACAACAACAAAAAAAGCATCAAGGTTTACAGCTTCCTTTCTTGACCAATTTATGTTCAGAGTCACTGTGAAGTAGAAAAGCTGGCACCACTCTCAAACAAACAATGAAAACTATGCTGTTTCATATGAACTTAAACAGTGTCATGTTCTTACTTTTGAACTTTTCTACTTAGGCACAAGCAAAGTCAGAGACCACCAAATACATATGAATCCAAGCAAAAACAAGACTAATTTTAAGACTTCTTAAGCACTTTTGTTGTATTTACCACTAGTCTGAAGAGTCAGAACTATTTACCTTGATCACAAGGTCCTACAGCAGCCAGAGCAGGGTAGAGGTGCCTTCACTACTGAGTCTGAACTCAGAAGCACAGCACTGTAAGCAGTTTTATTATAATTGCAGAACCTGCTTCATTTACACCAATCCACGCTACCATTTCTCTATTTCAAGCATATTTCATACATGAAACATACTTGAAACCATAATGATTCATGACATTATTTTCCCAAAGAGTCTTTTTTTCGTTTTAAGCACTACTCTTCTAAATCACCCTGGGCCATAGATCAGTATTGAAAGTCTGCAAAAATCCTGAGGTGAAGAAGTCACTTCCTTCACTATATATTCATCTCTCTGTCCATAAAGTGGGAAGTATGATATCAACATCCTCTGCGCAGAGATCCAAGACTGACTGATAAAAGCAGTATGAAAGAAATAGCTATTAGTACCATTATTAAAAAAAGGGTCCAGAAGACTTTTCTCCTTTTGGATGGCAAATATTGAATTTTAGGCACCCCTGTGGTGTTTTTCAGAATTGCTTAATAGTGGGTGACATTTTCCAATGTACTCAGCTCAGATCTAAGTATGATTTCATTGAAGGCAATGGGAAAGCTCCTGCTGACTACTACTATTGTTGTTCTTTGATACTTACTGCTGAAGTTGGAAGAATAAAAGTTGAATAGTAAAGCATCATAAAAAAATCTTTGGCTTCTAACCACAACGGATATATAAAAATGAAAATGTTTTTTAAAGTAGAAGTTAAATGAATGAATTTAGCACCTAAAACTGAAGAAAAAAAATAGTATTTTAAATAATCAGCATTGTAAATATACAAAAATTGTAGAAATATATTACATCTGCAAATACGGTGTAAAAATAACCCTTAATTATTCAGCTAAATTCCACATGAAAACAGATACAGGTGACCTTCAGTCTTTCATACAGCGATTTACAGTGTTATTAGAGTAAGCCCTAAATTTTTACATATAATTACGGACACTGGATCCACTTTATGAACTTCACGGGAGAGAAGTGTGTATTCAGGTTCATAGGAAAAAAACATATATGTAATTTTTGGGGTTTATTGCCTTTTCATCCAGTTAGCTTAAGTAGTTTGTGAGTGTACCAACACACACACAAATGTCCTTGTTATACAGCACTAGATGAGTACATGTGTTTTGAGACTTACAGGAAAATGAAAAAGCCAAAACCAATACAAGATAGATGAGAAAATGGATAATAATAAGAATGACATGTTCCAAACTCCAATAGAGGCAAAAGTATAGTTAACTTACACATAGACATTTCTAAAAGGACAAAGTAACATGACAAGAAAATTACTTGACAAAATAATCAGAATAATAATACAAGGGTCTCTGAGTACAAAAAAGCTGTTATGTAGTATCATAAAAAAATGTACAGAAGAAATGACATCAGAAAATTGTGCTTGAGAATATAATACTTGTCTATTTTTATCATATTTACCACCATCCCCCACAAAGATGAACAGTGTCTTCATTACCATTTGTAATGTTCCTATTAAGTAGAGGCAGCATTAGACATATTAATGTTTGGTTCTCCTTTAATTTATGATTATCTCCCTACTTTAATGAGATCTGCTCTACAGCTCATAAAATAATTGTTATGGTAAACTGACTTTTTAAAATTAGCTACACACCAGTTGGTCCTGAAACCTATTCCTCTGGACTATTCATGCACAAAATACCTTTGTGTGAAGCTCTTTCCAAATGTGTAATGACTGGAGTAAGTCCAGAAGTTTTCCTGCAGAGTGTCTCTGCATGATTGCCATTGCAAGCAGTCTTACAGTTTCTTTTCACAACAAAGTTATGGTCAGGGTTACTGCAGTGTAGAAATGCTGACACTGCTTTCGGCCTCAGCAATGGAAACCATAGTGCTGCCTCTTCTGAAATTAAAGTACTTCCTATTAAAAGAGATGTTCTAAACTCCCTATTCTACTCTCCTAGGTCATAAGTTTCTGTTACAGAATTTTTGAATTTTTGCAAGAAATCTCAGAAGGGGGCAAAAATTATCAGATTTCCTGATTCTGTCTACCATCTCATTAAGTTCCTTCAGTGTGATTCAGCACAGCTATT
The DNA here is from genome assembly GCA_013396775.1 of Cephalopterus ornatus. Classification (NCBI taxonomy): domain Eukaryota; kingdom Metazoa; phylum Chordata; class Aves; order Passeriformes; family Cotingidae; genus Cephalopterus; species Cephalopterus ornatus. The sequence goes on from VZRE01005102.1 coordinate 18,025, forward strand.
TGCCCCCCAGACCAAGTGTCCCACTGAGACCGTTATTCTGCCCCAAAGATTTCCTGCTGTGAGTGTCAGTTTAGGTCACAAACACTGTTTACCAACAATACTTTCTAATCAGCCCTAGCTCACCAGGAAAAATAAATCCCAAAACTTGAGGCAGCTGAGCTATATCATATTTTAGTGGCTACATAAATTAGAAATACTGAAGAAAGTTTAACTACCAAGATATGTCAATAGGCAAATTTAATCTCATATAGATATCATATAAAAATGTGCACATGCAGTTCTGTTGTCACTCATTGAAATGTGAATACTTCTTTCTCTGCAACATGGATCAAAAGCATAATGGAGAGCTGGCTTTATATCTAGTGAAGGAGACAAAAATCCCTTTCCATTGCAGCTTACACTTTTCTTGCTTTTCAGCTCTTACAATATGTTCTGTAGAAGATAGTGACAGCAGACAAGCAGGGAGTTGGTCTGATTGAGGCCTCAGCAGACTTCCTGAATGTCTGAGCGTCTTGACTTTACTACGTAATAGCTCTACTTTGTTTTTCTTTCTCAGCAGAGGAATTTATAGATAGGAGTTGTAATTGAAGATGGCACAGGGAGTTGGAGTAGTCTGATAACCCTTCTGGAGCTTCAGCATTCTTAACAGAACAGAAATTAGCATTCTTAGCATTTTTTCCCTGGTGGTTGGTTGGTTGGTTGGTTTTTGTTTGGTTGGTTTGGGGGGTTGTTTGTTTGGTTTTGTTGTGCTGGTGGAGGGGTTTTTTGTTTTATTTTCTGTAGTAAAGATCAGGAGTATATGTTTGAAATTGTCAGTTCTTAATCCTTGTTTCAATCCACTCAGAAAAGAATCAAACCCACTACCTACTACACACGAACAATAAATTGTGCAGCTCCGATCTTGGCTCATGCAACTATTGCAACACTTTATGACATAATGTAGAATATAAAATGAACATGGTGTCTCTGAATCTGGAATCAAGCTCTCTGTCCCATCCAAGGAAGGGCATTAAATGATAGAATACAGAGCTGTAGATCTTCGTATGCTTGGATGTCTCACACTGGTTTGTATGTGTACACAAGATGAACAGAGAAGAGAGAAAAAAACATCCAATTTGTTAAACAAGGCAGTCTCCTGGGGCCCTATATCTTTCAACAATGTAAGACTGAATGCATGCTTTAGTTTTAACACTATTCCTGATGAAGAGGAAAAGACAGAACGAAAGCTGAAATGTGTTCCTGAAAGAGAACCCTTCATTATACACCTCCATCATTCAGGGGTGGTTGGATTTTCTGGACTGCTTTAGGAGGAGAGTTTCAGGCATGTACTGGCAGAACCGGACCAACAAAATCCCTTTAGCTGTTGCTGAAACAGTCATTAGAGGTAAGTATCAACATTTACCTACCACTGAAACAACATGACCTACAGGAATTAAAAGTTTCATGCCTTTCTTGGACCTGCAAACAATTTATTTCAGCAACATTTCCTAAATTTCATCCTTTTTACAATAAAAATTTGCAGGCATTATGCATTTCCCAGCAGTCAGAACAATTAATAGTCACCATAATAAAAGTATTTTTCTTATTTCTACTACTAATGTAACTTTACTGTGGTTTTTCTCTCAAATATCATAAAAGGTTTTGGATTTACACCAAAGCAAAAATAAACTGGTGTTTAACTTTCTATTTATACAGTTTTGGTCCTGCTTCTCTCCAAAAGACTAGATTAAAATCATAGCAAAAGGCTTTTCAGGAGTGAAAGTGTTAAAAAATTTATCCAGTACTTCTAGAAAACAAACAAAACAAACAAACAAAAAAACTAAAACCAAAACCAACCATGATGTCATTTAGAAATGCTCTTCCAGTAGTTTGAAGATTAACCAACTCTCTCTCCAAAAGCCCTAGAGAAATCTTCAAATGTTGGTAAATATTCAGCAAACAGGGAAAGAAAAACCAAAACAACAAAACACCAGCATCCTAGGATTACCCAAATTGTCAGTAATTAGGTACTTTTGTCAGCACTCTTACCCAATAAGGCACAAATCACATCACTAAACCTGTAGAAACATTATGCAATGACAGTAATCAACCATCATACGGAGTCAGGATTTTTTGTCATCTTCATGCAATGAAAGAATTGGCAAAGTCACTCAATGAGACACTTGAAATTTTTCTATTTGAATTGCCTGAGCCTTGAAGGTTCTTTAAATGTATGCAGTATTTGCCTCCTCCGAAAATCTTAATGTCAAAATGTTAAGATTGGGAAAAAATGCCCATCTTTAATCCACTCAAAAAGTCTGTTGAGATATACAAAACATACTAAATATTCAACTATAAGTAAACATAATTTTAACTCATTTAAATCAGAACTTCTCTTCCCCTCTCTGAAACAAGGAATCTCTCTTAACTTCATGTAAAACTGGCTGATACATCAAGTCTATTGCATAGTCAATCACCACAAGTTTAGTTCCAGATGTTTATCTTTTGCTCTGTAGGTCTGTCACATGGGATATAGAAAGGAGGCTTACAGAAAAATAGATGCAAATCTGTGGAGGATTAGGCTTTGGTATCTCCCTTCTTCATGAAACAACTGTTTCATTTTCCAAGTGATATTTTTCTTGATTTCTGGAGCAAAAATAAAATGAAAAATATTGAACTTGATATCTGAATTTTTTATTATTTGAAAAATAGGAACAAACCATCTATATTATTTCATGTAATATTGACAAGATAACTAAAAACAAAGTAATAGAAATTTTTGACATAGCTAACTTAGTAGTACTACAGTGACTGTGACTTTTGAACAGCTATGCTGCATTTCAACTCTAAAAATTTAATTCTTGCTCTAAAAGAGAAGCTTAGAAAATACAATTTAAAGAATTTTGGTGCACAGTCAGTCATAATACCCCAAAGCAGGATCAGCTAGACCTTTGCTTATGTCTACACAGACACGTCATTAAGTGATTAAGCTCTGGCTTTTTCTTGACACACACTGAGCATCTGAAATTTATTTGTTAAAACTACGTAGATGACCTGTGATATTCTTCAGTTAATATTGCAGTTCCCCTGTAGCACATTCTATTTGTGCTGTAAATTTCTGGCACAGCCTCTGAGGGTATTTTAAAATTAGAAAGAAACAAGCATATACAGAGACATTTAAAATTAATAAATCCTTAGGGAGAAAAACAGACTCGTTGTATACTTAGAGGAAGAATTTCAATCAATTTGAAATATTTGTATTTGGAAGTTCTTTCAGTCACTGCTAGTTTTGGTTCTAAAATAATGGATGGGAAAGAAAGGGAAATGTTATTTACAAACACTTTTGTTCATTATGTATAAGAAACAAACTCACCACTGTATAATAGCAATATTTAATGGAGAGTAGAATGCAGAGGATAGAATGTAATTTTGTTTGTGTAGCCACAGATGGAGAAAGAGCCTGAAAGTCAATGCAGTTTCTGCTGGAGTAAGCAGTTGATGATTTATTTTATTTTTTAGGAAGAGTCTAGTTCCTTCTTTTCTTTTGTGAACTCACTCGAAGTTTTGCAGAGAATACAAAGTGAGTCAAACATTTTTATCAAAGCAAAAAAACCCAAATCCCCCAAAACAAACAAGCAACAAACAAGCAAACAAACAAAACCACAAAAAATCCAAAACTGGAAATAGGCTTACACTGGGCAGTATTAGCATTAGCATTAGTATTTTTATCACTCTCGACAAGATGTTGAACAACCTGATGTCCACATCTGAGGGACACGTACAGATCCGACAGTTAAGACTATTGTACAGTCATATCACAGGAAAGAACTGAAAGCAATATATCACCTTTCAAAGTAACTAACCAAACATAAAAATCAGTAGAAACTCCATTGACCCCATATACTCGCTAAGTCAATTTAATAAATTACATTGAATTGTATGCCTACAAGAACTTCAATGTGACCTAATAAATGTAGACAAATATGGAGGAGATTCATTGAATGCATGATAAGGTGTGTTATAGGCAAAACACATCATGAGGAATAATATGAGTTGAATTACTCGTCTGTGTTTCTGGGTTCTAAATTGAGTGTAGTCACTGAGGCTAAACACCTGGGAAGCTCACTGGAAACATATGTTCAGTTTATAAATTAGAATTTTATTTTTTCTTAGAGAAAGGAGTGCTAAAATAGTGCAAAAAGAGAAAGTACAATGTAAGCAGCATGTGATTTTAGTGTCATCACCTAAAGCATCAGTCAGCTCTGATTATCCACAGTAAAATAGACTATAAACAGAGGAAAAAGATAAAAAAGAGGGAAATATATAGTCTAGAAGAAGACAACACAGTTACCCAGAAGAAATTTTCCTTATGAGAAACTTAAAACCTAGTACTGTATAATTTACAGTAGGTCTGAAGGAAAAAGGTACCCTCTATACCAGTAATGCGTTAGTATAGCATAATTTGAGCTCTCTTTTACTCTCTTCCATTCTTTTAAAATCAAAAAAAAAGGAAAATTCCAATAATAGGATAATATTACCATTCTGTGATTCTGTGGAATGAAAGGAAAGCAGCTGCTGAGATGAACCTTACCCTTATCTTCTAAGTTTTCTTCATAGACAAAGCAAAGAGGCAAAATCTAATAAGTTATTAGATGTGATGGGAGTATTGATGTTTTGCTTCCCTTTTTTTGTTTTCCCTTTCTTTTTCTTTTTTTTTTTTTGTTTTCTTGAACAATAGGAACATGAGAGATAAGTTATATAACCTTAGTTGCACACAGTATTTGTTACATATATTTGTTATATGTCTTGTCAGCATTAGACTACTTGTTTATCTACACACTCAGATTCATAAGACATTTAACTCCCTGCTGCCTGCTGTGATCAAAGTCTGGCCCTTACATGAGGCATTTAGCAGTTTATAGCAATAAATAAGAAATAGAAATGAACTATACCTGCTATCTACTCACTCATAACAGACATGTGATGTAAGTAACTGGAATGCCTCTGGTTTAAAGCAATGGAAACCAGATTAAAAAAAACCAAACTGCTTTTGTATTGCACAATGAGATTGAGGATGCAGACTACTCTGAGGTCAAACAGCAGCTCAGTATTAATTGGTAGATCACATTAAGAGTCTATAAAGCAGCTCTGTTATCCAATTTGCTGAATGGTTTGAAGACATGAACTAGTGACGACATACATGACTCCTAGACAAATGTCATCTGCACCATCTGTGGACCATATTGTGCATCAGATGGTAGGATAAAATTTTCAATAAAAAAGTTTCAGAGCAGAGTTATGTTCCAGGGATTGTAGCCATGATCATTATGGAACAGCTGCACTGGGCTGGTCACGCATCTAGGATAGAAGACACTGGCATCCAGCAGCAGCTGGTGTGGTGTGGACTTAAAGAAGTAACATGTAACCAGGAAAGACAGATGCAACACTTCAAGGACACATTGAAATACACCTTCAAGTAATAGAAATTGCTAAAACAGGTAGGACTGGTATATCACAGTCCAGGTTGAAGGGAGTCAGTTGCATCTAAATTTCGTAGCAGAAACATGCATGGTCTTGCTAACCTGTTGTCAAGCACAGAGGTATCCAGTTAAGAGGTAGTCTCTGCTAGCCTCTGTGTTTGATTTTCATAGAATCCCAGAATAAATTAGGGTGGTAAAGACCTCTGAGATAATCGAGTCCAACTGTTGACGAAACACCACCATGTCAACTAGACTGTGGTACTAAGTCTTGCCTTAAACACCTGCAGGGACACGGACTCCACCACTTCCCTTGAGCGCCCATTCCAATGTTTAATCAACCTTTCTTTGAAGAACCTCCTCCTAATGTCCAACCTGAACCTCCCCTGGCTCATCTTGAGACTATTTCTTCTTGTCCTGTTGCTAGTTGCCTGTAAGAAGAGGTCGAGCCCCATCTGGCTACAACCTCTTTTCAGGTAGTTTTAGAGAGATAAGGTTTCCCTTCAGCCACCTTTTCTCCAGGCCAAAAAAGGCCATCTCCTTCAACCTTTCCTCATAGGACTTGTGCTCCAGACACTTCACCATCTCTATTGACATTCTCTGGACTTGCTCTAGCAACTCAATGTCCTTCCTGAACTGAGGGGCCCAGAACTGGATCTAGCACTTGACATGCAGCCTCACCAATGCTGAATACAGCGAAGCAATCATTTCCCTAGTCCTGTCTGTCAGCCACACTATTTCTGATACAAACGAAGATGCCATTGGCCTTCTTGGCCACCTGGGCACATTTTTGGTTCATGTTCAGCTGCTGTTGACCAGCACCCTCAGGTCCATTTCAGCTGGGCCACTTTCAGGCCACATTTCCCCCAGCCTGCAGCACTAAATGGGGTTGTTGTGGCCAAAGAGTAGGACTCGGTCTTACTGAACCTCATATCATTGGTCTTGGCCCATTGATCCAGCCTATCCAGATCCCTCTGCAGAGCTTTCCTACCTGCCAGCAGATTGACACTCCCACCCAACTTGATGTTGCCTGAGAACTTACTAAGGTTGTACTCGATTCCTTCATCCAGATCACCAATGAAAATATTAAACAGGACTGTCCCCAATACTGAGTCCTGGGCAAAACTACTAGTTACCAGACACCAAATGGATGCAACACCATTCACCATGACTCTGGCCCTAGCCATCCAACCAGTTTTTAAGCCAGCAAAGAATGCCCCTGTCGACTCTGTTTCCCTACAGAGTGAAGGTAAGAGATGATAATATTGGTGGATCTGGTTTCCTTATGGCAACAGAATGAAAATCTGATCTTGGCAATTCAGAGGCATTTCTGATGCTCATGATCCTGTGCACCTGAGCTGAAGAATTGCATTCATTACAAAGAAAAGAGACCAAAAATATTTTAAAAATTCAACAGCAACCCTTAGGATTACACATAAAACCAATGTGAAAAAGACATCACAGTAATACACTTGGGATGACCCCATGGTTTATTTTCTGCGTTATTTTTTTATTTGTTGTTTGTCTCTTTTTGCTTGTTTGTTTGTTTTTTCTGTTCTACACTTTGCAGTATTTCAGGATAATACCATGAGAACTATTCTTTTCAGTCCTGAAGGACAATGTAGCAAAAAAATTTGGTAAGTGACAGAGAAAGGATTTTTCTGTGAAAATCAGCTTGTAAGGATTGTCTCACACTTAAGTTGATGAGAAACAGTTTAAAGTGTCTGCATTAATTGCAGTTGGAGCAAGAGAAGTTAAATGTTTAGCACTAATTTCAAAGCCTTACTTTAATTAATAAAGTTTCCCATTTTGTTTTTAAATAGTCAAACTAATTAATTATTTTATAAAATTGTTTTAATTTCTAAGTGATGACAGAAAAGGTTTAATTAACTTCAACAGATTTGAGATCAGGCTTCCAGTACCTCTGAATTCATGGAACTAAATTATTTGTTTATGTACACCCTCAATTGCATTCTGAATTGACAATAAAACTCTTCAGTCTAACAAAACAATAAAAAGTTTCCATGGGCATTTTAAAAATATTCAACTCAAATTATCCAGCACAGGAATGAATATACCTTCCTTTCACTATATGTTATTTGTTCATTTGTTTTCTTGTTTAATTACTGATTTTTACATTTTTACTTGGAAATTCTCATTTTGAAATTAATTATCAGAAATTGGTAAACATACAGGGAGATTACTAGCACTATGACTAAAGAAAAGAAAAAATATTAAAACTCTATCTTATTATTCTTTCAAAATAGTGGTCAAAATAGGTGTGGTTCATCTGACTAAAAGTAGATGTTCTTTAGTGTTATAGATGTCCTAGTACTCATAAGAGTTGCAATAATGGCCTCTTTTCGACATTCACATGCACACACACAGAGAAAGATATATGTCTATAGTCAGAATACATCTACCATTAGACACTGAGATTTAAAAACACCAACACCTGCAATACATGCCTCTCACATATATTGCAATTAACATGCCACTTCTACATTTATTCATAATATGCCCTCACTGGCTACATACTAAGTACTTCAGTTTTTCTTGGACCACAGGTATCAATCAAGACTATCCGAAATGAAATATTTGTGTGACACCCATGTTCTGTTGTTCTCAGTCTGCAACCATGCATGCCTATCTTAGTATCTGAATTATAGTCATATTTCCAAGACCTTAACAAAGAGAACATAGGTCTTGAGGGAAGCGAAGGTGACTGACACAAAAAAGGCACAGATTAGATGAAGATCACATACAGGTAATGGCAGGCTTTATTGGAAATTCAGGGTTGAGTCTAGCTCATGTGATCAGTTAGACAGGAATTTGTGTGGGAATCTACAGCCAGACGGCGAAGTTTAGACAAGGAAATGAGCAGGTGCTGCTTCTGGACAAGGAAGGAGAGGCAAGTTAAAGTTCAGAAGAGGTTAGAAAAGTGGTGATCTAAGTATATCATCCTGCTTGATGGTTGTTGTGTTGGAGCATTGTATTCAAGACACTCTGGTCTCCTCAGATTCCAGTGGAACTCATGAGGGAGGAGCTGCCTTTACAGAATGTATTCAGTCTGCCACCTGTGCATGGGTCTGACAGCCTAAAAACTGGACTGCATATTCCTTCTTCTTTGGAGTTATTTCCCTACTCTTCCCCACTTTTTTGCATCAACTTTTCATGATCGAGTCCTACATTCCCACTGTTGCATAATGGTCTCAGACACCATAGGGAGGCATTCCCCAGGAAAATAACTATCCTGATCTTGGCTACAGCAAATACAAACATCAACTATAACACCTTTATTTCCCCTTTCCCTTTTCTTCCTTTCTTTAATGGACAGTCAAGCTCATCCCATCCTTTCCTGTTTTCTGGCTCCTTTCAAAAACCCTCTCACTTTGTGAAAGCAGTTGCTCTGCATAGTTACCCATAAGTGTACACTCTGTGACACCCTTCAAAAGCAAGATTTCCCCTCAAAATATGGATGTAAAGATAATCTACAGCAAGTCTTGAAGCAAGTCAATGCCATTTTTTCAGGCATTGTTTTACAAAACTGAATTCATGGACAATCTGGGTGACGGTCTAAAGGAGGAAACAGAGTGCCCTTTTCACCAATGTTAAAAAGATTCAGATGAAAAGAGTTCCTGTAGGATTAAAAGGCTTATGATTTGCTAAAATATGACACTTCCTCTTGATATCTTAGATTTTGCAGTAGAGCAAAGATAGTTATGAACAACGTAAGAATACACAAGAACATTGACATTCATTTCTTTCAGCCAGAAGGCTAAAATGATGTTAGAATAAAACTGGGGAAAAGCAGGTAGATCATATCAAAAGAAAATGTGCTTATTTCACACACCAGCAGAAGTTAAGGGTGGTAAAGAAATACAATTCACATCTGAGGAGGTCTCTCAGGGGAACCTTTCAACAGTTTTTTATCATACTCCAGTGGCATTATATGCACACCTCATGGAAGTAGAATGGTCTGGCTTAGAAAGGACACATCCATCTGCACTCTGATGTTCATCCTAGGTTTTTGATAGTGATTGTAGGGCTGTCTCAGGCTTTCTGAAGGGGTCAGTTTTCCCCAGCATTAGCTGTGAAGGTACTGAGAGGTCTCTCAGCACAGCTGTGTTGATGTTCAACGATGGGCTAGAAGTCAGGGGAGGTCCTCTCACATCTGCCACCTACACTACATTCCTCTGCAGTAGGAGCTGCAGAGCAGGAGCAGTAAATAGCCTATTGTAGGCTTATGTAGTGGTTTTGATTTTAGACCTTCCTCGGTAACCAGGTTATAACCGAGGAAATGGTCATCTTCCCAATATTCCATGCGATTTTTTATGTAAACCAGGGTATAAATAAGAAGGAGGAGAAGCCTCTTCCTCTCTCTCTCTCCTTTCCGGTGGATCCAGGAGCAGGTTCCCTGCTATCGGCTCTGCTCGTATAGAGGAGTGAGGCCCAGTGAGACCTTGTAGACCTTGAGAAGAGGAAAGTGCCAACAGTCGCTTGGTGCAATTCTGCTATCTCGAGAAGAGTAGTAAAATTTTCTTTTGTTAGTTCCTTATTGGTTACTCCTAAATTTTGATTGTATATATCTGTTTTGTTTTTTTTTTCCTCTCCCTTTTCCCTTAGGGGCAGGGGGAGGTGTTCGGGGTCCCTTCTTTTGTGTACATAGTATTCTAATTGTATATAAGTGTAAATACATGTATATTTTTGTACAACTTTAGTCATTTCGGCGTTTCAGTAACTTTTCCCTTCTCCCTTTCCCCTATGTTCATAGAGAGAGTGGGGAGAAGAGAAACTGCAAACTATAAAGTTTAAGCATTCGGTGAGAAAGTCAAATCCAAAACCGTTACAGCTTACCATTTGGGGATTAATATAGCATAACACCTCTTTGGAATGCTAAAGAAAGTTGTAATTAGTTCTTGCCTCCCATATTACCTATGCTTGTTCTAGACAGGGCTCAAAAGCAATGTGAAGACATTCTAACTCAGTTCATTGTGCTCAGCCTGTGGTTCAGAATGTCTTTCGGCTGGAAGGCAAATGTTGTGATTTAGCTTTCACCATTCTCCACTTATGAAGAGATGAAGACGACCCCATTCACTTGCACCTCAGGCTTAGGTATCTTGTTTTGCGAATAAGAATCTAATGGATTTTATCCAGTGAATGTGTTGATGAAGCCAATATTTGTCTGAGTCCATGAGCAGATTGTTGGATGGAGATGTGTGAGGAACTTAAAAACATGTGCAGATCTCAAACTGTAAGCACTAAAAACCGGATTAAAACGGATGGAGGTAAACCATGAGAAGAGGTAGTGCTGATGTACAGTTGGGTGCTCTGTGGTAGATCTGCAACTACTATGCAGTCTAAATCTTTTTATGTTAAGAACTTTGTTCCCCTTTCCCTCTATGTATAGTAATTGTTGGTTGCACAGCAGGATTACTTGGGGGCATATGAGTTTAAGGATTTTACAATGTCTCTGATTGACACATCTTTTCATTCTTATTTGGTGTAATGACCACGGAAATGAAAACTACTGCTTGAGCTAATCCGTTTCCCACTGAAATCAAAGGCAGTTTTTAATACAGGGACCTTTGCAGAATAAAGATATCTTCAAGAAAAAAAGTGCAAGTATCACAAAATTTTACAAATTCCTCTCTAGATAGAACTGACAACTATTTACTTTTGGCAAAATATCAGCTCCACAACCTTAAGATCAGATTAGTTGCTGTTTATGATACACAGAAAAAGGAGGTGGCAAATGCAAGACAACGGCAATGAATTCAGAATAGCCCCTCTGTGCCCATGGTCTATTGTCATATTTATTCTGGCATAATCACAATACCATAAACATTCAAAATACAAAATCACCATCACAAATGGCAGCTTTAGGTATTCAATAGATTCAGCAGCAACCAGTCTCTAGTAAAGCCAGACAGACTGTTGGAAACTAGTCAGAAAATAGTGTTTTGGTAACTTCACGTCATTAAAAATGCAATTTCATTCTCATTTCTGTTTGTTTTCATTTTTAATGATTCTTTTGGTTGGCAGTTGGTTGATTTATTGGTTCAGATACCCAAAAGCATGAATGGTTGGTTGTTGAACAGAATTTCTGTAATTTTGGAAATATACAGACTGAGACCTCATTAAATCAGTAGTATCCCTTTTGAAATCATCCATGTCTCCTCCCAATGCTAATGTAGTTGAAGCAGTAATTATGCAATTGTTCAGAACTAAAGAATTACAGTCTGTGACTGCAAGCTTATTATAAATAGTAATCATGCATTTGATATTCTAAAAATGCAAAGAAACTCAATTTCTTAGCACTTTCCATACAAGAACCATATATTAACTGAATGTGTATTTGTGTAGAATTATTGCTTGTAAGTTTATTGAGCTTAGCCTTTAGCATGGTAATTGTAGCATAGTAGGACATCCAAAGAAAATGGGATATTAGCAATATACTTCCCTGCCGCTACATGTTTTACAAAGAAAAGAGTGAAATCTAAAAATCTTGAATACGTTTCCCCCATCCTTCCACTAAGTTTGTTTGCTTTCTTTTTGAACCAGAGGATGTTTGAACCATATTAGCTTCATCTCTCTTTCACTGTTGCTCTGCTTATAGGTTTCCATGTTTTCGGTATTAGTGATGGGTAATTTGACATGGTAGAGTATCCAGAGACTTTGCAGCTGTCAGCTGCAAAGTTTGGAAGAGGTTCTGCAATCTGATCCTCCATAAAGCAGATATTTAATGTGGTTAAATTTGGGAATAAAAGCATTCTTTCTGGAGATCTTCAAACATAGCTGTGTACATGTCAAGGAGTTTGAGATTATTTTAAAAGTTGTTCTACTACGTACCTAAAACTAAGTATCCAGAGACCTACCTAAGATTGTATTCCCTTAAAATCCATATATCCAGCTCTCCTCATGTTTCAGATTATTTTCAGAATGAGGTTTAGACCCCCCATGAGGCATAACTGTTCACAGTTTCGTTTGGTGTTGTTCTTAAAGAAGGAAGGATATTGTGCATTGTTGACTCAGCAAGTAGATAGCTCTGGCTGAATGAATAGACCATTGTAAATTTTGATTTCGCAATGCAGTCCAGGTTCTTTTTTTTCTTTTTTTTTTCTTTCTTTTGTGTGTATGTATGTGTATGTGTGAATAAAACAATTATCTTTATGCTACTGCCTTGTTTCACTTTTATTTTTTTCTCTTGGCAGCTGAACACAACATGATAGACAGTAATTATGCACGATCTTTATCAATAATGTAGAAGAATTTCCTATTGAAGATAGCTTAAGTGTCCTAGGAGTACAAGATCGTGAAGTAAAAGCAAACAACTATGCCATTTCCTGTGGTAAATAATACCCCTGAAAAAAATGTAAAAAAAATTTAAAAAAAATCAAACGTACAAATACTGTAAACAGAATTCAAAATTTCTCTTCACAAAAGAAACTATAAACCTGCATTAAAAAACATAATGTATATATAAACTTGAAGAAAACTCTCTTTAAACATTCTCCTTACCCAGTATACGAAGGATATGGTACTTATTATATAATGATTAAACAGTTACTTGCAATAAGAAAAAAGTAAATAATTTTCCTATTCATTTTGTGTGGCTGGATTTCTTTAATCTCACACTTAATTAATTTAAATATCAGACATATTAATAACCCAGATCTTTCTGCAGTATGTCTCATATGAAAAGAAATCCACCATTTGCTTCATGGCACTACACCTGTATCTTTACCAGCTGTGCCCTTTTGTGGAGGCTAGAAGAGTCTGAATTGTTTATGAGGAGCATAATTTTTTGTGTACTGTCTTTTTTTCCTTTTTTTTTTTTTTTTGGCTCTTTGCTAATTGGTAGCAGATAATTCTTAGTCATTTGGGCCTACAGATTACTTATCCATAGCTAATGATTTTATAAGCATTTAAAATTGAGTTGTCAAACTCAGTACTCAGTTACTGAAACTGTGTGGCATTGTTTCTGGTCTCTATATTTCTGCTAAATTCATTTAGCAGGCAAAAGAGCAATGTCTCAAAAATAAATAAAAAAATAGTAATTAAAAAAAAGGTTTTTCTTAAAAGGAATGTGAGTACCAAATGGAAGAAATTCAGAGAAGAATAGTAGAATGGTACAGCCTTGCCATAATTCTGGATACCCCTTTTTCACAAGAAAATAGAGTTAAATATGCTGTGTGCACAAACCTATGTAGATAGATGGGTGATTTTTTATGGTGTTACAGAGAGAAGAAGACTTAGAATATATTTTTAAGCCCTTTTACAATAATTTCCTTCATCAAATTCAAACTTACGCTTCTGACTGCTACAATAGTTTACTTCTTCCCTACACGTATGTCCTTATGCTATCTCCTTTCCTATCTTCCTGCCACACTCTCTCTCCTGTTCTCCATTGTGAGACTAATGTGGTCAACAGCCTTCATCTCTATTAGTACCCATATGATAAGGTGTCAAAAATGTCTTCATAGCTGCAGGACCACACACAGATTCAACTTTCAATTCCCAACCTGAAAAAGAACCGAAAAAAATCCCCACATCCCTGTGAAGGATGTGGTACAGGTAAATATAACATAGCAACAGATTCAGCTTACTTTTGAAATCCTTGAGGGTATGATGTGAGAAAAAGTAAATTGTAGGAGGGAACCTTAGGAAATGGCTGGTGGAAACAGTGCTCATCGGGCATTCCCTAAAATCACAGAATATTTTTAGTTGGAAGGGACCCTCAAGGATCATTGAGTCCAACTCTTAAGCAAAAGCCTTGGTTTTATTAGCATCACGCTCTAACCAACTGCGCTAATTTCAGGGTCATGTAACCAAAACTCAAAAGAACTGTCCATTTTGGGTAGGCACTGGAATACTGAACTGTCTCAAGTTCACTCTACCATTTTACGGCATTGCAGCACTTTACCTCTCCAGAAAACATCCAAGGCAACAAGGTGAGAGGAAAGCGCAGGCCAGGGCAGGACAGAAAATGGACTGGAATGGAAAGAAAGGGAAGGAAAAGGAATGGAAGGAAATAATAGTTCCATAGAATATTGCAGTGAGTGAAACGACAGCAGAAGATGAGTTTCCTTGAAGTAACACAGATTCAAATGCTGGTAAAATACTGGGTAATGGCTTTTTTAAATAATCAAGAAAATTCCCATTGACTATGATATATCTAAGGTTTACCAAAAACAGTTCCCAGTTTTGGCAACAATAAAAGTTTGAGCTTCTCAAAGAGGCACACATTTTAGTTGTTTCTTTCTACAATACCAAGACAGAAGCTGACTATGAAATATGAAAAAAACACTGTGTAGTGTACCAGATTTCTGACTCATCTGTTAAATCAGCTTATGCTTACATATTATCCTTACAGTGCAGAGTTTCTTCCTATTTGATCCAAGGCAGTGAGCAAAACTTAAGTACTGTACTATGAATTCTTTTATGGAACTTTCATGTACTGATTTAAAGTACTGATCTCACTCTAATTTCATGTGCAGGTAAAGGCAAAAGGTCATTTCAAAGGTATTGGGGGACTCAGAGTTGTATGAAGAAATGTTTTCTCAACTTTCCTTTAAATTTGGGTTATGCGTAAAGAGATAGTAAACACATAAAAAGACACATTCTTAAAACTCAGATCACTAATAAATATTGTGATAGGTATATATTTAGACAAGAAAAGAAACAGTTATAATTCCCGTACAGTACTTACCCATTTTAACATTATCACATGGTTGTACAAACAGGATTATAACAAGCAAAAGAAAGCACTTTATTTAATGAATAAATAATCAAAAAGCATTGGTGAGGATAGTCTTAATAATATGCTGCTTCATACAGTTTAAAGTACATCAAACAACAAAATCCATAGTCCCAAAATTCCATTAAATAATACTGAATAATTATGTGACTGATAATATTTATGTGTATATATATATAATATATATAATATATGTGTGTATATAATCATATCATTATGAGTAATCAAGGTATCTATTTACATGCCATGCAATATTAGAATGTGTTGCAATACCTAGGCACAACAGGTGGATTTAAGAATGGCTGTGGTAAAAAAAAAGAACAAACAACTTATTTTAGAAAATGAGGGATATTACTTCCTTTAAATCCTTTCTTTTCATAATATACAATGAGAATTTGAGATCCCTTCTGACAGTTAAAGACATCCTTATGTTTGCTATTGTACAATTAGGTAGCAGTATAAGCTTAAAGCTGCAGTGAGATGCTGCAGCTAAGAAAGCATTCTTGCTTCAAAACTCAGCATATGACATGCATGTCTGTGATATTCTTCTCATTGCAGACCCAGTTATGCGAAATATTGAGCTTCTCCTACAAGAGGATCCTTACTCCTGTGTTCTAAAGAAGTTACGTGTACTCAGTGTCTCAAGAGCTGCAGATTATTTGCAGGATAAGGATACATGTCAGCACCTAAGTTCTATTACTGCCCAGTAAAGTGATGTGTCTGTATCAATTAAAAAAAAATGCAATAATGCTTGCAATTCTTCATTTATTGGCATGTATTTCAGTTTCTAAGAAAACTACACAGTGTTTTAAAAACCCGAAAATTGCAAATTTGCTTATTCTCAAGCATTTGCTAGACCACTGCATACTAAAGGATTTATTTCTGTTACTAATTATTGGACAGGTCCTGATATTTTACTTTGTAAGTGGTTTTGTAAGAGGTTCAATAAAGCCTGAAGGATCAGAATCTGGCCCTCTCTGTTATGATCTTCATTTCAGCTCAACTGGTTGAAAAGAAAGTATAGAATGGTGTCTCACAAGAAAAACATAATATAAGCAACTGTATTAAATAAGGTATTATATTTCAGAGAAGTCAAACTGAAAAAAAAAATCAATCCACTCAAATAATGTGCAAAAAGGATATTTCATAATTTTACAAGGAAGCATCTACCAATGAAGGGGTTTTTTTGGAACAAGAGGAAAAGGAAGAGGTGGTTTTAGATTATGGGCTACTTATATTTGATGGATATATCCACTAAGGTAGTGAGCAGTGCAAGTTAACAAAAGTAATGTTAATTGAGTTAGAGCTCAACTGTCCATGATATACTAAGCTGAATCACACCTCTGGGTGATGTTGCATCATGTTTTCTGTATATTAAAATGCCTTTCTGTGCTCTAGAACTGGTTTCCATTTTTAGGTTTTTCATCACAGCAGCAATGATTACAAGCATACAAATTAATTAAAGTCAAGACTTTGGAACACAGTTGCACAGAAAAAGTATATTAAACAAGAAAGAATTGATCTGTAAGTACTTGGTTGCTTTCACAGACTGAATTGGCTCATGTGAGCACACGTGCTAGAGAGCTCTCACTGCTTATTTTCTCATTCTAATGGAAGGATACATGCCACAAGCAAGTTTATCATCTGAATCAGGTAAATAGTTTGTGGTCATGGGAAATCAAAATTTGTACTTCTGTCTGAATTGGATATGAAACTATTGTTGCGTTCTCATGCCAGCAGGAATACTTTTGTAACATATTTTTAGGTACCAGATGCTACTGCCTAAGGCTATTAGACCCTATCCCTCTGTCTTCTGGCATGTCATGAGTCCTATGGCCTGTGGATCCCCTGACATTGCCTATTACCATGTTCAATGATTCTCACTGTGCCTTCTCTTTCATTAAAGCAACTAGTGCCTCCCTTTGCTCAAAACGTCCTAAAATTAAGCTTCTGATCAACGTTATGATCTCATTTTCCTTATTTCTTTTTCTCAAATCTGCTCCATCAGTCTTTATCACTCCTGCTCTGCTCCATCATTCTTTATCACTCCTGCTCTTTACTCTCACATAGATCATCTCCTGCATTTATGCAATTTATGTATCCAAAGCTTCCTAAGTTTCTCCCTTAGTTTAGTCTGTTCCATGCTAAAGTCCTTAAGATTCCTTCTGATCATGATTCCTAAAAATAACTTGCTAAAAGTTAATAATCACATTAAGCAAGTAATATGAATATAATTTTCTTCATATTTACTCGGTAAAATTCATGTATATTTCTGCTTACTCCTAATTCTGCTCCATATATTTCTTTATCAGCATTCCCACAGTCTTCCACAGAGTTCCAGGTGAAGTCCAGCTACTGGCACTGAGTAAGAAATTTATTTACCTATTTCTCTGAGGAAATACAGTACAAAATCTGTCTTCCCTATGACTTCATAATACTGTGGGGCTCAATCACCTCACCATCATACTTTCTCTTCAAGTCACATTGTCTGTAAAGGATCTCAAGAAGGCATTTAGTACATCTGCTGCCTCTGACAGAGGAGCTATTCCTGTTAGGTATTTTCCCTTTCTCTTCTTCAAAATTCCAAAACTACCTCTAGGCAACCTGTTCTAGCACAACACTGCTTAAACCACTAGAAAATGTTTCACAGTTCAAGCCTGAACTTCCAGGTTTTTTAATGTGGTCCTGACTGTTCTATCTTTAGTAAGAGTTGGCATAGCATGGGATTAAACAGGACTAAATAACTATGTCTACACATGCTTTCCATTTTCTGTTTGGACTAGGGGCTTTGGTCAGTGACAGTAAAACTAAAGGACTATGAAAAAAATCTTTGGCAAATCTTTTTAGCAGTTCTTCAAGTGTGTGTATTATGAAATAAATAAATAAAGGACACTGAGTCTGAAGAAAAAAAAGGGTAGAACTGGCATCAGAGAAGCATCTGTATCACGACAGGTTATGGATAATTTTAAGTAATGTTTAGCTCCAAAGATGGAAAACTGAATAGTCACCAATACTCAACCGCCACCTCATTCTGTGCAGTGGGATTTTTTTTTTAAAGCACCTCATCTGAGATACCACAGAATTTCTCTTTTTTTTCTTCTTTTTTTTCCTCTTTATTTCTGAATTTTAGACAGCAGTGCTAGTACTACTGATTGAGCAAACCAAATGATGGTGAATGAATGGGCACTTACTAAATACATGTTTAGGGCCAAATCCAGATTCTGTGGAAACATCTGGAAAACATTAATTCAGCTTAAATGGGATTAAAATACAGTTCTCAGTGCTGCAGATATATATTTCCTTCCTTCCTTCCTTCCTTCCCTCTCTCTTTTTCTCTCTCTCTCACTCTTTCTCCTTGCTTTCCCTCCTGTCTTTTTTTTTAATAACTATTTCTAAGTTGAGTAAGGTCTTAAGATTCTAAAATTATACAGAAGTTGAGAAAATGAGATGAGAAAATTTCCACCTGCTAACAATTTAAAACCATATTTGTTTTAGCTCCTCCTGCACAGGTTGATAATAGCACAAAGTATTGAAGGTTGGAACTGAATGTAGTTCACTTTCTGTAGCAACAGTCACATCTTTTAATTTCTATCTGTGACAGAAATGTTTTCAAATATAATCTGTTTAAAAAGGCACTCCTAATTTAAACTAGTTGGTGCTATTTGGGTTTTCAAATATTTGTATGTCTGGTTTTAATATAGAGCTCAGTGCATCTCGTCTTTAAAACTCAGCATGTTCAAAAATAGGTTACTTTTGTTCATACATATTTTTCAGGGTTGATCAGCTTTTTTTCTTTTTCCTTTTTTTTTTTTTTTTACTTTGCTGCAACAAAAAAGATGATATAACCACACAAATTTTCCTTATAGGAAAGAATTTACTGTATTTTGATATGATTTTATTCTACTCTCAAAAGAAGGACCAAAGTGTGCTAAGTGCTGACTTTCCTATATGCTACCTCCGTACTTGTACAAAGACTCATTCATGCAAGGATGCTTATTACATGTGCCTACATATGTCTGGCAAATCTGGGCTAGATTCTGTCATTTTTGTGCTGAGTAAATAACACTTTACACAATTCAAATAACTGATTTTGAATAAGTTCCTACTTGCATAGGAATGACAGAATATGACCCTCAGGATTTATCATTTGTTGCATATTCCAGTTTTATATATATCTATATTAACCAAATGGACCATGACATGCTTAGAAAAATAACTGGAAATTCAGAACGAAGCAAAGAAACAAACCAACCAACAGTAACAGAAAGAAAGAGAAATTAACGTGAATAAAGTCCCTAAGGCATCTGCCCAAGAACTAACACAACACAATCAGGAATTCAGAACATTTATTGCAAAAGCTGAATAACTAAATAATGTTGAACTGGCAAAGCAGTAACAAGGATAACTGGTTAGATATTTATTCTGTCAAAGTCATCAAACACCCCTCACAAACTGACATAAGTACTGCAATAAGCAATGCACCCCTAGCCCATTTTAAGCCTTTTATACTGTGGAGGGAAAAAAAAGTGAACTGCTATATACAAAAGAATAAAGAAAGAAAAGAAAAGCTTGTATTTTTGTAAGAATAAAATCACCTTCAGATTAGCTAAATTTGTTACTTTAAGATTGATGTTTCACTGTGGCATAAGTAACTTTTGCTTTTTTTCTGCAAGGACTTTTTTTTGTTTTGCATGCTATTTATTTGTGTAAATCATCTTTCATGCCTTAAAAAAAAAAAAAAAATTTAAAAATGTTTGGATTTGGATTTGCTTTGCGTGCAACTTAGATCTCACTAACATTAGGAGTCACTCTACTGGCTTGACTGAGGTGACATGATACTGGTACCTGCCAGGCATTGACCAACTATGATAACAAACAGTTAAACAGTAATAATTAGAGATTTAACCCTTTAGTTTCCCCCAACTAGCCTACCAGGAGAATGCTCTGTTACATCATGAAGGCACAACACATTAAATATTCTGTGGCTATGGTCTAAAAACACTTGTGTTACTACAACGTTAACGCAGATGAAGATCAACACAAATGCTGCTGTTTCAGCAATACATACTGTCTTAGGTATAGACACACACCTGCCCAAATGGAAAAACATTATTACTGTATTTTGCTCCTGTAGAATTTCCTCCATATATTTCAGCTGGGATCAACATCAGCTACCACTCATTAAATGACAGACTACAGCTAATTTGATCTAGGATCCCAAATGAATAGCTTTCCCCCTCACCCACCACCACACATTTAAATATTCTTTTGTTTTGCAATTTCCCTGTTCTATGAAACATAATGGAAATTAAACAAAAACTGCTAAGTTTTTAAGCCCTTACACAAGTTCTTTCACTTTTTAATATTAAATAAAATAAAAATAAAAAGAAGAAATTCTACCTGAATGCTGGCATTATTTGCTACTACATAGAAATAATTTTTTCTTCTTCCCTTTCTGCAACCAACTTTTCTTCCCACCCCATCACTTTTAACACAAGTGGTTTGAGTTCCTTGGAACATTGTGTGTCAGACAGACTACTAACACAGAAACACCATCACTGAAAATAAAAGAAAAACAGTAGGAAGCCAATGAAAAAAATTATAAAGCAACTGTGAAACACAGAAATATGCTACAGTATCTTTTCAAGTGAACGTTATAAGTACACAAAAGTTGTAAGCGATAATTGTTTCTATTTACAAGTATTTGAACGCTGATTGACTTATAAGTGTCCACTAACATTGTTAATAGCACAATAGGTTTAATGTTTAGCTTCAATTGTTTGCAATATGATCTCAAGTATAAAGGTCCCAGCATAGATCAATAACAACAAAAGTACAATTTTCTAACTCGATATGCTTTTCAATCTTTGCAATCCACTGAACTTTCATGCTCTCTCACTCTCCAAATGCATCTTCTGTTGTTCATAGCAGCAGTCCAGGGTCAAAAACCAAAAAAAAAAAAAAAAATTATATTTGCAAACTGGAGAGATCTCTGCAGATTTTAATCATGTCTATTTAACAAAACCACACAACTAGTAGAAACACTCCTTCATGTTGCAGGACATCATACCTTCCACGGCGCTAACATAAAGATATGCATATCTCTGCTGGGTGAAGCATAGTTCTAGAGGTCTACCCAGTACATAAAGCTCTGACACACACATAGTATTAGCAAGTCTAAGTAGGCTAAAGTCATGGGTCCAAAGTAACCAATTCTTATAGCTGGTGTTCCTTTGGACTCTCCACAGCTCCCGAGGCCTGTTTATAAGACTTCAAGTTGGCCAGAGGAATGTCAGTCATGTGGTTGCCAGTGTTGAAATGGCCTCCACTGGAACCATACTGCTTTCGATCACTGAACTGATTTCTGTTGCTATCTTCTTTCCAGGTCCTGGTCAATGTGTGTCCATTAACTAGTTTGTCCTTCTTAACCCATTCTTTCTGAGGTGCAAAGGTGGAGAGAGGAGACTTTGGCTGTTGGTATGGGCCCAAGCTAGGAGGCATCCAACAGTTGTCTGAGTGACCCAAAACCAGGCATTCTTGAGTACACATCTCTGTAGCTTCAGCTAGTCCTCGTGGTCCAAGAGGCCCATCTGTAGATGAAAAACAAAGAGAAAGAAGAAAGAGGGAGAAAGGGAAAAAAAAAAGTCATAATATTAGATTGTGATATTTGTCATTAAACTTATACACAGACCTCATGAGAAAATTAACAATGATTCTGCAACAAAATATTGTGCTGGTAAATCCCACATACATTTTCATTCTATTAGAGAGTAGTTGCTTTGTAGGGCATATACTCTCTGTATATGCTACATACCTAGTTTCCCAAAGTGGAAATACAGTTCAATTATCCCTAGTTATCAGTCTTAGATCCTACTATGAAATTAAGTCTTTTTTTCAGTCACACTAAGAAAATAAAGCTAATTAAGTGAAAATGTCAGAGGAAGTGAACATACCCTTGCAGATTCTGAGTAAGAATTAATGCTGCTTATAAAGGCCTACAGTTTGGATGTATTCTCTTCTGTGGGTTTGCTCAGAGGAATGCTCTGTACACAGGATTATTCTAATGTCTACTGTTTTACAAACACAAGTTGGTTCATAGTTCTAGATTTCTACTCTGTGGATGCACACTCTGATGAACACTCCCAACAAGTAAGAGATAAGTTAAACATTGCTGGGTTTAATATGAAACCTTGAAACACTTCAAAACATTGCATGGAAAGAGACCATTAAACACATCTCAGCTGATTTACAATCACAAAAGTAAAGGGGTAAATGAAAAAAAAAAGGCTTATGTAAATCTTGCACTTGATAAAGAACTGTTCTCACAATTCTTTGAAAGGTTGTAATATAAGACCACAGGAGACAGAAATGAAGTTTGCTGAAGTACTATGCATATTAAATATCCACATCATCTTTCACACACTACTGAGGACACAGGTGGCCAACTGCAGGCCTCTTTCCATCAAGCAGACAGGTCACCCATGCCTTCAGTAACACGAAATTCCTCTCAGTCTTACTGCATTTTTAGATGGCTTACTTTGCTCATCTGATCAGGCTGGATGTATGAGGAAGCCAGGGAAAAGGCAGAGAAATCACTTTGTCTGTCTTCATTAGATATTTCTTAATATCTGAGATATGCTTTGTCATGATTCTTTGCTAACTGTGTTGTAATTTTGAACACGACTTATGAGATGCCTTTTCTTAACTTCGGAGTAAATCAACTGGATAGTACTGCAGACATTTGAAGAGTTAAGGAGACATATTTCCTTGATTAAACAGCCCAGTGACAGGAAGGAAATAGATTGATTTTTGAGAAAGAACATTAGGAAGTAGTCATGAATAGCAAAGTTACTAATCAGAAGAAAAATGTCAGTGGTGTATCAGAAAAAAAAGTGTATCTTTATAATAATATAATTGAGACTCAAAATGATAAGTGAAGACACTCTAACACAGATTTCTATGTTAAAATGCCAAAGAATATTTTATTCGCTTGTACTCCATGCATATACAATAAATTACCCTTTGTAACATATCTTTTTCTGAACACTGACATTAACTCAATTAATTTTATGGAAACTCCTATTCATTTCTCACTACTTTTAAACACAGATATAAAAAATATCACCAGGCATATTTCCACATGTTACAATGTAATTAGCTAGTCTTATCTCTGTGCAGCTTCTCTTTTTGAATATCTGGAGGATATACAGCACTCTGTTGATGTGACAGAAAATAATAAAAGTTGCTACCACATTCCCCATATAAGAAAGTGTCTTCTTGCTAAAAACTAGAACATGAAAAATGTATAGAATCAATGCTACTTTCCATTTAGAGCAATACAAGATGAAATAATTAAACCAGAACCATTAGGAAAAAAAAAAAAAACAAACCACAAAAAAACCCCCTGTAAAGTAGGAGCCTAGCAGAGATTTCAATGAGAACCATGAACTACAACTCTAAAATGAGAGCTGACATAATACCCTGGAAAAGACATTTTTTCTATAAAACTCTTCTTTGAATCCTCTAGTATGAAATTATAACTAAACTGAGGCTCGTACTTAGTGAGAAAACAAAACAAAACAAACAAAACAATAATAAGCAAAGAAAGTACTCACTATATATTGTTAACATTTCCAAAGGTTAATCTTTAGGTTAAAAGCTGATTTTTTTTTTCTGGCTGACAACAGAAGTTTAATTTTGATTAGTTTTATCCCATTTCAGAGGGAAAAAGTGAGAAGTGTCAGAACTATTTTTCAACCTGCCTACTCTCACAGTACACTGCTATTTTGCTGACCAAAGAGGAAAGGTTTGGCAGGGATGAAAACTTTCAAAACACAAAGAAAACCTTTCACCACAGAATGACACATTTCAAGAAATACAGTGCATGTACTCTGTGCTTCCAATCTACAGTGGAATAAAAGGTTAACAGGAGAGCCTTCAATTCTGAAAGGGATAAGTTACTTTTTCTGTTTAGTTAAATAAATTTCAAGAGATAAGAATATAATTTCCATTTAAAATTTAAATGAGCAATAAGCTGGTTTTACTCAG
This sequence comes from Cephalopterus ornatus, assembly GCA_013396775.1. Classification (NCBI taxonomy): domain Eukaryota; kingdom Metazoa; phylum Chordata; class Aves; order Passeriformes; family Cotingidae; genus Cephalopterus; species Cephalopterus ornatus. The sequence goes on from VZRE01005102.1 coordinate 42,289, forward strand.
GAATAAATATGCATGGGGCCCTATAAGATACATGTCAAACTCTTTGGAAGATTTACTTCCTGTGTTTTACTTTCTTCAGTAACAGTGCTAGGCAGTTAATGCTGTTAAACTCAGAATGAATTTTAAACATCCTTCGCTTTAGCCATCTTTAAGCTGATAGACTTTCTGAAGAGCACTAGAATATTTAGATATCTGCTACTACTGGGAGCACCAGACAGGAATAAGGTAATAATGCGGAGATGATCGCCTGTTCAGGAACTTCTCCTTGATTTTTTTCAGTTTAACAAAATACCACTGCTCTGTAGCAGGCAAATTACAATTTTTTTATGGATGTCAGTCACACCAAGTGACAGCTGTAGACAGAGTGAGACCCTCTCCTCTTAGGGGAGGACTGGGAATCCCAGGGGACACTTGTTTTCCCAGTGCAAGACACTTCTTTTAGCTGTATAACTGTTCAAATAGCTGTGAGGTATAAGTCTGCACACACCTCTACACATGCCTGTATGTATAAATCTATGAATAAAATATATGTAGAGAATTGAGAAAAGGTTCAGACTCTACTCAAATGAGTATGCGTATTTTCCAATGCTCTGTCTCACGCTTACAAATCTTTAAAATAGAGGGGATAATTGCTTGTCTTACTAAATATAGTGAGTTTTAAGTTTACAAAATGCCCTGCAAGACTTCATCTAATATATAATTAACAATTATTATTTTAATCACCTTTGGTTTGAGCCACCATAAGAGAAAAAGAAATCCACAAAATAATTTTTTTAGAAATGCAGATTGTTAGAATAATCTATGTTACTGTTGAACTACTACAAGGAATGATCATGCTTACTGATTCAGGAAAAAGGCAGCTTCATTCATAATGTGTGCGGTGCCTGTCACAACTATTTCGAGTTAGGGCCCTTAGATACAAGCGTAATTTTTAGTTAAATGTTATTGCTAATAATGGTGATGATCATGATTTAGGGGATTCTACAAATGTCCTACTGTGAGACTCAGGAAAAAGACAAAAAGATAAAAAAAAAGGATCTCACCTGCAAAGAAAAAAAAAAAAAGACAGTCTTTGAACCATTAGGGTTTTTTTCAGTTTCTATTTTGTTTTATTATGTTCTCAATCATAGAAGGTTTATTCTTTTCTAAGAATCTTTATTATTCAGGTTTCTACTTAGTACCGTAAAGTGAAATGATCACGAGCAAAATGATAGGAGATCTTCTGGGGATAGCTTGAACTGAAGAGTTGGCTGCTATGTATTGAGAAAACATAATGTTGCTTTAATGGTAATTATCTCTCTTCTTCACCACTGCTGAACAATAGTTTTCACCCAATTTTCTAAAGTTGTTTCATTACCACATACAGTGACACCACTTAAAAACCTGTTCCTGCTGCTTTAATTTTATAATTGCATTAATTTGTTTCCTTTCTCTTCACAAAAATGTCACTGCAATTTCTGTATCAAGCTTTTCCATACTGAAGTACTTTATTGATATGTGGGGCATTTTTTTTCAAAGTATTTGTTCCCTAAACAATCCATAACCTGTGAGGCTGGTTATCAGTCTTGGCTGCTTGAATATATAATGACACAAGTGCTGATAAAACTATACAAGCCATCTGTCTCTAGAGTTAAATGTTTTGAAAGCAAACACAAAAGTGCATAACAAACACTCTCTTAAATTGTCTTTGTAAATATTTATATCAGATCTTACCCCAAAATGCTTGTTATTTTATTCTGTTAATAGCTGTCAAGCAGATGCATGACTTGCCTACTCAAAAGCAGACAGGTGTAAGAAGGAAAATCATGTACGCCATTCAAGATCCGGTCATACCCTAATGCTGGAGTTTGTGTGTGGTCTTTTATCTCTTTTTATTATACCCAGAAGCTAAACAGTTATTTCATTGATTAACTTACTGCTGCAATTAGCAACTAGTTTCTGGTGTGATGACCAGCTGCTTTTCAACCTGCTTCTTTAAAACTCCCTTGCTTAAAGCCAGAAAATTCATTCTTCAATTCTGAAAGATTCAAGGCCATGGCATAAATTCCTCTCAGTGAGATTTTTTGGTCTCAAAGAAAATGAATAGGTACTCTTTTCCTGAGGGCACTAACATTAAGTATAATGGATTTGAACATGGCTACAGTTGCGTTTCAGACAATTATATTTATTTAACTTTACATAGTGCATCTTAAAAACAAAACAAAACAAAAAACCAGCAGCAACAACATTTTCAGCTCTATTTAACTTCAAATACAGGAAGCTTTTTTAAGCTTTAATGGGCTACTTTAGTAAATGACCTTTTCTGAGACTATGTGTTTTTACAGCCTTCCACACATATATTGGAACTGAAATGACATTATTCCATTTCATAGAGGTTTCCCAACTACTCTATATATTAAATATAAAAACTCAAAATCAGTTTATAATGAAAAAGATTATTTTGACATTTTTTTTTGCTCTGAAATATCAGCCAAATAAATAAGAAAGACTATTCTTTATTTCTAGTCTGTAAAAAAAATAATTCAAGACTACAAAGCCACATACCTACTGTGCTAGATGTGTTTCCTTGGTATTATTAATTAGCAGCAAGATCCAGTGACTATTAAAAATATATATTTTTAATGACTTGGTCATTCCATCTGGCACAGTCAGTGCTGATAAATTCACATTCTCTCCTCAAATCACCTTGTTCCGAGGTCCCTGGATTCATACCATGCGACTGCCAGTTTTGGTAGACTTATCACTACCACCTTGTAACCTGCTGCTTCCCTCTCTCCTTCCTAGAGCTCCATCCTCTGTACTCAGCTACAGATCAAGAAACCCCTGCTACTTTCTGTTCCCTATCTTGGCCCAAACTTCCCTTTCATCATAGCTGAAATAAATGATAGTGTAATGTTAGCTTATATCTGCATTACTTAGCAGAAATAAGCTGCCAGAATCCTTAATTAGCACAATAACAGGAGGGATAGGAAGCAGGGGAGGTTAAGGGTGTGGGGGAAGGCCCAGAATACAGAAAAGAAGGAATAAAAGTTTTTTCTGAAAAGACAGGAAAACCTGACAGAATAAGATTTTCTTCACCATTCTGTGAAGTACTTAAGTGATTCAGATGGGTTGCACAGAAATGTAGGTGTCTAAGATCCAAACTGTAATTTCAAAAACTATGCATGACTTCTTTGGTTACATGGGCAGCTAAATTTTGAAGGCGACATTATTCAAGTACTGGGAATTCTGTTTCTACATGGTCTTCTGATGACTGCGGTTCCTTCATGTCTATATTTCTTCAGAGTTAAGAAAGAAAAGAAAAAATTAAGAAAGTATTCTCTATTTCTTGTCGAGTTCCTTTCACTTGTAGCTGCTTCAATATAAAGATACAATGAAAGGACATATTACTTAGCTTTATTTTTTTTTTCCGATATCATTCTTAGAAATTCAATACCATTTTGACTCACAAGGTACATCTTTATCAGTAATGGCTCTGTTGTCAATATGTTATTTTTATCTGACTAAACTTTCTGTGCCCATTTCCAATCACATTTTCTTCATTGACATATATGTGTAAAAACCTCTGTGCATGTCCATGGGTACACGGTCAGGAAGTGGACATGTTCTATGAAGTCTACCATTTGAAGCACTGACAGCCCAAATAAAATTTGAGTTCCCTGCATTTTCCAAGGCAAGACACTTTCCAAGAAAGGGAGTTCATTTTATAACGCTTTTGAAAATACAGTCTTTGATTTCCTAGAGCTACTTAGCTACATATATCTTGAAAGAATTTTGTGGCCTGTATCTGCAAATGCTTTATCTACTGTCCAACCAGACGCAAAGTAAGTACCACAAGACTAAGTTTGCCCCTTGCTATGCCTAAGCAACTACATTTAGATAGAGCATACCAGAAATTTCACAGAGTTTAGTTGGGTTACAAGAGTTGCTAATAATCACATGAAGTCTTCCAAAATACTTTGTTTGGAAAAGGAAAGGTCAGTCTACAGGCAGGCCACAATAACATTTCTGCCTCTGCCATCTTAACACACTCTTGAAATTAGTTCAGCTCTGTGTTACTACATTTCAGGTTTAGTTATGGGGCTTTTATGACAGAAATTATGTAATACTGAATTTATTTGGGACTCAACTCTTAGCGACATCTCAGACTAAGAAATACTTTTTTAAGCCCTATTTGTAGTTTCTCTTTGTTGCTTGAAAAGTCACAGAGATTTAACTAGCCTTCAGTTGTCCACAGAAGATAGCAAGCAGCCCATCTCATAATCTCAACTGAATGCAACTCATGTGTCTGCTGAGTTTGTGAGATACTAGGGGTCAAGTTTACTTAGTGCTTTCTAGTGTTTCTGAATAGATAGACATACTGACACACATTAAGCTTGTGATCGTTCTTCAGGCAAGTTGCAACACTGAAATCACAAGAGCATGGTCCTTGCAACACGGGCGTAGGAAGATGCCATAGGAGATTATTACAAAGCACACTAATCTGGAGTGGTACTGATCTCCCACTGAACAACTCAAACCTGACTGATTCAGTGCTTTTCACAGGTTCTAAAAATCCAGTTTTGTTAACATGGATTGCATATTGCCTCTGTTCAGATCTTTATGTCACTCCTTATTTTTATTTTTATAATTTAACTATAATGGGTGAAACTTTATACTTTGTAGTTAAAAAAGTAGGTTCACTAGATAATCTAGTGGTTCTTTCTGGTTTTGAAAATCTACATAGCAGCAACCATGAATATAAAACTGTATTTTGTATAAACTTTCACGGACAAATATAGCTAATTGTAGTGTCCCTGTTAGAAATAAAGAAGATACAAAATAATATCTGGGATTGTTATTCTGACTTAATGCATTCTGTCATTAAAACAAACAAACAACCCCCCACAAACTACTGTAATTTGTATTCTTAGCTGCCATGTCACATTGTGGATGCAGACAGTCACCTTGCAGGAAGAGCAGGAGAAAAGAAATGCAAACAGGATTCGGCAAAAAACCCACATTTGTTAACAAATAAATAAAGATTAAATGCTTTACACATCTCTCATACAGATTTCATTCTCTGGGCACAAATGAAAAGTCAACATTTGCAAATGGAGATAGTCCAAATTCAACAATACAGGGGCAGCCAGAACAGCAGATTCTCTCCCTGAGAGGATATTGTTATTTAGACAGACTTTACAGCACACAAAGAGCAGACAGCATATCTTGATAAATTTGTACCCATCTTCAGCATGGCATAGAACTCATCCATCTTAGCGTCCACTCAGGATAATCCTATGAAGAATGCTATTTCATCTAATCTTATTTCCTCAAAATTGGCATTTTTTTCCTACCATACATTTAATTTTAGCAGGACATATAAAAACTCCTCAGAGAATTTAAATGAACCTTCTAAATTTGATTGGATCATTTAATAAGACCAAAGCACAGCCAGTCTTCAAATATTTGGAGTAATATTAATTTTCAACATTAATCTTTTTTCATTATGTAGCTCTTCACTTTGCTGAAAGAAGTCTTTGTTCCCAAAAAGTGATGATGATAATAAAATATTCATAAAACATCCCACGGTCACAATCATTTACTATCTTTTTTCTCTCACACCTAAATATTTATGATATTTGATCAAAATATTTTGTTGAATTGATTTATGGGCAACATGTTGAGACAGCACTACTTTTGACTCGGTCACATTTTCTGATCATTAATATGCCCCAAACACAAATCTGCTGTCAGTCAAAAACAACTTAAATCTCAATTTGCAAGACTCAGTCAGTTGTTTATCATAAAATCAAATTTTGGTTAGTAATTTCTACAAGCTGTGTTTCAGAAAAGGTAGGATTTATTGTGAAAAAAGATATTATTCAAAATGAGAAAAGCTGGCAGAATGCTGTGAAACTGAGCTGAACAATATTTATTTCTACACCACACAGTGTTGTAAAATTTTTATGCAGCTGTTACATGCCTAACCATTAACTCATGTACAGCAGAATAAAACCCAAAACATTCAAGTTGAATTTCATTAGATTTTTTGCAATTTTCAAAATTAAGGAATTGGTTCTCCTGATCGTTTTCCATCTTACAGCAAAAGCCTGATTTTCTGACTTGTGGTAAATATTCGTGATAAATCTTATGCCTCGAGTGCATGTGATAAATACCTTGTGATATTATCGAACCAAGGATATTGGCTTTATTAAGCAATAACTGAACAAAAGCACAATTCATCAAGGTATACATATATATATACACACATATACGATGAACTGTGCTATCTATACAATTATATATATATTTGATATGTTTTATTTGTATATATATTATACATTTATTTTTACTTTTATACATATTTTATGTATATTATATTTATCCATCTACTACTTCTTTCTTCATGTAAGAACAGAAGGGAAGTACACAGAGTGGTGAACATTGAAGTGAAAATAATCACTCATAAAATGAGGAGCTTAATTGCTTTGCTCAAGTTGGGTATGGAGTCATCCTAACCTCCTTCTGTTATGAATGGAGAGAAGCATTTGCACTAAGTGAGTCAGCTCTCTGAAGACCTGACTCATTTTCTGGAGGTGTGAGTTTCTGTGCATTGATAAATAGGGAATCCATGCATGGCAATTACATCCAGCTCTTTGTATTTCAGATGGACGCGATGAGTCTAGATCTTTGCTGCCATAGCAGAAGATAGGCTAATTCACCCTGATCTCTTGAACTGAGTTTTTCCACTATAAGCAAAATGGCTCCAGCAGCCAGTAAAAATAACAGCAGACAACTATACTATCCAAAATACCCAAAAGGCAGTGCATCTCATGTATACTCAGGAAAGGTGACTCTGGAAAGCCTGGAAGAGGGTTACTAGAGGGAGCCTGCTATAGGCAAGTTTTCTTTCAGACAATTAATACTTCAGAGTTATTCTAGTCCTCCACACTTCGAAATAGACAGAATACTCTGAAAAGCTGCAAATTCTAAGAGAGAGAAGACTGTAATTGTTTAGGTTTGCTGAAGTCTTTGCTTAAGATCATACAGTTAAAAGTCTAGAAAACATAGTACTGAGAAAAAGGGAAATTTGTTATATTTATGGGCCAGATTTAGAAACGTGTTACTTATTTACTGTACCACAAATCTATTTGAACTTTAAAGTAGGGAAAAAGATTATATTCAAACAGATGCATACGGTTTTACTTAGTGTATTTCTCTCCAGGATATTCTCAACCCATACACAGGGTTAATGAAAACCAAATCATGTATTAACTTTTAGTAGTATTGTTAGTTTCTGTTAATCTTCTTTGATGGGTCATTCAGTAATCTCCCCAAATATTTCCAGTTCTTTTGTAATCCCCAAATATTGCCAATTTTCATGTAATCTTGAAACATCACTATTAATAATATTTAACCATTAGTTTAATATATGCTTGATAGCTTAAGAACAAGAGTTTCCTTATTCTATTGCGAGATTTTTTTACAAGAGATATTGTATTCTAATGATATATAACTTTTTCTTTAAAAGTACCCCACATGATTTAAAGTTGCATAAAACTCTTATTTCAAGCAAAGTTTAGAAATAGCAGCAGACTAAGTGTCTAACAGAACTTGATGAAAAAGACTAGAGAACTACAGTCTCCAGAACCTAATCTTACTGCTTTTATTATCCACCACAGAAACATACAAAAAGAAAACCAGGATAGTATCACATCAGGAGTTAATCACAAATAGTAGCTTTCTTCATTAAAGTTTTTATGGAAAAGGTTATTTTACTATAGGTGTACAACTTCACTGTCCTACAAACTTTCCAGACTTCCAGGAATTTGGTCCCAGATTTCAGTCTATCTTTTCATTACTGTAAGTTTTACTTTTTCCTCAAATCAAACAAATCTCAGTTTTATGAGGCACGCCTGACTGGGGTTGTCAGTTTATTTCTCTCCAGAAGTAACAAGTCTGGGTTTTAATCTCGGGAAAATGTGGTTCCAAGCCATTAACTTTGGGACTGTTAGCAAATTTATAATATAAGGCTGCCACCAGGAATGGTTAGTGTAGCTTCATTTCAAATTCCATCACTTAGTTAATATTTGTAAACATTCAGTATTATTTCCTAAGTACTTTTTTCCTTAGCACTAGACTGATGTCTGTAGAACAGAAAGTGTCAAACTAAACATTTTTCCCATGACTTTTGAATAAGAAATAAAAAAAAAAAACCAATGAAAAACAGGAAAAAGGAATTGCCTCCTTCAAGGAATAAATGAGGGGGGAGGAAGACAATATCAATGGCAGTTTATCTAAGAGCAATATGAAAATGCAGACATATATACTGTGGTGTTAAAAAAACAATGTTAATTAGGAAAGATAATTGAGACTATTTATGTATAAAATTATGAATTTCATTCTGTAATTAGGTTAATTACAGCTATCTGAACAAACATTAAATTTAAGTTGAAATACATCTTTTTAATGAATCCCTATTACTAATGTGTGTTTCTTGTCACTTCTGTGTTTTTCTATTTTTCCTCAGTACAAATAAGACCAAAATCAAATTTAGGTTAAACCGAATTTGTTGCAAATCTGTAGCAGATGCCTTACACATACATGCTATTATGTAAATAAGCAGTTTAACTGACTTTTGAAGTACATTTGTCTTAGCTGAATTTGGGCCTAATTCTGGGTACTCATTCTCCTAATTTAAGCTGCACGACTGAATAACTGAAGTTGGCGACAGAAGAAAGTGCTTAAATTAGGTACCTAGTGAGATTGATTATATTCTTGATTTTGTCTTCCTTTCTACAAAAAAATGAATCCTTGATAAATATCACAGGACACAGATGTCAGAGATGTCCTTAAACTAATCCAGAGACAAAAGAACCATTTCCTAATTCTGCTTGTATAATGACATCTCATTTAGTTAATTTTGTAAAATTTAGTTCAGTGCCAGTTGAGTTGTCAGAACTGCACAAATATTATACAGAGAATACTAGAAAGTGCTTTCCTTCATTATATCTGAGCTACACAAATGGTACAGTTCCTTCTTTTTCTTTAAAAACTGTGTTCATTTACATAATTTTTCAGAAGAGATATCCATAAGTCTCTTAATGAGCTTATATAGTTTACAGTAAAACTCCCATTAAACAAATGTCCCTGAGTCAAAATACATTTTATTAAACCATGCTTGAAAGTTAATCTGTGCTGCACATAGTCATTACATTCAATGTACTGAAAATTAATGCAGAAGAAACATCTGTATGCACCAAATAATTTTGGTTAGCCACAAAATCCTATTCTAATGCTTGGCAAGAGCCTTAGCTTCCAGGCTTTCAAATCTTATCTGGAAGGCTGCAAAAAAATATCTTTGTGATTATAAGGAGGAAATCAAATAACATTTAACATGAATAGTGAGTTGACATTTAATGGAGGCTGAAAACTTTCTTGTGTCTTTTTTCTATTTATTGAAAAACCTCAGCAAACCAAGCCTTTCAAAGTATTATCAAACATCTTTTATTTTTAAACAGATTTAAATGGATGAATTGAGATGCTCGAAGAATTGTTGCTATGAGCACAGATCATGAAGATTTACACATGCAACAGGCTCTTTACCTTCTCCTTTATGACTGTACACAGTCTGGTTTTTCAAGTAGAAAAAAAAATCATTGGAAGTTTGGGAAATTTCATTGATGTGTAAAACAATTTTTGGGAAGGAGCATACCAAGCAAAACTGTTGTTTTCCTTTCCTTAAACCATTGGTTTAATAAGCAAAAGAGAAAATTTAAGACTTGCTTACCCTCTTAGAATTAATTTTATTGTTACACAATGTGGCTAGAAGCTTCTATTCCTTGCCCAGGCACATAAGAATCTGACAATTCTTATAACATCACAGTTGTGAATACTTGGCAGTAAACTGGACCTTTTTTTTCTGGGTTCCAGTTTGAGACCTGAAGGTAAACTGGTTTTATTTTTCATGTGGTAATAATAAACAAAGAAAAATAATAAAAAATACATGCTTAATATAATTTTGGACTCATACTTAACGAGTATGGCTTATCAGTTTCAAGCTTGTGAAAATAATAAACAGTACAAACAGATTTGTGTTTACTGAACTTGTTGTAGAACTGAAAACTTATGGAGCAGATAAACAACCTGAGAGAAATAATACATTTTTCTTCTTGTATTTAAATTTACCAAAATACAAAAAGTAGATGAAGAATTCCAGTTGGATTCAGCTCACTTAGCATTTCCATTCACCTCCCTGACAGGAACGGAGGTGCAGATGTTAATTACCGTTTATAGAATGTCTTGTCAAAACACCTAAGAATTATTGTTCTGTTAATGACTTTGTCCTGGGCTTGGGTTCAATGACTGATTTGAGACAAAGAATAATGAAAAGGATCACTGACACTCGGTTAGGACACCCTGTCTTTCCCTGCAAACACTATCAAGTAATGCATGGCCTTGTGCCAACAATTTAGCTTTAGAAAAGGAACTATTATAAAACTGTAGTCATGAAGGAATTAACAGTTACTTTTAAGAAGATTATTACTCTTATATCAAGTGAGTTAATTTATTAATGTCAGCTTCAGAGGCAGCAAGTAATTTAAAAACAATGCCAAATGCTTAAAAAGCACGCTGACCTGAGATGCCAGAATACTGATAGACAAATGAATGTATTTCAGGCTGATTTATTTGGTGGGATAGCAGAAGCAGGCAGCTGTTTCTCCACACATTCATTGGTCACATACCCCTTCTTCTTTGAAATAGGTTGGAGTTTTGCTACCATCTTCATTGGTGTAAAACTTGGTCTTTTGTCTCTATAGAACACCAAAGGAATTTTACAGGTAAGCCTGATTTAGGAAGGCATGCACTAAAGGAAACAGATCAATTCCCTTGTGACCTACGAGTCATTCTTTTAGCATTTAGCTTCCCTACATACCACACCAATTCCTCCTTTACAAGTTCAGGACTCTACTTTTTCCATACTACCTATACACAGTTCTGTTTACTCTCTTTTTTTTGACACGTTTTCAACTCGGTTCTCATCAGTATTCCTGTTTTATTTTCTAAAAAAAATATTTCCTCCCACCATCTTCTCAGCTGCCTAGATGATAAATCCTTCTCTTACACATTTATATCACTGACTTTAGTTACCAGATTTCATTTAAAATAAGTGATATGGCTTCTTTTTGTAACTTATTTAGGTATAAAACTTACAGTTACTTTAACATAGAGTCCTAAGTAAGGTAGGATTCATTCAAGCCTAGGGTTCAGCTCTAGACACAATCATCTGGAAGTATTCAAGAGATGCCTGGATGTGACACTTGGAGATATGGCTTAGGGGTGATTATGGTGATGCTGAGTTGGTGATTGGACTAGATGATCTTGAAGGTCTCTTCCAACCTTGATGATTCTATGGTTCTGTGATCTAAGCTGATTATGCACAGAGAAGGTTTCTTGTATATTTGCAGTTTAAAAGCTCAAGTTGATGAAGTGCTACAGGGAAGAAAAGTATAGGGCTGAGATTCAGATTCAAATTTTAGATGTCTACATTGTGTATACCTACGTGGCAACCATAGGTACACATATTTTCTAATTTCTCTTTTGGATTAAAAGACATCCTGTCAAATCTGTCAACTGGTCTAGTTAATAAGACATAATAATTCACCAAAGCAAGTATACAGAACTGAATCTGAACAGCTCTTTAGATTATACTAAGTACTGCAACAAACCACTGATTTTTTCACTTGCAAAATTAAGCCCATTGCAGTAATTTGTTTTTCCAAAGCCCTGTTACTTGTGAGTGGATACCATCTGGACAGAACAGAGGCCCTGCACTACCAAGACTTTTAGTTAGTCTCAAAGTACATGCTGAAGAGTTTTAGGGCAATTTCTCTAGAGAAAGTTTGGGAAGTTTTTTGCATTGTGACACAAAAAAATAGAATGGAATTTCATAGAAGCAGTAGGGACATCATTCCCATTTACAGTATTGCATGACTCTCACCACAGCAGTACGGATTTCTGCTGTATTAAGGGATCAGAGCTGTAGCTGTAGGACAGTGGGCTGGGCCAGCAAAACTGAAAAAGAAACTATTGAAACTTCCACTAATGCTAATGGCCTTTTTGAGTGCAAGGTGAGACGACAAACCCTTCAAAAAAGTTTGAAAAGATTGATTACATTGTAATTTGTGTTTGGTCCCTCATTCAGGCATTAAGTGCTAGCAGCATTCCTGTTTATAATGGAAAATTTTGTTCCCTGCTGTGGAGAGAAAAATAGCACTGAAAGCAGAAAACACCTGGCAGACACTTTGAATACGAAACTTTTTATTAAGCACTGTATTTTTTTTTTTGTTAATTAATCTATTTCACAGTCCCAGGTAATCACTTTGGAACTTAGCAGTAGCCTGACTTTCAAAGGAACTTTATGCTCTGCCAGTTTCTATACCCATGCTGTCAAAGAACATGGGAATGACATAACATCTTGGTAATTTGTCCACTGCTGTCTCACACGTCCCCTTCCTAGAAGGCAGTAACATTAAAAACATTCTTTGTTCTAATGACTATGCATTGACAGTGTATTCTCTGGGTCTATGTGAGTTTTCTAAGTAAACCTTCAGGGTCCTACTATTCTACAGCTAAAAGATGGAGGTAGTAAGATCTTGTTGACAAGGCTGATGACTGCAGCACTTGGTTGCACAAATGCCCACCTCAGCATGGCCTGACGCAGTCACAGCACCAACTAGAAATATTGCTTAAATTCATGTTAACTCTATTGTGTATCACCTAAGGTTCCCTGTCCATACTTTGTGTACTTTTGTCTGGTACCTGCTGTTTACTTGGGAGGTATTTACTACAGAAAAATGTGTACAATTAATCACAGGAAAAATCAAAAATCAACACCAATCCATTTTAATCCCTTCCCAACATTTAGATTCTTATATAAGCAAAAATTCCAGAAGAAAAACAGAAGACTTATTTTTATTGTGCATATTAGGGAAAGTCTACAGTCTTTTATTTCATTTCTTAATATCTACCTACAATCAAGGCACCTGATGTACAATAGAAGTTTAGAATGTAATAAAGTATTAAGACACTATAGTCACAATGTACTGTTTCTAATATAAGATAGATAAAAGGATTTATAATTAAAGAAATAATATGCAGCATTAAGGATATAAGCTGTTAGCAAGAAGGTGGGATTTATCAGTATGAATGCTTTCCAAAAATCTCATCTAGTAAAAGAAGGTACCAGAAGTAGGAATGATCTCATTAAATACTGCCATTTCTAATTGCAGAATACCTTTCAGCTAATCATCTAGATTCTTTAAACAGGCCCTTTCACAATGTGATTCATTTGAACTCTTTTAGGTTTTACTTTACGATGAGATGAATTGTGCTCTGAAAATGTCTGCTTCTCCCTGCTGACTACTAAATTACTCAAAGTGCCTAGATCAGATGTATATGTGGCATCTTGAGCTTCTATAGTAGAAGCAACAGAAGACAGGTTTTTCAAAATATCTACTAAATCAAATATAATCTGTGTGACCTTAGCTATGTCATTTAGTTCCTCTGTGTCTTTACTGCTCATCTATAAAATGAAGATAATAGAATTTCCATACCTTACTGGGCAATGCAGTGGGGTTACATGGCCCTCTAATACCATTACAATGGATGCCCTATAAGTGCTTAGGCCTCTTCTGGACTGTTAAATGAGGAAGGCGAGAAGAAAAGACAGTAAAACGTGCAAACTAATTTATTTTCAGAGAGACACATTAGACACCTCCCTGAAGCAAAGAACCATTGAAGGATGGGGTTCCCGTAATGTGGGCTATGATTAATCATAAAAATAAGAGGGATGTTTTTGAAAGAGGGGATATCCCTCCCTCCTGAGTAAGAGAATTCACACAGGATATGTTTTTCTCTTTTGTCACAAGCTATTCCATTTTTCTCATGACTCAAGTAAACAATTGCTGCATCAATAAAAAGAGTCCTTTCTATTTATTGCCCACTGATACATGATACATCCTTTTAAATATTCTATGTCCTGTTTTAAGACATCTTCCAGGGAAATGTTTGCCAACATACAAATATTTAGTGAAAAATTCATTGCAACACATTTCCAGTGTAACACTGTGACTCATGATAAGATACATGCTTGTTTCATATATGCAAAGGCTGATTTTAATCTCGTTTACACCAATATCAATTGACTTCAGCTGAATTATTCCTAATTTACCCTAGAATTGCTGTCAGAATCATCTTTGCATTTCAGCTAGAGCATACAAATCTCCAGCAGGAAAGCGCCTTTTTATTGTAAGGATAAATTGGTATTCATCCAGAATTCCCTGGCAGAAAGGGTTTTTTTTAACCACATTGATTTAAAGAAACATAGAGACCTTATTTATTTAAAATCAAGGATATGAATATTTTAACAGCAGCATCAGCCATAAAGAGAAGGCAAGCATTCAAAATTGCTGCAAATAAAAAAAAAATCTCCTGTTAGGTTGTCTAGAGCTAATGGATGATGATAGAATTTGGAGAGTGCAGAGAAAGAGGTACAAAGAAGTACTTGTCAATAGCAAGAACAACAGCCCTATATTTACAATCCAATGTTTAAAGCCAAAATAGGCATTGTTTTCCCTGTTTGATCTCAGGAAAAGTTATCTGCAGCTCACAAGCCTAAATTTGAGGCTTCTTATGTCACTCATAAGAAGTACTGAGATAACTGTGCTAGAGATGACAGACTAGTAGCCCCTCTAGCAAGCCAGACCTGTGGGGGGGTGTCATGTTTTCTGTATCTGGGCTGAAAGCACTCTTCCTACTTAGAAGTGCTCTGTTTTGTTCTCCCATAGTGCCTGAAATTCATTCTCAAGAGATATGAAAAGCTGAAATTCATCTCGTAGAAAAAAAGGTGTCTTCGATTTCCATAGGAACAAAGAATTACAAAATGAATGTAAATCATTTTCTCTTTTTTTTTCCTCTCAAAGAAGAACTGCTCACAGACATAAGCCAAATCCCCAGCTATATCAGCTGTTACAGCAGCACTAAAGTTAGAGGGTGTCACCCCCAGTATCTGTCTCTGTAAGAGACATAAGAACAAGCCAATACTTTTCAATGTCACCCAGATAAAAAAACAATAAAATGAGGTCAGATTACTTGTAAATATACATTTCCAACATACATTATTGCCAAACAGCCAATTGTCAGGACAAGAAACAAAAAATTATGACTTACTGACCTGTTGTACTTTTAATTGAAAAATTGTCTTTCTCTCAAAAGATTTGCACAGCATTTTACTTGCTACGATAAATTGTAACCGTAAATAAAATATGGCAAGTAGAGAAATCTTACAGATTAAAGAGACAGAGAAATTTGGGAGACCAAGCTCAAATATCCAGACATGTCAAACTACATTATTCAAACCATATCCTGGAAGATAAAAACCAAAGCTCCTAATCTTAAAAGCTAGTAACATTACCAATTGAAAGGTACTACTTTACTTCAGTTTGCCAATTCTCTTATCTAAATGCAAAATTTTCATGAAAGGAAACTTATTCTTAAAACAGTGAAAATGGCAAGCTTTCACAGTTTAATTTTCAGTGAGCAATCTAAGAGAGTGTACTAGTAACGGCTTTCACTTACAACTGCAACGATCATTCAAATCTGAATTGGAAAGATCTTAATAACATACACTTTCTACTTTTAAAATAATGCCTATGCTATTTGCAGATTTACATGGGCCTAAGGAGCCTCTACAAAACCCATAAGCTTTTGTATCATGCTTCCTCTCAGGAACTCTCTCCTTACTCAGAACATTTTTAAAACCCACTTTTTTGTCCTGAAGTTCCCCTTCTGACCTTCTCTATTGACCACAAACAAATAATATGAGCAAATAATAAGCAGCAAGTCCACTTGCAGCCCAATACCAGTCAGAAGAGGAACTATGCTGGCACAGGTAACATGTAACTCGAACCGTGAGCATGTGGACCTGAGACCAGAACCCTTCACACGATCTCGCTTCCAGGGCTCCTCTACCAAAGAATGGTTGGGACGAAGAGCGAACTACAATGACTCTCTCAATGGTGGATTTTCATGTGGCTTCATTGAGCATATTGCTTCTGATTAAGGTCTGATTAAGTTTTGAAAACCACGTAGAAGATGGACAGATGTCTTGAAGACTAAAAGTCTTTTGTCTCTAAAAGATTTCTGAGCTGTCATTGCAGAGCACAGACACAACATCCCACGTAATGTAAGCACTTTGCTACTTGAGGTGCTTGTTCAAAAAGACAGTGACAATCATTGATGACTTTGTTAATTATTGCCCGTCTCAAGCATCCTATTCTTGGGTCACTGAGAAAGCAGCAAGGGGAAAAGTGACTTCTGCCCAGTTTACACAAAAGAGATATTATTGAATTTAGAAGTGATACAAGCTTTTAGTGACCACCTTACAGCAGTGCAAAGTAAACGGATATTGTCACACACAATCCTTAGAAGTTCCCGCAAAGCTACTCTGTGAACGTAGTTAAGGAGCATCTGAGATAAAAGCAATAAAAGTGTCTTTCAGCTATGATAATGGGGAACCTGTTTCTTAGGCACAGCCACGCAGTAAGCCTATAAGATCTCTCTCTGTGGTCACACATCATTCCCGAACTCCAGACATGTTAACTCTGTCAGTTGGATCCTCTAAGGGGCAACTCACTCTTTTTTGTCTTTGCAATCAAAAGGGTTTGCTTTGCTTTTACCTTTTCTTAATTTTTGTAATATTTACACAACAGAGGGACAAACTCTAAAACAATCATCTTCCTTAATTATTCTTTTAAAATTTGTATAGAATATTTAATTGGAATTTGATCCTGATTGACAGATAATTTACTGAACCAATCCCTTCTGACTCTGGACAAAACAGCAGAATAAAAAACAGATGAACGAACCCCCCCCACATCTTTTAATGCTCTCCCCAGTCTAATAACATCTATTAATTCTTTTTTCATTTAAAAATTTAGAAATAACTGAAGTGTTCTAGTCTCAGTGAATAAAATAAAGAACCTGATGTATTAGTAAATTACCTTTCTTTATGATTTTACCTCTGTCTACATGAGGAAGCATTTAACAACATAGCCACACTATTGAATTAAACATACTGAGAGAGTGTAATTTTTACTCTTTATCAACACGCTTTATTTTTGTATAGGTAATACACCCATTAGAAATATTGTATGACTTTTGCTTAATCAAAAATCTTTGTATGATTATGGGTATTCTCAGTATAATCCAAATGCATGAGGAGAAACAGCATCTAGAAATATAACTGTAAGGAATAATAAAAAAAATAGGTTCTATTAGGCTAATTTCCAGACCATAGTTCCAGATAAGCTTTTGGGAGATGAAAAATGCAAATTATTATTTTCAAATACAAAAGATTCAAGACACTCCAGTCCACTCTTCAGAGTACACATTTTATGTGCGATCAATATTAAAAAAAAAATCAGATCATAGCTAAATGTGCAAAAATGTGCCAAATGTGTCACCCAAATCATTCATTAACAGTAAGCTGATTAACACAACATATTTTATTTCAGAATGAAATTCAAAGCCTGTTACAGCAAAACAATTTAGGCTTACAGGATTGTATTGAGCCCTGTTATGCTTGACCATGCTAATGTAGCTGTTTTTATTTCAGAAGCACTGGGGAGGGAAGCATGAAATCATTAGTAATTATACAAATATTAAGGCCACACAACTGGCTCTATTACTGTTTTCAAATGGTAGCATCTGCAAATTCAGCCTGTAATAAACACTAATGCATCCAGAGACGAGACTGCTGACATATGAATGGGATGCTTTGTCAGACTAGCATAAAAATGTAGATGAACTGCAGGGAAAGAAAACCAAAGAATTCAAAGGGTTTCTTGATTGCCTTCTTTAAAATGCCAAGAACTTAAGCTGGTCTTTCTTATCTTCCTCTACATGCTTGTGACACTTTAGGAGGCCTTTCTTATTGTACTATAATTCAGTAATTGTTCCAGCTCTGTGCACCGTGCCTTCCTTCCAAAGGGCAGCATGAGATATATAATTCTGGTAATGAACAGCTGCATAATTTAAGGGTCGAACTAGCAGGACACTGTTCCTTATTTGTGTTTTCTTAGCAGTTGCCTGGATATTCCAAGCCTATTTAGTAATACAATCCTTTGTCTGCTTTACTTCTCATAGATGATATATGTTTAGACTTGGTAATGTTCCAGAAAGCAGATTTTATCAGCTGAAGTGACAGAGCAAGCTTTCCTTTCATTTTGCTTCAAAGGGCAGCAGTACAGAACTAGAATGAGGAATTTTTTTTCCCCAGCCATGTGCATTCTCTACTCTATCATGCAGACTTTTTCAAACCCAGTGCTATCCCCTTTCCAAAGCATGATAGACTAAAGTACAGAGCTATCAAAGGCATTTCCACACAACATTGCTCTCACCAAGGCTAATCTTCCAAATGTTAAAAAGGTTCAGGCAGCTAGGCCCTACAAGATGAAAGCTGCATGCTGATTAATCAGCTGCTTTTTTATTCTGTTCTGGCAAGTGTTCCCTATTTGTAAATAAAAGGTTTACCCTGCATTTCCTGTAAACTAAGGAACATAAGGCATCTTTGGACCAGGCTCATAAAGCAACAAAGCCTTCTGCTGTCACATCCGCAAAGGTAGGTTGTTTGTTCTAGCATAAATATACTTTCAGGTGTCCTGGAGAGAATGAGCTAACCTAACACAAACATCATTACAACATGAGAAAATTACGCGGCAACCACAAAGCTGCCTCATTATTAATTACATTCTTTGGCTTCCAGCAACACTTTAATTGTTGCTTGCTTGAGAAGTCCTGTCTGTGTCATTGCAGAAGTTCAGGTTGGTTCATGATGTGTGGCTCAGCGTAACACAAGTCCCTCAAAGAAACACTCTCACATAAAAGACGAATATGTTTATTTATGTCTCAGGGTGCTGGCTTTCTATTCAGATGGTAAATAGGTAGTGTGAAAGAGATGTGACAGACCCAAGAAGACTAGAAATTGTCTGCAAACTGGCAGCCACTGCGGTTCACTGACAGCCTGAATTACTTTCAGCCAGTTTGGCACATCTCCATTTGTCACACTTAAAAGCTTGAGCCAAAGTTATCCAATTAATATAGAGCACAGTATTTCTCCCTCCTCAAAGCTGAAGCAGAAATGCAAATGTTCAAGATTCATAGTGTGCATCACACCACCTATACATCACAAAAGGATGTAAAATACTTATAAGTAAAACATACGTATCTTAACCTTCTTGGCCACCGTTCACCTCAGGTTGTCTTCTATGCTGTGCATATCACCTCTGTACTATTTATCCCAGACAATGATTTCTCATGCAGACTGAATCCCTTCTGCTGTAAATCATGCAAACAGCTAGCACAAATAGTTTGTGAACATAGCAAGTAGTAGGGAATGAGCTTTTGAAAAATCTGTCTAGACCAAGAAAGGGAAACGGTTCCCTCCCCCACCAAGATTTTGAAGGCAAGGTAAAGGTTGCTCATTTTGGAAGTAGCAGGACTTTCATGAATCAGCATCTGGTTTTGACATTCCATCCATCACTGCACAGCAATAACCATTCTATCTTTTGCTATGACCCAATGCCAGTTTATATATGATTTTATTTGAATTATTGGTAGCGTAGTCATGAGGGTCAGGTTTATACAGTTCTTGTATAGATGGAATTTTTCACTGAACCACAGAATTTCTCTGGAGAATTTCCACTGTCCCTATGTAAGTGTACAAAAATCCCCTTTTATCTAGATGAGCTTTGGGTGTTCAAAGAAGAGAAAAAAATACAACACTTTCAAAATACTATAAACGCTAATCAAAAAGACCTGTGAGGTGCTTCTTTAGATTCTCTAAGGCCAGTTTAGATATTTAAAATAGACACATGGAAAGCTACACTCCTGGCAATCTATAATCAAAAGGTTTGAAATACTTGTACTTTTCAAAGTAACTGATGATACAGATCTTTTGAAGATGCAAGGAAGAAATCATAAGGGTCAAATAATGAATAAAGAATGAGAATACACTCTCCCTACTCTGCTATTTGAAGAAAGCTGCAGCTGGCTCCTTTCTTTGCTTGTCCCCCTTGAAGCATCCATGAAAAACTGTTTAAAAAAATATTCTGAGATTCTTATCTAAGTTACTGCCTATTCCCAGTTCAAACCGGATATTGAACTCAAATCGGTAAGAACTCCACTAACATTATTTCAAGTTTAGTGGTGTAAATAATATCAGCATCCTTTCCTTTAATTGCCAATTAACATATTTTACCGACATTCTTGCTGCTTAATGCCATGGTTTTTTTGACTGCAAAGCCCAGTAAGAAATATAGCAAATGAAATGCTTGCTAGTCAAGATATTTCAGAACAAATTTTCAAAACTAATCACTGGAGTATATGAAGTTTTTCAGTCAATTTCCTGTTAAAACTTTCCTACATAATTTCATCTGAAATACCTTCACCTTTGGATTTACATTCTAGATATCAGCTATCATTACGAAAACAAAGTATAGCTTTGTTTTTTTCTTGTTTTATTCACAGTGTTGGTTAGTAGAGGAATAACTTCTAGCAGTCGGTTGCTTTCTACATCACTGACATATATGCACTTTGTTATGCAAAATCTTCAATTAATTAGCCTTTATGAATCACTTGATCATATTCTTTATGTGAGAAAAATGAGTGTGATTGAAATGAGGTATAATTTCACATCTATCCATATATACGTCTCTAACAGAGACTATTTTAGAGTTGGGATTATTTGTTTCCCTTTGGTTTTAGGCAATCCAGTCAAAGAACCTAGAAGGCTAAACCACTAAAAGTAACCGCTCAGTTATTTCAGTGTCTCACAGTCATTAAATGAAAAAAAAAAAACCCAACCAACCAACCAAAACCAAACCAAACCAAACCAACCAAACAAAAAACCCACAAAAAACATACAAAACCAAACCAAACAAAACCCCAAAACAAAAACAAACAAAAACAAACAAACAAACAAAAAACAATCGATTGTTCCTGGAATGATTTTGTCCTGGAAGAACCTCTCCCAGTCATGGTGTGGGGAGGAGAGCATGGGGCAGGGATTTTTCCCAGCAGGCAGTCAGCATGCAGCCAGCATGCAGCCACGCTGCTCCTCAGATTGACTGCTCAGGCTCACACAGATACAGCCTATCCAGCTGGTCCCATTGCCGTGAAATGGTCCCAGGAATATTTATTGCATAGGGAGTCTCTGTAGCAAAACCAATAAAAGTACATCAAAGACTTTCTTATAATTTGTTTAATTTTCTGCTAATAAAAATAGAAATGTCATTTTGATATTTGGAGTCATATATGTGAGCAAACCAATAAAAATGTTCAGTTTATAGAAATAAACTTGGACTAGGAGCAAGAAGTATGGCTTTTTTTTTTTTTTCCTCCAGAGATTTTGGTCTGGATTTGAAACCCATGCAAATGTATTTCCTACATTAATTGTTACTGCCACAAATAATATCCTGGCCTGTGTCACCTTTTATAGAGACCTTGGATTTACTGCTTACATTTCACTGTTCTGTCAAGACTTTTTCAGAAACACTTGATTTTTTTTTAATCTTTTTTAAAGGAGGGGAAAAAAATCCTTTCATTAGAAAAAAAGTTTGAGGCAACTTCCAGTAGAAAACACTGTAATGAACTACCCTGTCACAAATACCTAGTGGAACTGAAAAGAGAAAACAGAAGATTCATTACACTTGTCTGCGTACAGATGATTGTTTGAAAGGTCACACAGATGAAAAATGTCCTCCAAACCAAAAATGTATGTCTGGTAAAAGAAAATGACACTTGTAGGACAAAAAAAAAAAAGCTATACTTATTATTTACATTAAGAAAGTAAGAGTTTTTACTGGTCAAACACATAGATTTTACAGTTAAACACACTGTCTTTCCAATTAAAAAAATCCTCCACATATAAATGTCTCATTTGCCTCATTTATATGCACATAGACCTATAATCAGACTTTGTTGTAAATAATTTTTTTACTTAAGAAACAGAATTTTTCCAGATAAATCTACTCAACTGCACTGTGAACACTGATTAGGGTACGAATTTACAACTTGCAAAACAGTCTTGAATAATCAGCTATCTTTAGAGCTGTCTCTGTTCTTGTCTTAGATGCTTTGCATTCCATCCTCTATTATATAAATTCTTTGCTGCAATAGCTGTCCTGCCACATTCCAATTGAAAAATAATTCTATTAAAAGATGCATCACAGTCTTTCAGCTCAAGAAGAACATTTTCTTCAGATAAAAGTGTTGGGACAGGCTGAGAAGCAGTAAGGTTACATGAACTTAACTGAATCTAACTGGAGAATCTAGATCAAGGTTATGCTCCTCCATCCTCAAGAAGCTGTAAAATATGAGGAATTTTAAGCTAATGTAAAGTCCATAAATAATAGAAAGAGTTCCCTCAATTAGTTGCTGCTGCATAAGAAAGTGCTGTAGGGTATGCTCTGAATTCATAACTGAAAAAGAAACTCCACAAAGGATTTATATGAACAAATTGTACAGTGTCTCAAAACTAGAAATATTCAGCATGCCATTTTTTTTCTAAATACTGTATCTATGCTTCTTTTGTCCTAAATATGTCATGTCAACAGTTCTGTGTTTATTTTATGCCACTGCAACACTAAACATCTCCTCAGCTGAAGTCATCGTGGTTGCACACCAGCATACAGGAGCCAACTGGCTGTTTAATGATAACAGAAATGTTTTGCTGAATGACTTGCATAATTACATGGGGACACGCAATTTAGATAATGAGTTCTTTTTAGGATTTCTATGTTTGGCTGTGACATTACTGAAATCTCTGTAAAACTGGAGGTTTAGTAAGTAGAGGAAATCCTGTTAATGACAAAAATAAAAAGATACACCAGAATGTAACTCTGACCTAAAAGAAGTGTAAAGAGCTTTTAATTGAAAATATTACTTTTAATAGAAGTGGAAGAAATATACTTAGGTTTAATGCAATTAAAAAAAAAAGAACAGAACTATATGTAATAAATATCTTAGTCCTTTTGGGCAAAGTATCACTAATTGATCAGTGTTTGCTCTCAGTAGCTGGTAATCATCTACCTTTAGCTGAAGTTAAATTTTAACAAGGATAAAATTAAAACTAGCATAAGAATTAGAACAAGAAAGGAAAAAATACTCTTTATTGAAGACCACATAAAGCACAAGGATTTGTGTATATAATTGCTTAATCATAATCCTACTTACAGGACACATTCAACCTTGTGTAGACCCACGCATGTGAATAAGCTTGTCTTTCCACACATGTAAACTTCCTCATAGTAATAATGTAATAAATTTAAAGATTAAAAACAGCTCTCCACAGCTCGCAAATTATTCTTCTTCAACTTTAATCTTTACAGATTGATAACACTGCTTTATAAACTTTCTTTTAATATTATTGCTTCAGCAGCAACTTTCTGTTCTGGAACAGAAGAACTGTACTGCTCTGGGAACGTGTGGTGACTTATTAAGAGGTAACAGTGCTCAAGTAAATTCTTCCCACTGAATGATCCATTACAGTATAATCATGACCAGGCACACAGCCCCAGTCAATACAAAGGTACATAGTTGCTGTAAAAGAGCTCCACTAACCAGGGCAAGTAATCCCCCATTTTAAAGACTTGAAGAACTAACCAATTAAGCATCACATAAGGTCAAATATTATTGATCCTAGATTCAAGTGAAATTCTTTTTGTTGCTTTTCCCTCTTTTGATTTTGCTTGTAATCCAAGTATTATTTCCTTTAAAATACATTTTTTTATTTTTCCAGTGGCTGCACTTACATAGCAATCGGATATGAATGGTCTCACAGAACAACATAATGATGCATTGACTTGAAGATCAATACTGCTACAAAACCTTGGAGACAGAGCAATAAAGAGGAAAACATATTTTTCAAAATCCACTAATAGTCTAAGTTCTACAGCTTTTAAACAGCAGGGTTTGACAATCCCATGAACTTTCCTAAAAACTACCAGACAACTATATTTTAGTAATTGGGGAATGCTAACAAAAGCTAATTTCAGGTTTCTTCTACAGACAGTAGAGAGTGGGTTTTAAATGCTATAAGGAACAAGAGTAAGTTGTTCTTAATGAGTACACTTCTGTGTCTTGAACACAGTAATGCTCTGCAACAGTCTAGTCCTATGCTTCTAACATACGCAAAAGTCCAAGATATCAACTACAGGTTACATATGCTATGCATTGCTCTTTTACTGCTTTAAAATCTTCAGTAAGAAGATGTAGTTTGGAGAGCAAAAATATTAACTATTACAGAAATTACTCAAAACTGTTTGCAATAAAAGCCACATTTACTGTTCATCATTTTTCTGATCCTTTTATTCTTGTCCAAATTCACATAAAAAGCAATTTTTTATAAATCCTTTCTGTTATACACTCTTCTGGGATATTTTATCTGCAAAGGAGTTAAGATCTTTCATCTTCCCTTCCAGAAACATTGTCATATCACCAACATATGGCTCCTATTTCAGACCCACTAAAAAAAGGGAGTGAGAATATTCGTTCTCAGTTGGTAAGGAGACCACCTCCAAGCTTTTTCCTTGTAAGACTCTTTCTTTTTGAGAATAATGTCCCTTTGATGAAGTTTCACAGTGGCCAGATATAGTTCCTGAATGGGAGTCTTCAGCACAGAGAAGGAAATGGGAAACCTTGATTTCTTTGCCTTTCTGCAGTTCTGTGGGGGAGACCTACCTTTGAAGCTCCAAACTGGTAGGGAATAAATGCATACTACAGCAAACTTCTGGGTTCTGTGTTTCAAAATAAGCAAGTGAACCCTGTCAATCTGACAGTCATCTAGTGTCTTTTTTCACTTTAACACCTGACCGTAATGGAATAGCTATTTAAAGTTCACTATAAGCTGCTATGAACACTGACAATGAGGAGGGTTAACAGTATTTATTTTAAACTTCTACAACACAGTGATTTATTATATTTGCTACAGATTTGTCCTTCTGGTTTGCACATTTTCATTTTTCAAACACATTTAGCATGTTCTCTTAGCTTTTTTCTATTTTCTAATACCAATTTCATTTACCCTAAAATCATTAATAAATTTTCGCTTTCTATTGCATTTTTAGGCTGCCATTAAATTAGTCACAGTCTCATATGCATTCTCATCTATCCACAGGTAGAATGATATGCTGGTGTATTTTTATCTGTCTGTCTCCAGAAAGCTGTGAACAGAGACATGGAAATATCACATATTTGGAGAAATGCCACCTGGCACAAATCAGTCACTAGGTGGCTGGATATTGTGAAAAGAAACAACTGGCTAAATAGAAAATCCAGTTATTAGAATCCAGCAGTGCATCTGACTTTCACATTTAAGACTGAAACAAAATATTTGTCTTGGTTAATGGCTTTGAAGGTGTTTAACATTTTCCCTATTTTTGCCTGCCTCACTAATGTAATCTTTTATAATTTGCCTGATGATGTTTTACTTTTTTGTTTATTTGTTGATGTTTGTTTTTTCCCCAACCCATAGCAAAAGAAGAATAAGAAAAATTACATCCTGGTTTTATTAAACAAGACACTGGTACTTTTTATGGGACTACACAGACCAACACAGACAATCCCTTTATACAGTACTTTTAAAATTTACTTTAAGCTCAGAATGAAATGGAAGCTATCATAGCTTCTCAAACACGCTGGTGTTCTTTAGTGTCAGGTGTTCCTATGGTATATACATTCTACCTATGTATTTGTTCCAGACTTTTCTATAGGTCAAAGAGAAAGAGAAGTGAGAAACCAATTACCTGAACTAGCATGAACAAAGCATAAATTTTGTAGCAGATTTGATAGGCCTAACTGAAAATTTTCCATAAAAATGTGGGGCTTTTTCCAAAAGCAAAAAAAAAAAAAAAAAAAAAAAAAAAAAAAATTCATGATGTAAATGTCTGCCATTTCTAAAAGAAAAGAAAGATTACTGCAGACGAAAATCTGGGAAGGTCAAGCTACTGAAAGAAGCATAAGAAATTTGCATTGCAGATCTTTTGATGTACAAGAACTTATAATACTTGATCTTTGGATAGAAATTATTTATTAAGGAATTTTTAGCCCAAAAAAGGTCACATTTATTCTTCAAAATACCTCTTTTTACATGATTCTGAGGTATAATTTGAATTGTATATAGAACTTGTTTGACTTTTAATATTCACCATTTTTCTCCTCCTTGTCTTAACAAGAAAGTATATAAATGAGGAAAATTAAACTAGGATCAACAAAATTTCATGCCACCACAGTCTTATGTTAGAGGTTTTACAGCAAGTGATATTGAGAAGCATCATACATGAAAAATTCTGCTGCAGTCCTACTCTCCATTACCCCTCTCCACATGCTTGTTTCAAGTCCGAGACCATGGCAGTGGAGTAGTTCACTGTGGCAACCTTAAAGAGGACAATGAAGGATGATCTGCAAGAGTCAGGATATCCAGTAGCAAGTCAAAGGAGGAGGTACTACTGATAAAGCTGAAATGATGAGGCATATGCAATAAACTCTAGAAGTGCAAAATTAGATTGCATTTACTGTGTATCATCTCATCTGTGCTTGGTCCACAAATTCTGTTTTATTGGAACCACTTTGAATGTTCCAAATCTCTGAGTACCTGTCAAACACCCGTTTTCTCCCTTTAAAGGAAAGGCAATCACAAAAAATTATGTTCTTTTTCTTCACCACATTATGTTCATTCTTTTATGGATACCCAAGATTATACTGTAGCTCTGAAGCCAGCTTTGAAAAGACTTGTGCATGAGATGAAATATATTTTTTTAACTTAGTCAAAGTGCTCACTATGTGCAAAATAAAATTTAGGATGTGTGTAAGTCCTTGATAATTATTGATAATACTAATGAATATATAAGTGAATTTATTCTAGTTTGTGAGATGATTTCCTTTTGGATTTTCTGAATCTATGGTATAAGATTCCCAAATCTAACAGACTTGTTTTACTTTTAAGAGGATATCTCCTTACACTCATCAAAACATTCTCTAACTGCCAGGCAAATTCTACTAAATTCACCTGTAAAAAAAAAATTACATTGCCTCATTGCCTATTGTCTCTCCTTTAAATGATTAGAGGCTTTAAGAAAGCAACTGGATATGATGGGGAAAAGAAAAAGGATGACCTTGATAGTTATTACTGCTTGAAGTACCACAGTCATTTAACACAGTTGTTTCAAAAAATACCTTCTAATCTGCAAAGATTTAATTAAATTGAATTACCACAACAGATAAAGCATCTTAGGAAGAAAAAGGTTTTAATAATTGCAATTTCAATACACTTTTTATGTAATTATCATTAGCATTATAACACCTACTGTGGATTGTTATTGTTTATGGGGATTTGAAAGATCATAATTTGCAAGATGTAATTATTCCTGCTAGACCCATAGTTTAATACCAGTTAATTCTTCAGACTGTCCATATCTTTCTGCCAACGGCAAAAACTTACCTTTCTATCAGATACTTAATTCTATACCAAAGCAATTCAAACCACTTTTTTGTCCCCCCCTTTTATGATTCCCTTTGGAGGAATGCATGCAAAATAAATTTTCTTCCCTTGCTACATACATTATGTAGTCCAACGCCAGTTCTGAAGTCCTCAGTGGTACAAAATTGGCTTTGTCAGGGGAATCAGATATATAAGAGGTAAACTTAATTCTGAGAGAACCCTGTCTAGAATGATAGGACAGTAAGCACAGGAAAGCAAATGGAAGATGCACAGACGGCACAGCAGCAATCCTTTAACAAAACTGTAATCTGCAACAATTTATAGCAGTAGAGAATTTGGTTCACTGATTCAATCTGAGAGAAAAAAACTTACAACATATCTCTGCAAAAATGCTTCTCCTTGGCTTAGCTCATCAGGCACATTGTTTTATCCACTGCTGTAAACAAAGAAAAACTGCTTGTGCTCTATGTACAATCCTGAAACTCTATTTGATTTCTGCAATTTCATGGTTCATCTACTAGCTGAAAGAAAATGTATCCCAAGAAGACTACACACATGAAGCACTGTCAATCTCAAATACTTAAAATTCTGAGTCAAGGATCAAAATTCATGCCAGCTTACTAAATTTAAGAAAAAAAAAATCATATTTGATTGCTTAGATATGCCTTTTGCTTTCTTTCAGTTCTTAAGATAACTTTTCATTTCCAGGTTTCTTCCTCAGATCACAAGTACTAGGCTTTTATTTTGCTAAAAAATCTTATGCTCATGCATATTTCTATCATTCTAAACTTCTAAAATAAAAATGCTTCCGATCATATGAACATGTAACCCTAAAAAACTAGCACTGCTCTTTATCCTGCAGAAAATGTCCAGAAATAATGTGTACAGGAAGATTTTTATTAAAGATTTTTAAAAATAGAAATCTCTTCTGACATTCTACTGATTTACATTCTGTGGCCTGAATTCAGATCATCTAACTTTTCTTAGCAAAGCATGCCCACAGAACAAAACAAAGAGAAAAACTGAGTAGAATTACAAAGAAGATGGCTTGTGCTTCCTTCACACAATACCATGTCCATTCTATTGCTGATTTATGTCCTCTGTGCTATCATGCAACTTCATAATGTTTTACATGACAATAATTTGCCATTCTCATTTGCTGGCTTCCCTACTACTACGGAGAAAATATAGCAGATTTTCTAGAAAATGAAATTACTACATAATTATCCAAATATTTGGTAGGGGTTTTTAAATTGTTTTATTTAGTTGTTATATGATACATAAGTGTTGGACTTTTTCAATAGCAAAAAAACAGCTCATCTGGGGATGTGAAGGCTCTTTAAATTTTACTTATTCTACTATTGGGGGAAGAGGGAGGGAAAAAAAAAGATTCCCTGCTCTACTTAATTTATAGAAAGAAAATAAATAAAATTAAAAGAAATAGGAATTCATGCTGATTAAAACTTTTATATAGCTTTGCCAAGTATGATTAAAAGTACAATGAAGCCAGATTAAGATTTAAGATGATCTGAAACTATTTTTGTAGAAAATTAAAATAATTTAAATAGCCTACAGTTGCATTCACATTTGTGTGGGTTTAGTGAATTCAATATTTTTCCTTTAAATGCAATATTAATAACTTGACTATGTGATTGTAGGGTCAAATTCACAAACAGAGATTAAGTATGTGACCATTTTAATATTTCTGTCTTTAACACTTCTCAAGTTCAAGTCACTTCACAATGCTTATAGTACTTTTTTTTTTTCTTAGCCGGATAAACTTTGATAAAATACTTCAAAAAAAAAGCCTGGGAGAGTTTAATAAATGTCATAACAAAAGGACAGAAGGTGGTGTTGGACAGAAATTCATTGCGTTTGTACCTCCTGAAAAATTGTTAATCGGTAACACACTCGGTGTTGTCAGGATTAAAAGTCTAATGTATACATCATAATTAAATTGGTTGCAAAAATTATAGAGTTAATTTGAACATTAAATACTTCTTGGAGATTTTAAATTGGGGGTAATACTTGAAACTTTCGTTTCAAAGAATTACTGATTAAATAAAATGTTATTCTCTCTATATATATTTAAAATGTGAAAACAGCCATACTTTTACATTTGAAATCTTAATCTCCCCCTTTTTTATTATTTATTACAGTTTTCATCTAACATATCCTGTAGAACCAAACCCACAAAATTTTTTATAAGCAAACACGTGGAAACAAACAGTTTTGAATTACAAAGCTGTAATAAGTGAACTTAGTTCATCATAATTATTTTCTATTTCATTGATAAAAATGAAAATGGAAATAAATCCAATATGTCCTCTACTATATATATATATCAACCATAACAATAAATGCATTGCATTGAAAAGATAGCAGTGAAGTCTATTTTTTCAGTAGGAGCAGTGAATGAATAGATGATTGAAAAAGTTTTAAGTACTAGAATGAAAACCGGGTATGAAGCTTGACTCACAGTTCAGAACACTTTACTAGTAAACTGAATTATCATAGGAAAAATAGAATCACTGTGGAATCAAACCTCTCAAGGGAGCTAAGATGATACTGAAGATAATAACATCAAATGCTTTAATACGCATGTGTATTGTAAGAAGATAATATAGTGTTAAGTGTATTATGTATGAAGTGCTACTCAGAGGCAAGAATTCAATCATAAAATCCATGGGCTGACGATCTCGTATTGGGAGGAATGCAGCATCTGACAATCTTCAATTCTTGCACACTAAACAAGTATAATGATTACAACAGTTAAAGTTTATTTAAAGACAGAAATTTCCTTAACCCAAACCAGCAAATAGGACTGTTTTTGAGAAAGTCATAAAATCATAGGACTTCAAGAAACTTCCATAGGTCATCTATTCTAGTCCTTTCTCCAGGTAGGACCAGTTATATTTATGGCATTCTTGACAGATGTCTGTCTTATGCGCTCTTAAAGCCAACCAGTGACAGAGACTTTGTAATCTACTGAGAGAAATTCTGTCAGCATGCTTCCATATCTCTAACTCCTGGAAAATTTTTCCTATTGTGTAATATAAATCTTCCTTACTGCATTATTGTTTTGTCTTATTCACTATGTACTCGAAGAACAGACTTTTCAGCAGTCTGTTTTGTATTTTAAAACACTCTTATACCCCTGTCATCTCCCCTTCATGACAGGTCTAATTTCCACAATCTTTACAAGCAGATCATGTTTTGAAATCTCTTCTTGATCTCTTCTGTACTCTTTCCAAATGGTCTGCATCCTTCAAGTTAGGATTCTGCTCAGAGTCAATGGAAAGAGCTTATTTCTTTCCATGGACTATTAAGGGATCCTAGGGTTATTAGCCTCCCAAGGATAAAGTTAATCTTTGTGAAGCACTGAAGTAAATAAATTGTATTTTGTAGTGTCTTGCTAGATGTCTGCAATGTAAGGACCATTGCTCCTAAAATAGCTCCCTGACTGTTATTGTATGGTAAATGATGTGAATGACTTGTTGCTATATTCATAATACAGATGGTCTCAAAACTCACAGCTATGTAGCTTTATTATGTGACTAGGTTCTGAAGTGTGCTATTCAGCTATTTTATTAAACCTACCATGTGGAATACTTCAGTTCAGCAGATGGGAGTCTCTAAGTCATGTTATGAATCAGAAGGCACTCACTGGGTACAAACTATTTGAAGAAAAACTTCACTGAGAAATAATCAGTTCCTGTATCTGAAAACATCTACCATCTCATGCTGTTCTTTTACTCATTATTATTCCATTGAGAATGATTTTTTTTTTTTAATGTGTGTGTGTGTGTGTGTGTGTAACTCCATCATGTGATGTAAACCAGGGTCAATTTTGGCTCTTCAGAACATTATTTTTTATAACACCCAGTTGCAAATTCTAAATCTTCCACGCCTTTGGCTCTTAGGCAACATATTGCCTCACAGGCTTTCTAACGCAGTTTATTGACTCAGAAAAATAAAATTGAAATTCAAAAGTAGAAGAAAATATGTTGCCGTACACAGCATTTTCTTAATGTTGCAGTGGTAGGTCAGCCAGGTCTGGAGAACCGTACTCTAAAGATTTAATAAACTGCAGCAAAGAGACACTGTACAAATGAAATGAATACCACTCCTGTCCTTCTTCTGGACAATTTGAAAGGCACTACTAAAATAAATCAAAATAGTGAGGCAGTCCCTAAAAATATATGACAGTTACATTTTTTCTACTCATATATCAAACTCATAACTCATAATAGTGAAAACATGCAGTGTTTCCTTAAATAAATAAAATAGTTCTCCTCTTAGGAGTCTTTTCTGAACAACAATAAAAATAGTGCTGACTGTAGAACTGGTGAGTAGGTTCTGTTCTCTCAGCACACAACTGATGAAGATGAATTCCATTCAAAAGGAAATATCTAGAAGACAGTGAGGAAACATACCAACTCAGAAAGCCCACACAGACAATCACAGGAAGTTACTAGTACACTACCTTTTGCCAGCTGTCTATTGCAATAGGTTACTATCTATCTCATGTTGGATAAAGGTTAATAAAGGCTAGGCATTCAATTAATTCAATATGAATATTTCGGCTGACATCAGCAGCTATTAAATTTGGCCCTAGAACAAAAAGAATTGCATGAGGGCATCTTTCAGAGAGGTTTTCTTTTATTATCTTATAGAAAACAGCATTGGGAACAACAGAGCTAAAGATGTTCTTTTGTACATCTCCTGGATGAATAATGCTGTAAAGTAATATTGATAAACTAAGAATGCAGAAAATAGTGAGGCATGTTATTTCCTTGTAGCTGGTGCTACCAGCAAGTCATAAATTCAGTCATATACACATGAGCACGTAGACACACACACACACACACACACACACACACACACGCACACACAGGAACACTTCTGTTTCAGTACTTCAACCAAGGTCATTCTATGCAAAATCGAACTCACACTCCAGATGCTGAAGCCAGGGTAGTGTTTATTAATCTCAAGATGTGATGTTTATAAGGGGTTATCACCTTCATGACTGCCATACAGTAGATCTCACAGATCTCCTTATGTTGAGCAAATCTTGATTGCAAACACCGGTGCATTGTCATTGTACTTGACATTGCATGCCTTTGACACTATTTTTAAAGTATCGGTTTCCACACAGAGAGCTCACAAATCTGTACCACAAAGGACTGAGGACAAATCCAACTTTTCATAAATTTAAAATACATATTTCAAACCAGCAATGCTGGGTGATTAGAAAATACACTGAAAACAGCCTGAACTCATGTACTTGAATAGTACTGGACTTTACATAGAAAGAATTCAGGGTAATAGTGATTAATATGAATTGTAGAATCTGATACCATCCTCTCTAATCATTACCATACGAACATATGTTTCATTTGTATTCTCAGGCAGCTTGATCCAGACAAATCAAACAATTACTCCAGCTCTATCGAAGTGGGGTTTTTTTCTCTTGAAACTGAAAAATTTTTACTTGTAAGACCCAAAAGGTAAGGCAATTCTTTGATAAAATCTCTGATCAGAGTAAGTCTTTGAGGGGAAGCTGAAGATAATTCATTCAAATGGGGTACCACTCTGCTTTCTCAAATACTCAAGATCATCTATATTCATATATTGGCTAACCAATGGGATAATCTATGTAAAAACATACCCCCACTATGTTACTTTCAATCAGTGCTACTTTCAATCTACACAAAAGCACCACCAGTATGTATTAAGCAGATACTACCTTCACTCTCACAGTTTCCCAATTGATGTGAAGAGCTGTGTGTAAATCTCATAAATTCACTCCTAGAGTCCTCCATTTGTTCCAAGTTTTGCATCTTAACAGTAAATGTGTATAATTCAAACCAGTCTTTCTTCTATATAAATTGAAATTTACTGCAGGGGAATATAATTGTTGAATTTAATAGGTGAATGAGAATTGTGCAGATGATTTTTCCATAACAGAATACATGCTTTTCATTTTAGCTATTAAGAATACCACTTCAAAATCCCAGATTTGAGAAAATATCCACTTAGAGCTTGTAAACAGTGCCTGGGTTTTAAGGGATCCAAAAGATCATCTAGTTCCAACCACCCTGTCACGTACAGGGACACTTTTCACTAGATCAGATTGCTCAGAGCTCCATCCAGCCTGGCCTTGAACACTTCCAGGGCTGAGGCATCCACAACTTCTCTGGGCACCATTCCAGTGCCTCACTACCTTCACAGAATTGATAATTATAGTTCTGTTTTCTCCCCAGAAAACTTATACTTCTTGATGAAAGTTGCAAATCTAGTGTAGATGTTTTAATGCCTTTTAGGCTGAATTTTTACTGAAGTGTAAGTTTCAATCCTTTCATAGCTAGGCTTTTCTTGTCATAGTGCATGGAGTATCTACTCATTCAGCTTTTAGAGGCCTGTCTGTTATCACTGACTATGTCCATAATAGCAAGCAGTTTGAAGCAGCAGGAATGGTTTAGTAAATCATACCAATTAGCACTAAGCCCCTTACAAAAGCTGCTGGGCGGAGGACAGTTGCTTTGAATTTTATTCTATTTGGCCCTGTGGACTGAACCACGTGTGTCTCTTGAAGCCCCTCAAAGGTCCAGTGTTTGGTTCATATGTCAAAGAAGGTAAGAAAGCATTTGGTGTGTACCTGCCAGAATTTAGCTCTCTCTGAAAGAAGTCTACTTTAAAACTAAATTGATGCACCAAAACTGTTCTGCAGATCAAAACAATGGAGAAACAAAAACACAAGGAAAACCACCAGAGTATTTGTTTTAAAATAGTATTACTGATTCGAACCAAAATACGAATGCAGATATATCCACTAGAGAATTACTGCTAGTTTTTTTTTAGTTCATCCATGCAGGAAAAAAAAAAGAATAACATTGACAGAAAACTAACTGTAAGCCACTTCCAAGCTGAAGGTCCTGTGCGATAGCATTAAAAATTCCACTCTACTTCAGAGTAGTCTGACAAATTAATCAGGACACCTTATCAAGAGAAATAATAAAATTCTATGTATTCAATTAATATGCCATATTTCTTTTTTTCCCCCATATTTTGCAATACAGTCAATATGACACATGGCTTAAAAATATAGACTTCTGTCAGCTGTGACCATTGATACTGCTGCCAGGAAAGTACAAAAGTATCCCCAGAAGACTTCAAAAATAAAGCTTATTTTGAGGTAAATACAAGTGGAAAACACAAATTACCACATAGTTCTGTCAGACTAAACTGAAAACACAAAATACACTTTTGACATATTAATCTCATTCTTGTTTTGCTCAAGGCATTTATTGATATACAAATGTAGAAATGTAGTATTAGATTTTGTTGGGAATGAAAGTAGATTACCGCAGGTTTAATGTCATATCCTGAATCAGATCAGGTCCTTGTCCCATACTCTCATACATTACACACAATGAGCCCAAATCTCCTTTCCTGACCAAAATGGATGACGTGGTCAAACCCTCACAAACACTGCAAGTCACTAAGTTGAGTGTGAGGAGTGCTCTCTCTTCTGACTAAGGCCATCACAAGCCAAACTGCTCTTGGACCACTTAAAATGACTCTGTTCTTAATCTATTAAAAATGAGTCCATTGATAAAAAATACTGGTTTTAATGAACATCAATGTTGTTTCTAAAAAACCCATATTCATATGGTCGGGTTTTGGTCTTTCCCATTCTAAATCTTCCTCAGAATATGTTTTTTCTACTCATCTCAGTAGGGCTGTGGAGTTGATTTGGAGGGTTGTGTGGGTTTTTTTTTTGTTTTTCTGGGATTTGTTTGGAGGGTTGTTTGGTTTTGTTTTCTTTTTAAAACTAGATTTGTCTAACTATAGCGGGATATGGAATTGTAAGGACATCCTAAAGATACAGAATGAATATGCTTTAGGCAGAGTGCAAAGAACTAAGCTAACAATAACAGGACAAAATAAATTTGTAAAATTTTCAGTGCAATTCAGGAAAAAACAAAACAAAACAAACAAACAAACAAAACAACAACAAAAAATCACAAAAGCACATCACTGAGAATTTTTAAATACCCTTGATACTACTTGCATAGTTAATACTTTCAACATTATGACTCCTGTCACTTTTAAGACATACAGTAAAGCAGATACATTACTAACCTTTGCCATTCTAAACAGAATTTCCCCTACATAAACACAGAATTCACTGGGGAGATAGATCATTAGTGTCAGAAAATAAATTGCAAATTGTTTTTATTTCAATTTATAACAAGTTGTGGAGACACTATTGTCATAAATCTAACCTAGTAAATGATCTTCATCACTGCCAAGAAACCAAATAAAGGTTTTGCAGCAAAGCTAAAATATTAGCTTATCTGAACATCAATTGAAACTTTAGCACTTCTCTCTTTTAGAAGTTTAACACAGATGGCAAAGGGAATATGCTTAAGGGTTTTATGGAAGTAATGATGAGTTCAGTCATACAACAGATCAAAATAGGATCTTGTCTTCAGCAGGATTTCTTTTTTCCCTGATGTTCTCAACTGAAATAATATATTTGGGTTATATAGGAAAATAATTAAGAATAGCTACTTCCTGCCCAGCACATTAAACTATTACTTTTTTTGACAGCCAGAGCTGAATTACTAGTGTACACTGAGATGTGAGCCATATGGAAAGGGAAACACATTTGCCAAATAAAGGATTAAAATGAAAGTGGGCAGGGGGGGCTGAGAGAGATGGGGGGGAGGAGGGGGGGGCAGACCTCTGTCAGAGCAAAAAATTTGCATGAAGGAAGACCAAATGGCAATATGTTGTTAAAGCCTTCGAATGTGCAATTTGCAGATTGATTTCCTTGCTCTCTTTGAATAGTAGATGAAAAGATTATGCTGAAATCTAGGAAAATTTGATTGTACATGTGCCAAAGTGAATTGAGAACTTGAGTCAAATGCCTGCCCCTGTTCTAACAAATTCATAATGAGAAAATAGCTCTGCAAGGCATTTCTTTGTAAACACATCCAACAAATTTTGCAGCTATGCATTTTAAGAGTGTAGGCATGCAAGATGAGTCTCCCTCACTAATTTAGCTTGTTCTTGTAACAGGACTGAATTTGTGCATCTTTAGCCTTCTATGATAAGCATGAATGTCACACATCTCGTTATATTTCTCTCATCTCTGTGATCTCTGTTTGGTTGGGGTTTTTTAATTATTTGTTGTCTCTATTCTGGATCATGTTTGGCAAGCCTGTGGCTGTTCCCACAGCAGAAGGTAGAATTACTGAAAGCCCTTTTCTATCCCTCAACAAGAAATATTTCTCAAATGCCACACATAGTCTGCTTGACTGATAGATGTACCACCTCTGGAGCAAAACTTGCCACTCCTATTCCTCAGCCATCTCTGTTTATTTGGAGAAGTTGGTTTTCTCCCTTCAGATACTTGTCAACATTTCTGGAAGATGTTTTAACTGGAACCCCATCAGCTGACATATCTGAGGCAGGAAGGCTGACTAGCTGTGAAAGATGTGACTCCCAAACCCAGCAGGATTCAAAGCACTGGAAACCGAAACAAATCCCTTAAGAGCATATGTTACCCTACTCACAATCAAGTTTTTGTGACATCCTTTTAATTGCAACCATATGACACTTGCTCGTAAGCCAGAGGCACTGAATATGAGCGAAAAGTCGCATGTGAAGTACAAAGCTTTGAGTTTTCAAAGGTACTTTCCAAACAGAAGAGTAGCTTCACTTACAGCACAAAACAAACAAAATGCCAAAAGGTTTTTTTTCCAACAGTGCAGTTCTATAGAGAGGGCATATATACAAATCATCCCTGGAAAAATCAAAAATAATGGCCAGCAACCAGGTTTTTAAAAAGATACTGTTAACAAAGTCCCTGTTTTGTGAATAGCTTGGATTGGAGGGAGCAGAGTTAATCACACAGGATTTGGACAGAAGAAGGCAATGTGATGGATTATTTTTAATAGGTGCAAAGCATATAGCATTCCAAAATGCTTAGACTCTACTGTTAGCCTTAACTGTACATATGTTAAAGTAGTATTCCCCCGATACAAGTGAAGTTAATTTGTGTTTCATCTAGAATAAATGATAATTTATTAATGTCTAGACCCTACCTCAAACTTTCTTTGCTGTTTTCCCTTTCTTGAAAACATCCAACACAAGTTTCAATTATTTTTCACCATCTCCATTCCATTCTCCACCTATTTCTATATCCAAACACATTTTAAGAGACATAAATAACAGTTTCCTCACTGATTTTTTTTGTAGTAAGATATGAAGCTCCAGATTGGTTGCCATTAGCATGTCTTGCTTACACTGTGTGGGGTAGGAATAAAAGACAGTTTTACATGACAGTGTTATGAGAACTCAGAGAGTGAGATGACATGCTGAGATATGTAATTTCAGCAAAGTGTGATTAATTTAAAAAAAAAATTGTAAACTCGAACAGTCTTCATTTTAAAAGAGCATGAATAATATCCAAGTATCAAATGGGAAACATTAGAAGAAACAGCAGTTACAATACAAAGAATGAAACAAAATTAAAATTTGTGTATGCTAGATTAATTTCACTAGAGATACCCAAGCTTAGCCCTGGATATAATTTGGCCCCTGAGTGAGGAAAGCACTTAAGCATGTGTTTAAATCTATCTCTACTTAGAGAAGCACTTTAGCACATGCTCAGCTTCAAGTATGAGCTTTAAGAGCCATTGACCTCTGTGAAACTTAAACACAGGCTTTAAAATTTAATCACGTAATTAAAGCTCTATATTAAATAAAGATGCTTCCGTGAAAGGGACCTTTGCCGTGTACCTTCAAGTGGTTAAATTGAGAGAATTCTAGAAATGAAAGAGTAACATTGCAATGGTGTTGGAACACTGATGCTTAAAAAGCAGAATAGAAAACAGTGGCTAAGAATTATCAAAATTTATGGCATATTTAGATATAAAAATTTTGCCTTAAACAATCACATTTCTCAAATAGTCATGGTTAGGAAGAGGCTTCCCCTATTTTTGTGTGCACGTCCCACGGATTCCTAGGTAAGTGTTTTTCTATTTCCTGATTTGGTTCATCAGTTAGCACAGGCAGAAATTAAATGAATCTCCCACTGCTGTCATGTTGAAGGCCCTGTCCACACTGTGTTTTCCTAATGGTTCTCAGGAAAGAACAAGCCTGGCAAAACTATCGCCTATGTCCTTGAAAAACCTGCTAGAGTTTTGCAGCCTCCCATCTCTCAAGGAGATGCCAGCTTGAAAGACCAAAAAATGTTGCCAGCTTGAAACAACACAAAGGTGATGAAGATTATGAAAAAAATATCCCACGGCTTTGAGAAAAGCCAGGTTAGGAAAGAAGCTTTAGCAAGACCTGACTACCCACTCCTGATCAGCATTTTTATTTTGGGACTGATATTGAGAACATCATAAGACCCTGAGACTATCCCTGGCTCATACTGGAATTGTGTATGATATCTGCAGAAGGCTAATGAATTTATCTTCTCCACAGCAAAAAGAAATGAACTGTCAAAAAACAAATTAGTTGCCCAAAGTGGCAATGGAAATTTATGTGAAGAAGGAAATTAAATATGTACCAATATAATCTCAGATTAGCTGCAAAGATGGACCCATTTTTCTTAGGAAAAAAAAAAATAGAATGGATTTGTAGAAATAAGACAGAAAAAAAGTAAAAATTTTTAAATTAAAGGAGAAACAGACATAATTTATTTTTTTTGCTATGTAACTAAATTAAATTAAATCAAATCAGTAAGACTATATATACATGCAAATACTGGAAACCAAAAGCAAAGACAAAGAAAATACTTAATAAAAACATGCAGAGAATAAGAGTCATAAATTGTAATGGTAAAAGTAAAAATAGAAATTAAAAAAACATGGTTAAAACCTAGAATTTTGCACAGTAATTGCTTTGCTGAGTGAACTGGACAATTTGGAAGATAAATCATGTGAACAGTTTCTAGAAAGCACTTTTGAAATATATGGAAGATTAGGCTGAATGTCAGAAAACATATTTACTATCCCAAAATAAAAATAAAAGAAGAAAATTGATGTTTGGAAAGAATATTTTATGCAGCATTAAACTGCCAAACCTGAACTTTCTGGTCATGAGCTGCTCTGTGTGGATTAATACGAGAGGGTATGACTAACAGCAGAAGCTACAGGAATTCAGAATTTTAGATATCAATGGGATTCATCTCACCTAATCTTCTGTGTGTAATAGTCACATGCGGGGCGGATAATCACTGCAGAGCAACTGTTACTTTCAAATGGCAGTTCTTTCCTTCCCAAAATGATTTTCAAAGACAAGCAGCATCATAGCTGAATTAGAATCAGGGCTCAACATTGAACATAGCACAGTTTTGTAGGATGGCAGATTAAAACATCTCAGCAAAACCCGGTCTGTCTAGAAATGCTTTTCAGCATCAAAATATCTTAGAAATCTAGTTTACTTGCAGTGAGGGATATTGTTACTGCAGAGATTTATATTGTTTCCCCATTCATAATCTGATGACTATACACATAATACCAGTTCTTCAATCATGCAACACACCTAGGAGCAAGTATGGCCAAAGGTGAGAACATCTTTAGGTAGTTCTGCATACCTTAAAACTGAATCACTTTCTGCAGCTACTATCTTCCCTTAAGAAACAGCAAGCCAGCAGTTAATAAACTTCCAGTGAGGCACCTGACAAGGTATCAAGTTATAGGATGTATCTAAGCCTAATTATATAGACAATCCTATCTGTAGACAACCTTTAATCCACTAAGAAGCTTTCCTGAAAAATAGGCTAACCACAAACTTAATTTTTCCTTCTCTAAAAATGTTAGTTCTTCAGCACCTCAGTCCCTGATTATATGAGAATGTACTTTCTTGGTACTGTCTTGCAAGAATTGCTACTTCAAAAGTTATTTTATATATATATAGAGAGAGAGAGTACTTAATTAGCACCTTACAATTTTTCATTAGGATATCTAAAAGACTTATAGGGCCCTTAAAAATGGATTGGTTTAGAACATAGATTTTTTTTTTTCTTTGCTATGTCATCCAAACTCTAAATCTTATAGCTACAAATTCTTTGTCACCTCAGGCCTTATCTGCAAAACAAGTTAAATCTGAAATAATCTACAGTGAAAATCAGAAACAGAAATTTACTGAATTAGGGCAGAAACACTAAAATACATCATCTGGTTCACATTCATTTCCTATCATTCTGTGGACAAGTTATGTGCAAAGGCTTCAGATTAGACATTTTCCTGTTTTAACAGAAAATTATATAAAGCAGAAACAGGGTAAGAAATAATCCAGAAGAGTTCATCTGGAGTATTTAACAAAAAATAGATCTTACCAACATCAAATACAGGAAAATCCTTATTATGAAATAGGTAAGATGAACAGCAATATTTAAAGAAAGGATTGTGATACTTCCAATTTGCTCAAAGACATCATTTGGAATTAGCATAATTTATCATCAGCATTCACAAATTATCTCCATTGTGGTTTACTACTATTCATGTTATCTTTTCCTCATAAGGAAAGAATCATCAACATCTATTTGTTGTCTTTCACAGGAAACAAAATTTTGCTAATGAAAAGCAAGCTTTACAGGCTTTTTTAAATTCTTCCTACACACAATAGAAACATGTCCTAAAGCACCACATAGATTAAAGTAGTCTTAATTAGTTTAGTTTTAAATTGAGTTAATCATTAGCTTTCAGCCTAATAAGCTGTTTAAATAAAAAGTTTTTAGATATCAGACAAAGTAAGTCTCTCTCTGCGACGTATTATTGGCAAATTCCAGTCAGTAAAAGACTGAAATATACCATGTGCTCAGCTTTCCAGTAGAAAGGAGAACATTGGCTACTATCCTACCTACCAACATGTGCTTAAGCACAAAAGTAAGTGAAGTGCACTAATTGAGAATTTTATAGACAAACTGAACCATGGCTTGGAGAAGGGATCCATCTTAAATTAGTAATATCCACTAAGATTAACAGAGGGAGAACAGAAACTTTTTATCTATCACAAAATACTTTCAATTCTAAATATTCCTAGGGAAGTACCAAGCATATTCATTCATTTCACCAAATTCCAAAGGTTTCCTTGAAAAAAGTCAGCACTGATACTAATCTATCTAAAATACCATAATGTATTCATCATCACAACGTTTCTAACTGCACTGCTTCCTAATCTGCATCTTCTAATTATTTTCACCCTGTTGCTCTCTTTCCCATTTCTCCTCACAAAATCTCCCTGGCAATGAATACTGTTTTACACAGAATACTGAAAGTATGTGACCTAATGAAGAAGCTGTTCTCCAGCAGTTCATTTGCTTTAGCATTGGAATTTCACTTGAAGGTAGAGATCTTATGCCTGATCCCTAAAACAAAATTCAAAAAGCACGTAAAGGAACTTCCATTTTCTTCTAGTGGAGAATATCACTGAAGCTGCACAAAGCATTTACAACATATCAACATTTAGTTAGAAATAATTCATACCTCTGAGTCCAGCAGTCATTTTTTACAAAATTTGAATGCACTGATTTCACTGCTTATGCTCTTGGATATTTGTGAAACTACTTCTCAACAAGTACTTAAAATTCAAAGCTCTATAAAATAGTAATAAAACCTGTCCAAAGCGCCTCAGACCTTTTTGCACAGAACTTAGCAAAGAAAAAAGAGGTAAAAATCTATCTGCAAGATATTACTGGCAAGCTCATACAATTATCTGCTATGATAGATAAATTGTGACATAGTGTTATGTACTATCAGTGACAGCATAGCACTGGATTTATGAGCAGATATTTTGAAGAATTCTCCAATTAATCATTCTCCTAACTTGTTTCTAGATCAGTTATTTCTGCTGGCTATTCTGGGTATATTCTTATATTTTGCTTTACTCTGTCACATAAAAGCATTTTTGGTAAAGTCCTACGCACCACAAGTACCACCCATCATCTGTTTGCTTTGGCATGGTGATCCTTCCTCACCATGTCCTTATTCATCACAACCAATCGTTTTACTTCGTCTTAGATTGGACATCACTTCTGGGTGGAAACCATGTCATTTTAATAACACTTCTGAGCAGTCTTTTGAACATTCATGGAAGTGGTTCTTTATAAGTCACACACATGTTCTCCTCTGCTTAGTACTTATTTTTCTACTGAATCACACTTTAAAAGTCAAATACAAACAAGGGACAACAGCATGCATATTATATAGAGTATACCTGAGGCTGCAAATTCCTGAAACGAACAGTAACTTTGACAAGAATTCTGAAGGGCTGTAGGTTAAATGTGGAAACATATCTGAACATACTCACTTTTTAGGTTACTGTCTTACACGTGACAACAGGTACAGTGTAATCAATACACAAACAATTATCACAGACCATCACAGACCATACCATACTTAAACAGCAGCTAACAAACCAAACGTTTGGTGAAAAAATGGTAGATCCTTCAGAGGTATGAGAAGTAGTTGCTACTTTGTACTGATAATTAGGTATAATGAGATGACAGAGAAAATCTCAAATAAATCACATTGCAGAACAAGATTTAGAAACCAGTGCATGAAAACTGTACTTTGAGTTCTCCTAAGGCTAATGAATGGAATTAGGAGATTATTAGGGATCTATTAATAATTCTTTGTAAAGAACTGGCTATTTCCTAGGGGGACAAAAATCTGGAAAATACTCTGCATTTATCTAATACTACATGCCTCAAGTTTCACATAGGACTAATTTATGGCAAACTTATAGCAAAAAATACAGTAATTGGTAGCAACAGGACCTCACATTTTTTCAGAGGAGTTAAATCACATGATACTCCCCCTTTGTCCAGACACTTGCAAGTGCTTCAGAAGTTGTTTCAAAGCAATATTAATAGTTCTACGAGTAATTGCTGCTGGAGGGAGACTGAAAATGGACCTTCCTGCGAACAAAACTGTAAATGATATGACATTCTTTCTCTCTGAATAAGCAAAAGTCATCAGATATTAAAAATATACTTCCCAAGAAAGCTGAATTACACAGAAATAGATATACTCATTCAAAATGTGTTTCTGGGCTACATTTTTAACTCCTCTTTATAGGAATGATTATGGAAATCACTTTGCTGAGAAGCCCAAAGGAGAAAGTAGAGTACGAAACTATGTGTTTAAATGGAAATGGATTTAAACATGAAATATTGCAATTGTTGTCATTCAACACTTTGGCAACATAATGCTTTATAAAGGTTTTTTCAGATCCTCTAGTAAAGGAATAACCTATCACTGATTCATATAACAGTTGTTAGCTCTTAGAGCTCAGATGTAAGTATACTATGGTCCTTTCCTCTCTTATTTTTGGCATCAAGAAACAATGGAATTATAACCAGCTTTGAGATCAGATCAGTGTTAATCTCTGTCTTTCCTTAACATA
Source organism: Cephalopterus ornatus (assembly GCA_013396775.1). Classification (NCBI taxonomy): domain Eukaryota; kingdom Metazoa; phylum Chordata; class Aves; order Passeriformes; family Cotingidae; genus Cephalopterus; species Cephalopterus ornatus. The sequence continues at coordinate 86,264 of VZRE01005102.1, forward strand.
ACAACTTTGCTACAACTCAAGTACACATGTTCTGCTGCAATTAATCTAAATATATTCAAGTAAATAAGACAGCAAAAGAAAACAGAACTTGCACATTAGGAATGAACTACTTTCTCTGGCATTTACTCACTTTATAGTGTGGTATTAAAACATAAACTCATGTTGTGTATTATGCTTTATTGTCATAGTTTACCACATGGTTATGCATTCATCATATACATCATACAAAACATCAATATTTCACTCATATGCTGGTTTCCTACAACTCCATTAAGGATGAAAATTTGTGTGGTGATGACTGGTTCAAATCCTTTTCATGTGAAATGCCTTGGTAGTAATATCTCTAGAACAAAACAGTCCACAAAACTCAAGATGGAACCTACAATGATGAGGAAAATGGTAGCCATAAGACCTCCAAAAGAAGAGTAAAGCATATTACAAACAAAAATAAAGGAATGAAATGTCTTCACTGGGACATTTTGATACAGAAAAGACAGGAGAGCAAGCCTCTGAGGCTATGACACATGTCATGGGACTGTGGCACTGAAAACACCAGCATGTAAAAGCTTATGCTGCTGCTGTTAACTCTCTTGCTCTCTAAAACAATCAAGTCAGGATAAGGCACACCTGAATTGCCTACTGGGGATGGTCTCTGGTCTGCTCCGACTGCTGGACGGTACCCAGGAGCTGCTTGGAAGGGTCTCATTTGGTCTGGGCCAAAACCACATGAGGGACAAATCTAACAATTTATCAATGTAGACAATTCAGTTCCAGTGGCTGGAAATATTCCTTGGAGCTGTTTTATTCAGGATAAATGTAGCCCATGTTGTCACTAGATACTTGCTATTGGTAGTCAAGTTATGTGGAAGGTGTTTCAATGACATGCTTATGAATGACAGTATAAAGCCGTAACATAAAAGACAGAAGCATTGACCAGATTTCACTTCTTGTGGAGCAATAGCTATTTACAGAATACAATCAGGAAAAGACACTTGAAGCCTATACTAATATAAAATGCACAAAATAAACCTTTCCAAGCTTGTTAAATTTCAAAATTTTTTTAAAAAAATTATATATTGATTAAATAATCAAAATAACTTTAATTTAGACATATGTATTTAAATCAACAGATATTCTAAGCTGTATGTTTTTAGGAAAAAAAACCAAACAAAAAAGCCTTCTAGCTTCAGAGGCAATTACTTTAGGTATAAAGTGACACACTGACAGTAATATTACCAAATATAGGAGACATACTAACATATCTGTGTTTACAGGCAAGGCTAAAAGCTTGTCAGACATGTCCAAAGTAAAATATACTAAATACAAATTTTATCAAATTATTAAAAAACACTCAGACTTTTATTTATGAAAGAATGTATGCACCAAATGAATGCATCACTTTTTTTTTTTCATCAACCTGGAATGATGAAAAAATCAAGAACATGAATATGATAAAAGTAACACACTCAACATTGTAAAACACCATCAGGAGGCCCTATATAAATGATAAAGCCGCAAAGCTAAAAAGGATGAAAAGCAACTCGATTACCTGTGGAATGGCATTATAACCAGAAGATTTAATTAAAAAATTAATTTGTTGGCCTTCTTATCTCCAGACAACTAGGTCTAAATCTGGAAACTCCCACTCCTTTTATTGCCTTTGCCCAGAACAAAACAAAACAACAACAAACCAAACAAACAAAAAAACACCGAAAAACAAATAAGTCCACATTCAGTCAAAACCTGCTTCCATATAAATATTTAATTTACTTCTTAGAAAAATAAATTATTTTGTGTATTTTATATAAAATATATGCAAGCAAACTTTCTTTTTTGTTTACAGAACAAAGATGAGAAACGAGTCCTTGGTCAAGTTGTGCTCTTGTAGCTGTACTATAGGACATGCAAAAATTCTGGTGTGACCTCTTTAAACGTCCAGAAAATAAATGGGACAGCACATGTTCAATCAAAGTGATTAAATTACCTGAGGCTTCCCCCTCAAATCTGCAGCTGCTAGCTGGAAAGCAGTGAAATGAGGTCATGACGATGAACACAATGACTTCCAGAGCTACAGAGGCACTCCTGGGTGTTCCCCCACCAATGAAGTACTTGAGCTGGCAAATATCTTCTTTTGGTCAGATATTTTAATACTAGCACATAAAATTTGTTTTGCCTGTAATAACCACAATTACTCTGGACATTTAAGTCATGCTAGGAAGCAGGTCCTGGGCACAAAAAATCTGCTGCACAAAAGAATGGAAAAATCAAGGAGTTGAAGTCGAGAGGGAATCTCAGGAGGTCTTGCGATCAAATCCGCATCAGCCTTAAGATTAGCAAAGATTGCTACAGGCTTTATCCAGCCAGGATAACCTCTAGGGATGGAGACTTCAGAGACCTCCAGGGGGACTATTCCTGTGCTTGGCTATCCTCACAGTGAAAAGGTTTCTCCTATCCATCCGTAATCACTGCCAAACATGCAGAGACAATCTTGCACTGTTTGCTTAGTAAACTAGTCTCACCAGTATGCACGCAGACAAACTGCATTGTGTGAGCTGCACAAGTGGTGTGACATCACTTGTGGGTGGACTGTTGCTGTGCAGGCTCCATGTGCTCATGTCTTGACATCTTAGGTGTGAAAAAAATAGACCTTTGTCAAAAATTAAAGAGTATTTGAAAATACATAAGCATACTTCACTCAGTGATCCAAGATACCATTATCTGCAACTGTTAGTGTTGGTACCTTAACAAGATACCACTGTGCCTATAAATGTATGGGACAAGAAAATTAAAATTTGCTTCCACATAGTTGGTCAACTCTCAATATAACACAGCAACATGATCATGTGCAAGCCATCATGCCCTCTTTAGGGTTATGTAATGAAAACAGTAAACAATTTATCTACCCAATTAATTTAAGAATGAGAGGAGATATTTCGCTTTGTCAGATTTGAATACACAGGGACGTTGAGGCAGGATCCTAGTTGTCTTCGTAACTTACACTTGAAAGGAAGTTTGTAATTTTTCTAGCTTTTAAAAGCTACCCTTGTAAAGAGAGACTGGCTGCTCAGTTGTAATTTTTAAGTTCTTTATAGATGACAGAAAGACCTTGTCAGCAACTAAATACTACTTCCAAGTCTTTTAGCATACATTAAAACTTTTTATGATACAGCTTCTAAATTAGAGAAATTTGGTCATGTACACACTCAGGTTTCTTGCATCAATGAAAGATTACCTGACAACAAAGAACCAATGACAACTAATTTGGTTATAAGCATAACTTTTATCTAAGAACACCCCAGGGCAAAGTAGAAGAAAAATGAAAAGAACTGTAAAGACAAAATCATACTCAGTTAACTGACTCCAAGTCTCGCTTTCAGAAATAAAATTATTACATCATGATGCAGTTGCTCTTTTTCTTCTTGGAAGAAAAAAGAAAAAATAAATTTTAAAACCTTTGCAGATTCTGCAGAAATGGAAAATTTTTTGGGAAAAAAAGAAAATTGTTTAACTGTCTGAGTGAGGAATGCCATGTAGTTAAATAATACTGGATTATGTGTTTCCATGCTTCAGAAATCTTGGTAAGAAATAGTAGAAATAGTCTAACATTTTATTCAAAATCCCATATTTTTTAATTTCTTTGGAACTTGTTCAATTTCCTTTGTCCATTTCTACATCAAACACAAAAAATATTTTTCTTGTGTAAACACACTTGGGCAGACTGTAGAAGCCCATTAAATATAATTTCTGCTAAGGCTGAGATTTAAATTAATTTTAATTATATGCATAAAGAGTTATGAACTGAAGTTCAGAAAGAAAAGATGTACTGAAATACACTAAAACTGATAATATCCACCAGTTAATACTAAGTCAAAGCTAAAAATAATGGAGAGCAGTGAGAATTATTAGAGCTGTGGGTATTTATATGCAAGAGAAAAAAATACATTCAGTGGTAAGGGCAATGGTGATTTTTTTCAGTATCCTTTAGAAAAAATATTTTTCCATAGTTAACGTTGTTGTTGGAAGATGGCTATCAAGTACTTCCATACGAAGGAGCCCAAAATGAAGATGGATTGATTATAATAAACCATCACAAAAGGAATAAAGTCGTATGGTTAGGAGTGATTACTTTCTTGTAGGTATCATTAGAGAACATTTGCAAAGATTTTCTGAACACACTCACCAGCCAAATATTGAGCAGATTATTGATACCTGAAAATACCTTTTTTAAAGGAGCCATCAACTTTATTTAAACTTTATTATATGTCACCATTATGCTAAGCAGGGCAGGGGCAGCAACTGAACTGAAGAAGGATAAAGAAATTTTGTTCCCCATTCATCCCCACCTCCACAGCCACAGAGTTAGCAAATGTTCATAGCACAGAACTCTATTTCCTCTGAATTTCTGATGTTAGACCTTCTACAGTTCCAGCAAGTAGTGTTGTTCAAGGCCTCAGTACACTGGTTGCAGAAAACTGTAGAGAAGGTAGAATACTATGTAAAACCATGAAATGCACTTTCTTGTCCTTCAGATCTGCACTAGGCTCACCACTGATCTGAGATGAAGCACAAAAAAAGGTCCATATTCCCCCACTTTATTAATTTCTAGGCTGAATCTAGCCTTGTAACCCAGAGATAGTGCAGTGTCCTGATATACAAAATATACTGAAACAAATAAACAAACTGCAAAAATTCTCTAATCCACATTATAAAATTTCCTTCAGGATCTGATTTTTCCTACTTTCCTCTCTGACATGCCCACATAGAAGCTTTCACAAAGGCCGGGAAGGACACTTCTGTGCCAGTCTGCTGCTAGGGGAAACTGGAAAAAAAATTTATACTGGTGCTAAACCACCAATAAAGTTCACTTAGAGAAAACCAAAATCTAATATAAGGTCAGCTGTAAAAAAATCTATTTCTCCCAAACAGAAATTTCTTTTTTCTATGTAGAAATAAATGACTGAATGAGAAAATAAGATGAAATATGAAAAAATGAAACACATTTACCAGCCAGATCTTACCTAAAGAAGGCATGGTGTATGTCAGTTAAAAATCAGCTCTTCATTTCCAATCCACAGGGGATTTTTTTTTTTTTTTCTTTCTCTATGCTGAGTATTTTAGAATTGGAAATCACCCAGTTACAGTGACAATGTCCCTAAAACTGCTAAGGCTGTGATTATTCACTAATTTCAAATTGAGAAACACATACCCGATTGCAATCTGGAAATCTTACTGTATTAAGGTACAAGTAAATTGTGTTAGGTTATGTTGCCCTGCTCTTGGCATTTAAAGGGAAACGGGGAACTTGTAATACATTTGAGTTCCTGGACAAGGAATCAAACTCCCTGGTGATATCTGGCTGCCCAGCAGGATCCCCTTACAAAGAGAAAAACAACGATGACAACAACAATCTTTAAAAATAACCATACTAATATAATCCACTTCCGTCTGGATATAAAACTGCATACAGAGTTACCATGAGTCTACCATGTTTTCAGTAGTATGACAGATTATGTGCATTTTCAAATTTGCATATATAGAGACTGGAAAAGAGAGCCTAGAATTACAGACACTAAAGTAATAAGATGAAATTAAATATTCTCAGATATAAAACCCCAAATCTATCCCAAAACTCATACCTGTGTTTTGAACAGAAGCAAATGCTGTATGGTTTATAAGGCCATTGGAATGGAATTCATTATAACAAAACTAAATATCTGCAGCTGAGGTTATCACCCTAGGCACCTTTTGTAATGAATGAAAAACAATTTTATCTAGCATAAGATTCATTTCTATTTAAAGAAGCCATCTAGAATAGGCAAATGAATTATACCCTAAAATGGACATCTTTCTCTTAAATATTAAGGTAAACTATCTCCAATGCAGATTTTCATGTCTAAAATGTCTAAAGCTAGGCAAGATGAATCCCAGCCAGAATGACGAGGTAAGACAACAATAAAAATCCACTATATTGAGAAGATTTGGTCTGATTATGCTTAGGTATGCACACTGGTGATTTAAAAAAAATCAGTCTGAGAGCCCTTATTCCTTTCACTTCTCCTTGAGAATGAATTTGTGCTACACAAACCTTTGACTAAGTGTCTTATGTGTCAGTGTTTTAAAACTGCTGAAGTTCCAAACTACCATCTAGCTTCCACTCTAAAATTGCAGTAAATTAAACAACAGTTCTTAAGTTGTCTCTAAGTGGCTATAATTAAGTCTTCACTCCTAATGATGGCGTCCATTCCAAGGACAAATTCAATATGGTAAGAGGTGTAGGAAGGGAGAATTAAAACAAAATCCTGTGGTTTGGCATACAGCCATATGTAAAGGGCATACATTAGCACTTCTACAGTTTTTTCAGGAGTTGCTGGGAGAGAATCAGTCTGGAGTGGATACAGATGAAACACAATAAGACACAACCACCTTTTCTTATTCCTCCACATACCTTCATCGACTTTTTATCTGTAAATACATGTTTATTTTGTCACAGGAAGCTTAACCAAATTCTTTTTTATATACTTCTTTCTCAAGCAAGGTATAGCCATGCTAGCAGATGAAAGGCAGTCAGTATTAGGGTGTGAGTCCAAATTGAGGTATTAACACATTCCCTGAGATTCCTCTACTTTTCTTGGGAGCTTTTAGCCTTAACCCTTGTCAGATAATTTGCAGGAATCGTCAAAGACTCCTCTTGTTAACATGTTCAGGTTAACAACAGATGACAACAATGGACAGTGAGTTTTAACAGTATGTGTGAACAGAATATGCTATTCTGAGAAAATGTGCCCCCAAACCAGAGACCCCTAAAGAGAAAATTACCAGTGACAGGCTTTTCATGAAATTGCCATCACTTAGATTAAACAAAGTCAGATAATTACCAAGGGACTTTTGAGAAAAGGAGTCAGTTTGACAAGAAGAATAAAGAAGCATGACATTTTGTGATGGGGGAGATACCTTGGAACAGAAAAATGGTAACAACAGCACTGACTCCAACATGACACTGCCTCATCCCCACCACCACCCTGACCTTCTTCTGGGTCTAATGGGGTCTCTGCCTCATGTGACAGCATAGGCAGGTGTACTCCAGCTAGAGGGGTGGCTCGGCAAGGGTGCCACATGCTGGGAACCAGAGCTTGGAGTACCCGTTTGAGCCCAGTGGACCTTTTGCACCAGACGTGGGTTGTAGGGAGAAGCATGGGTACAGGTCACAGGTAAAGCCAGCACACTTGCAATCCCATCAGACACAAGTTTGGGTGTGCACATAAACATGTAGTTGTGCATGTGCAGTTAGAGCTTCCTGGGTTATTGGAGGGCAGTTAGAAATGTGTAGGGATACACTCACATTTTGTAGGTGTACAGTATTATACTTTACCTGTTGTATTGCTGCTATTGATCACAAAGGTATGGTTGACCAATTGACCTATTAATTAGACACAATTCAAAACCCAGTAAACCCCTCTGAATCTGATTTGGTTTAACCCAAGCAAGCTGAGTAATTCTTCCCTGCCACATTTGTTGCGTTTACAATTTAGCATAACTAAAGCTATGATAAAAACCTCTATATAATTCCCACCCATCACCTTACCTAACTTATGCCCAATAAGGTCACATAAGACTAAGGATTTGTAAACTAGATCATATCTTAGATCACCTACTTGAAGCTTTCTGAAGATTTTAGTTAGAAAATTTTTTTTTTTCCAAAAAAACGGAGAGAACTTCTATTGGACAGCAGTATTGCACAAGTAATAAACCAATTCAATTTTCACAGTACTGAAGTAGGCAAATATTTTTTTGTTTATATGTTTACATGTACACTTTAAGGTAAATTGTTCTCCCTGAAAAGCTGGCAATACAAGGAACACAGATGATAGTAAAAGTTATTGACAGGGAAGTCAAGTTATGGTCTAACAGTGAGGTTCCTTAGCTTCGTTTTGAGTTAACTGAAGACTTTTGAGGTAACATAATCTTTTTTTTTTCTTTCTTTCCCATATGATCCTTGTTTTTACATTTTTGCAGAACTTAACAATAGCAACTGTGGTGGTGATTTTTAAGATGGCTTCTCATCTAAGTTAAGTTATGCTTGATTTTATGGAAAAATTAGGATTTTAATGATAAAAAGTGGTATCAAATATAAAAGTAATAAAATATGTTACTACTCCATCTTTAAAACATCTAAGAAATATATATGCAAAAAGATTGGGTTTTTTCTTTCATCGGTTTCAAAACCAAAATTCTCCTTCCAAAACTTCCTATCTAATACTGGAAAAAATAATAAAGTTGCTTCATAGACAAATTTATGACACAACAAGTTGGTTTGTTGGTATCATGCATGTTTAGATATCTCAAAACTTCAGAATTTTCCTTCTTAAAAGTGTTGTTAATTTTCTAAACTTTTTTTCACCATAGAAGATTCTGCTAACATCAGTTTGATGTGGATAAAAATGTTTTAGCTGAAATGTCAGATTGTGAATTTGGCTTCTTTCCTTTTGCAAGCAGAAGGTAGAGAAATATAAAGTTATATAAAATGATTATTTCTCTTTTTTTTTCATATACAGACATTTGCCAGTGCTTAGATGCTATGGGGAAAAACAGCAATGTAATTTTGGACAATGTTTGTTCTAAACCTCTGCCAGTTTATCCCAGTACCTCTGATATTGTGGCCAGAGAGTTTATTCTGAAAGCAGAAGTCAGTCTTGAGATTTAGCCACCTCATCTTTCAGGTGAATTAATCCCTGTACCGGGCAGTACAATGGAGCAGTAATTGATCCTTTCCATAACTTCTGCCTTGAAACTTTTTGCAGCTTTTTACTTCCTAGAACTAGTGTATGTCTTGGAGGTGAAAGTAAGTACTGTTAAGGTAGAACCTGAGTGAGTAGATATACAGCTGCAAATTTAAGGGACGTTATGTGAATGCAGTTTTGGTATTTATTTTAACTAGGTTTAAAAGTAAACAGTTTTGTTTTGTTTTAATGAAGTAGATGACTAGAAAGACTAGGTAAATACTTTAGGAGAGGGTGAGTAGAGTCACTGCAGTGTAATCAGAGAAAGACTATCTAAAACCAGAGAAGCTGCTGTGTTTTTTCAGTTCCTTTTCTTCTACTAGCTATTTTCAAGCCTGCATTTGGCTTTCTAACACTAATTGGAGTATTGACTGACCATGCAAATGCTTGCCCTCATTGTTCTACTCTCACAAATTAACTAGTAAGTGCCTCCAGTTATCTAAATAAGGTGCTGATTGATCATGTGGAAATAATTAATCAAGCCAGACCTGATATGATCTCCAGCCATGTCAGAACTTTCTTTTCTCATTATGCTTACCTAGTGCAGAATTTAAATTTACAGCCTGTGGCAAAAGGTAATGTTTTTGAGAGGTTTCTACAAGTCAAATTACAAGGAGGAAGTCAGATTTCAATTGTAATAAGACTTTAAATGAATGCAATTACACTTTAGTTCAAACAGTCTTGTTTCAAATATTGTTCTGCCTTGTCTGGCAGCAGTTAATAGAAGCCAACATTGAGTTTAGAGCACTGGGGAATAATATGCCAACTTTCCTACGTGAATCAGTGTAAGCAAGAGTCCTTAGTGGACAGGCACTTAAATGCATGTAATGCAGAAACTGAAATGCTGTTACAACTATATTTCTCCTTAACGACAAGTAGACATAGTAAGCAATGAAATGTCTTTTGCTGCAGCAACTCATTTATCATGAACAGGCTTACTGTCCTTCACCCTTTACCCTCCCCACGTACACACACTTAAAAAAGGAAAAAGATCTTTTTAACCGAAAAAGCAGGAGCAGCAGACGCTATAACTTTGTTCAGCAAAGCACGTTACACCCTTAGTGATCATAAAACGTCCCCAGATGTCTGCACAGTATCTTAACTAGGAAAAGCACAGCAGAAGTGATCTTTTAAATCATCAAATCCATACTACTGCACTGACAAATAGGCACTACTTGCTAGTCTTTCCTGACACACTGTCTCAGTCCTGGCTGGCACTTCAGCACAGATGTTCTCACAGAGAACTGGAATTACCTAGCTTCTCCTCTCGACACACTAGCAATGACACAAGAGGAGAAAGCTTTTAACGACACTGTCATAATCTTATGACAACACAAGGAGGTTGAGAGCTAACCCAGCTACTCCCACAGTGTAGAAGCGTACCTTCTTTTTCCAGCATTTATACCAGAAGCCTAAAGGCTCGAGATCCCAACCTAGACTAACATTAGATACTTGCCCAAACAGCACAGAATTTGTGCTGCACACAGAAACACACCACCACCGATGAAAACGAAACAAAAAAACAACATTGCATTCATAATTAAGAATAGTTTCTAAATGTGCATACTTCAGCAAGTATGCACAATTCCCCTGGATAAGCTTGGTTGTGAATCCAGACCCTAGAGCATTTTCTGTTTCAGAGGTGGCAGAAACAAAGGCTGTTTTAAGTGCATATGAATCAGATTTAAGCTGATTTTTGCATTGTTAAAATAGCACGATTCACAGCTTTCCTCCAGCTTACAACAGAAAATTTATGCTTTTACTCTTTAAAAGCAGAAAGCATGTATTTGTAGTAAGGAGGAAAGAACTGGATTCTGCACGTTCAGATATATTCCTACGTGAATATATCTGAAAAATGTTTGACATTAAAACATAATTACAGCACGGAATTGTCACACAGAGTATTTGAAAGCAATGCACTTAGTTTGCAATAATATATCTTTAATTGCCCTCTCAGATCTTCACCAAAAGGAACAGAAGACAAATCTGCAACATTGCCCAACTGGGAAAATAAATGGTCATCTTGTTTCACTCATAAATGAGTACTGTTGGCAGTGAACCATTATGAGGATATTTATTACCTTATTTCCAGTGGTAGACCATTATCAAATGCTACCAGATGCTCATCTCAATTGTCATTGTCACATTTGAAGACTCTAATGATGCTAGCTAGCTTTCTACATAACAGAAAAATAGAGTTTTTTCACCTCAAAGCTGCCTATACCAGTTTACATTCAAGCTTTTCAAGCAGGTTCCTTTCCATTCTGAATGGACAACTTCTTTAAAATAGACCACAACTTACTGCAGGGTTTATTACCTACTGCAGAAGACTGTTCCAGTAGTTCTCCATAGCTTAATTCCCAAGAGATTATCTGAAATGCAACCCCACTGGTTAGACTAGCAGTATAGAGTTTCTTATTAATGTGTTATTTTATATTTTAATTGTGGTACAGAATTTTAATCAAGTAAGTATGTTTAAGGAGAATTACTAAACAAACAAAAACTCTTAGAAGAGTATAAAACTAGTTATGTATTTATTTAAAACAAACATTCTGAACACAACATACCTACTTTTATATACACACATAATTTATATAATATAGGCAAGACTTTCAATGTTACAATCTTAAGTTATGGCTCAGAATTTAGAAGAGCTAATCAGTTTTGGCCTCGGTTTGCAGTTTGACTGGCATTTTAAACCAGGCTTGGGTAAAGTAAAAATGCCTAGCACCTTTGAAAGCCATGCAGTACATAGCTGTGTTTATGTAAGTGGATCAAGCCATGAGTCAGACTGTTGAATGACCATTTGGTATCATAAATAATTAAAGGAATATCATGAAATAATTTATTACAAATGGATTTTTAAAAGTGTATCACTAAGTGCATATGAGTTCCTTGCTAGAAGATCTCACTATTTCAATCACTGAATTCAAATACCATTATTGAGATCCCGCTGGGAGAGCAGCACAGGTACTTTCTGGACAGCCTGTTTATTTGCTTCCATGTCTGTTCTTGCTGTGCAAGTGTTCCTTGCTCTATAGAAAATACGTAACTACTCAAAAGGTGACTAGAAATAATGAGCTGAAAAGGTTTGTTAAAGTTAGATTTGAAATTGCAACTGCACTCCACATCAGAGAACAAAACATTTTATCCACATTTTAATAAAATTGAATTCACAATTCATTTACAGATCAAGCCTAAATCCAAGCCCACTAATAGAGGCTTTAATAAACGTGTTTCAAATTTTATCTTCAACTGCTGCACTTACATGGAGCATGTTCTTTTTAAATTCACAGCCCCTGCTCCTGCCCAGGCACAAGACACCCTACTGTCTCACTGCCTTAGCAGCAACACAGTCAGGTGCAGAGGGACTCCTACTTTAAGTAAAGCCCTGTTTGATAGCCATAACCTTCACCATACTTTAATCAAGGGTTTGCCAGGACTTCCATTCTTGTCAGGGAATTATTACTCCTGAAGACTAATACTCTCTCTGGCCTAAACAGTGCACTTAGTGTTTTAGAACTGAAGATCATATATTTGTAGAATTTAAAATTAAAGTTACAAATAAAAATATGCAAGAATTTTGAAGATCTAATTGCCCTAAAGGATGAAGGTATGAGCAGTTCAAAACTTTATCATCTTCCACAAAAAGAAACTACAATTTTCAGCACATGTGTGATTTCTTTAAACTACCAATACTGTTTATTTTAATAATTTTCCTGGATCCAGAAATTGCTGTTGTCTCTCTTTCGTTATGGCAATAACATTTCAAGTACATCAGTGACAACAAGAACTGTCAGCTACAATCATGTTTCATTGCTTTCATTAGAAAAAGCCATCTTATTTCACAACACCTGGCACAGACATTAATATTCAGGTTGGGTGATTCAAGTTAGTGTTGCATGTCAAGAAGTTTATGTGTGTTCTTTGAAGCCAGAATTTATAAGGGTTCTGTATTTGAATGACCATGTTCATGACTTCATGAGTGGCCTACAGCAACCTATAAACAACAGAATTAATCTGCAGAATAATTCATCATGTACTGAGTAGAAACACATTTTAAGAGTCCAGCCTTGCCAACAAAATACATGCATACAAGTACTCTTGCTTCAAGTTCTGTGGTATGTGCATAATTGTTTGGAAAAGCACACAGCTAGCCTGGACCTTCAGAAAACATATTTGTTATATTGCTAGGAACTAGTGAGCTTCCTAGGCTATGCAAGGCATATTTATATGCAACAGACGCTCTTGTAATGACAGTGTTTTACTTTCTTCCATCCTCTTCCTTAGTATATTGAGTTATTTTGACTTGGGATATCCAGGAAAGGAAAGAATATTGGTTGTGCATGTGAGAACACATAACCACAGAAGTATGCACTGCTGTCTCTGTTTCCATTAGGTTCACATGATTTCCATTTTTTGCCAGGAGCTCACTGTCCAGGATTATGTATGAGTCCTAAAACAAATTCTGTAAGGATAGCCTGTAGTAGTCACTTGGACAGGGATTCTACTAAAATAAAAATATGAAGAATTCATATAAAATTGTTGCTTACAGATGCCCTAAAGATAATGCCAATGTGACATATGGACAAACAGAAATAGGAATGATAAAAAAATTAAAAATTTTATTAGTAGATTCAGAGAGACAGAGTAGAAAATACTAGTAATAAAAATAGAACTATTTTTTAGATTTGAAATATTACACAGTTCTTTCCTTTCTCTCAGAAGAAGGTAAAGAAGCAAGTAAAACAACAGCCCAGAAAACCAGTAATTCACTGACAGGACATATGTATAATACAGGCTCAGTAGGAGGGAATTAAAACTGTAATCAACATTAAATAACCAAGATTAATTTGCTTTACCTTGGTGAAACCACGCGTAGGAAATAAATCAGAGTTAAATCAGGTGATTACATAATGTGGTGATGAAGACTAAGCAAGTATCTAGAATGAAAAACTAAAAGTAATATATTGCTTATTGAATATTGCAAAATGTTTTATTATTAAATAACTATGCATAAATATTTATTATTTAAGTATTTAAATAATTAAATCTATATGTCCAAACAGACTTTTTCCACTTGCCTGATCTTCCATGCTAACTGATGGAGTTCTTTCATATTGTTCTGTTTTGTTGGAGAAAAAGTAGTAAGAATTCATTAATTCATAATTATGTTGATTAAAAAAATAACTAAAATGTTAATGAAACCAACAATACCAAAAAATGATAAGTTCTTGCAGCACTCAGGCTAGACACTAGGCAATGTCCATTCAATTTAGAGGATACAATAGAAATATTTCTAGTGAGAAAATAATAGAACATTTTTACATCTATTGCGGAGGTAAAAATTACAAATTCACTAATGTACTGAATAAATTATATGTATGCAAAGAACTGTTTGTAAATAGGCTTTAAATAACCCCTTTACAAACTATCATGAAACACATTATATTGTGTTAATGCTATTTGCTTTAAAGGATGCCATATTGTATTATTTGGAAAACAAACAAACAAATAACAATAAAAAAACCCACATTCAAACCATGTTTGATGAAAACTTGAATCCTAAAGAGAAAAAAAAAAGTTTTAAGAAACAGTGTCAAAACAAAATGATAATATATTTCCAAAATTAAGTTAAATCTCAAATGGGACTTGAAATATTTTAAAAACAGGCTGAAATAAGTTGGAAAAATTCTAATTGAACTAAATCACCAATGAGATGCTAAAACTACAGCACTGAAGCAAGAGAAGATACCTGTCAAAAAGCAGCATGGTATCCAAACTACTAAAGGCTAGAGGAATATAAAGATCATTGTTATAACCCTCTTGAATTATATAAAAGGCTTTCCTGCCTAACCAAGGTTTAGGTCCATCAATGAAAATCACATTCGAGATACAGATAAATGTCCAGGCGCATTTAAAGGCATTTGACACCAGATAAGACCTTGATTCTTTCATTAAGGTCTCATAAAAAAGATGTTGCAATAAAAAATTATGAAAAAACCAACCTGGAGCAGAAATAAATGTAAGATTCTTTTTGTTTCAGATGCCTTGTATATGTCCCCTCAAAATACACCACTGGAATTATTTTTTGCTCCACAGGTACCAAATCCTGCCTTGAAAAGGTACCTCAGCCAAACAGATCAAATTAAGATTGCTTGTCCATGTTCCGCTGGAACCTGAGGCAGAGCTCCTGGATGATCCAGTTTGTCCATCTCACTGCAGCCAGTGTCAGCTGTCACCAGCCAGCTAAATAAAGGTCTGATTTAGATAAATAATTACTTTCCTCTTGCATTTACAGTCATTGTCTTGGATCTGCATCTCTGCTTAAAAGCAAATCATCTCCTGACTCATAGCGAACTCAACAGGCAACCTGTACTGCTCATCAGTGCCAGTCTCTATGTTAATGACTGACGTGTTTCCCATTCCAGGACAAGGGACATTTACAAATCAGAATACACTTTTAGTTTGGTTTGGTTTTTTGGCTGAAAACTGTTGTTTGGTCGGTTTTGGATTTGGGGCTTTTTTTGATTTTTTTTTTTCCTTTTTTTTCACCTTCAGAAGAGCAAATAAGTGTCCAGAAAAAAAACCAACTCGGATCTCATGATTTAATATAATTCAATTAAGTGAAGACTCCATCTATTTATTTCCCATTTACAACATAATGAACTGAATTAATTTTGGTGAACTCCTTTTATATGTGAAGGAAGTAAATACAGAAATTGTGAGGTTAAGGTTCTTACTGAAACAGCAGAGATCTAAGTCCAGTTTACCAATTGTCAAAGACTTCCTCTGTAATCACTGGCAATCCATTTCATCTCTTGCTGTCCCAGTTCTCACTTCTTTGCTTGCTTAACATATCCTTTTCATTTGCTGTTGGCATGGTGGTTTTTTAACAACAGAAGCTTTTCAGAACAACAAAAAAAAATCTGTTTCTAGGATATGAGAATTATTCTTAGAGCTACTGTATATATATCTCTCTTTATGCACATGTGTGTGTAGGTGTATGTGTGTGTGTGTGTATATATGCATATCTATACCTATGTCCTTGTATATGTACACCAAGAATGTTCTTTGGCCAATTCATATACATGTGTGTCTAAGAATTTATTGTTTTTATATATATATATGTGGAGCTCAATCAAAATAGTTATTAAATTTATGCTAAAAAAACCTTAATACTATTAAAAATAAAGTTTTTTACGTCTAGTATAGTGCTGTGTGTGAAATCTGTGCTGAAAGCTGATACAGTAATACTGTGCAGTCCACAGCTGATACATTTATTTCTTTTTGCTAAAATTACAGTAATTTACCTATTACTAATTAATGCCAGATGGATGTACAGAGGGATATATATTGGTATAAAACTACAGTGTTAAGAAATGTGCATGTGTTTTATGAATCGTTTAATTATTAATATGCTGATATAACATCAGTAAATAACTCTTCCATAATTTTAACACACAGGTATTTCTGCATAAAGGAAAGCATAAGTATTTATGATCAAACACATGTTCATAGTATTTTGTTATATAGGCCAGCTATTGCCAAAAACCTATATTCTAAATCCAAATCTTGCAGGCAGAGGGGGCAAAAAAAAGGCAAATGTGGAAGGATAGCTGAAAATAATAATAGGTAACTAAATAATACTGTAAAACTAGAAAGCATAAAAAGGATGCTCTGAGCCTATTTCTAATACCCAGTTAGTATCTGTTTAGCAACAGACATTTACAACAAATTAATGATACTCTTTTTTACTACATATGTGAAAACTGCACCACCCAAGAAGAAATTTTATCTCTGAAGATCGAAACTATGAACTGAAAATTCAGGGCAAGCAGAGCTATGATAGTTACTTAGCAGTCCAGCTACTTCGTACTAAGTATGCTATAACTTTCTTTTGACATTAAAAAAAATCCAATATTTTGAATCTTTACAAATGAAAGCAGTTTTTTCTGTTGTGCTTTATACTGATAAACTGTATATGCCAATGTAATTTGATTACTATTAATATTCATTCCACTAATCTAAGTATTTGAAAGTTACAATTATTTGAAATTTTGCTGTTAATTGACCTGGATTTTTTGATTTATTAAATCTTCTTAATGGATAGTGCACAGATGTCACTATTCATGTTGTTATAAACTAGAGTTCCTATTAGAGCTGACATGCTGCAAAAAATGTAATATGTTAAATTCACCTATTCTAAAATTCTTCATTCCTAGCACTTTAAATCAATATCCTGTTTTTATTTAATCATACAAAATCCACTCTAAGTATTGGAATATCAAAATTTAAAGTAAGAGAAAGACAATGTACCTCAGACTTGGCAATATTAATATCCTATAAGCAAAATAAATTTTAAGAAACTAACTACAAATTGGCCTTGTAAAGTACACTATTTGTATTCACTTTCAAAACCTTTGTGATTTTGTATCCTCCAGATCATGCTGCTTTGAGGCAGCTGTGGTACAGCAGGTGATTTATAGGCAGAACATTTATAGGCGTTCTTTATAACTACTATTATAAAATGTACCTATATCTATTCAAGACACCATTGACAGCTAATAGATCAAAATAATAAGTGCAAATGCTTGATCTTCTTCAATATCTAACAGTAATCAGGTTTTATGAGTGTCTTGTGAATTAAAATTATTTTACAAGGCACACCAGGAACATCGACTCTAAGCGAACAAAAGGTCAAACCAATGACAAGGGTAAACCTGGATCTTATTAATGATTACTGTTTTATTTCCCACACATTTTTTACTGTGGAAAAGTGAGTTTGCCACTCTTACTGTTCACATACAAGCAAATGAGCATGATTTATTTTCAAATTCAAACAGCAACAAGGATTTTAATTAGGTTACAAGCACAATGTATCATCAGAAAACACACATTATCTTGGCTGCCTGATTCTAGGCTGATTTTGTTGACCTGGTACTTAATTTTTTTTTTTTCCTGGTAATTGAGTCTGTCTGAGAAAGAGTAAAGGTAACACAAGCACATAGTGCCATACTATCATTTTTACAGTCACTTTCAGGACTGCACTAATATATTCTCCACTGTTCCAAAATTTCAACAATGGGCCTTTCATAAAGGCATTCTTACAGAACAGTGCCTAGGCCCCTCAGTCAAATAAATTCAAGCCAAGGCTTCCAAGGAAAACTTCTGGCCACAATTCACATGACCTACACAAGCACAGAGAAGGAAAAAAAAGACTGCTTAACAAAGCAAAAAAAAGAAACAATGTCCCTCAGAAACAGACCATTCAAGTAAAAAGTGAAATACAAAGTACTGTTATAACTGAAAAGACCGTGTGTAAAGAATACTAGAGGGTAAAACCTTTCTGCTAAAGAGATGCCATACTACCAGCTGACCTTCACACTTTCACACTCAGTGTAAGGCATTATGCACAGTACAGCATTTGAAGAACTTACAGAACTAACAAGGAAGAGCAAAAGCAGCAATTAGTATGCTCAGACACAGCATCGGAAAAGAAAAAGAAAAAAGCCCTACAAAACCCAACGAAACAACAAACACCCAAACTGTGTAAGAGCCCTATGTTACAGCTCACTCTCTCCCTGCCTTTCCCCTCTCAGTGCTCTCTCCTGCATATTAAACACCGGGTTCAGTAAGGGACACAGCTTTCTGGATTCTCTAATGGAGAAGCATCCTTTTTCCATTCCAAGTACATTATATAACTGTGTAAGCAGTGGAAGCCAATTCCACTGCCATGCCCTCAAGCAGCATTCATCTAATGCAAACAGCCATGGAGAAGTCTGCTGCTGCCTCACATGCGATCCCAATCTAGGGGAAACATAGTTCAGGATTTGCCACACATCACAGGCTTAACTATTTGATTATAACTTACTGATTTCATAGAAAAAAATGTCTATTTTCATTGTGCCTGGTTACAAAGTAATCAAGTAAACTCCCTACAGTCATAGCTGATTTCTTACATGAAAGATTTAGCTTGACTCATTTTGAGCAAACAGTTTGGGTTGAATCTCTAACAAGATTCATGCTGGTATTTAGAAATAAAACAGAAGCTTACAGTATATGCATTTATCGGCTATGAGATCAGAACTTTACTTATCTGAACCTGCTGATCATATATTACAGTTTATATTATTTTGAAGGGTAGTAAGCAATGTTTCCTTACTTCCTATGAAAAAAAAATACCACAAATCAACCAAACAACAGTCCACAGTAAAACCTTCAAACAACCCCCCCCCCAAATAAAAAATGCTTTCAATTATAGTGTCAGCTAGTAAATACACACTTAAAGACAAATAAAGACAAAATCCAAGGAGTGGATTCTCAAGTAGAAAATTTTCTCATACAAAAGGGTTGTTCAGGTAACCCCTGATTTCATGCTTTTCAGTTTTACACATCCTGTACTCTCTGGTGGCCTCTGATTCCTGTGCTGCAAGTTCACAGAAGACCCCTAAATTATGCACATGGCTTGGCATCAAAAGTCTTTAAATGTATTTGCTTTTCCTTTGTGTAATGGAGAGAAATGACTTGATTAAAAGGGCATGATTAAGGGAAAAAACCCAAAACCAAACACAAACAACGCCCCCCGAAAAGGAAACATCAAAAAACCAAAACTAAAATAAAATGAAATGAAACAAACAAAACAAAAACCCCCAAAAAACCAAACAAACAAAGAAACAAAAACGGGGAGAGACTGGCAAATAAAAAACAGAAGCTGATCATTCCTCACTGTGGTCCACTGTGGGAAAAATGGTGTGTTGCAGTAAAGAATAACAAGAAAAAGAAGAAAGGAATGTCTGCTGCTGTGGCTTTTGGGAGGTAAAGACTCACAAAGGAAAAGCTATTTAATATGTCCTGCTATAAAGTCACTAAATTTCTAGATATAGTACTAAAAAAATTAGTTTTTTTGAGGTTGCTGCAACTGAGGCCAGTAAATATTAATCATGACTTGGTTACCATCAACTAAGCAAACTATATTCACAAATCATTAAAATAAGGTTAAAACTGTGGATTATTTTTGGCACTTTCAGTTACTCTTCAGAGATTTTTAATGCCATTTGAATGTTAAATCCATACCAGTGTTGCTTCACAGATTAAACATAATTTTTCGTTTATAAATTTAAGGCTTTAGCAAACTGAAGGCATAGGATTTCTGTCAAATAACTCTATATGCTACAGAGGTGTCTGTATCTGGGGACAAATTAGGCTCCTTTATGGTCACTTCAGAGAAACAGAAAATCCCTAGGTGTGATTCATCTCATATGAAAATGAATATCTAAACCAAGTCACATGAATTGTTCCTTAAAAGTGCGTATTACCTCGACTGACAATACAGAGAGTGACTGGAGGTGGACACCCACGGCTCAGAAGAAACTCATGTGAGATATTTTGCAGCAGCGAAGACCTACTACAAAACAAG
This sequence comes from Cephalopterus ornatus, assembly GCA_013396775.1. Classification (NCBI taxonomy): domain Eukaryota; kingdom Metazoa; phylum Chordata; class Aves; order Passeriformes; family Cotingidae; genus Cephalopterus; species Cephalopterus ornatus. The sequence goes on from VZRE01005102.1 coordinate 106,460, forward strand.
TCAACACTGAACACTGAACGTACCAGATACTTTTTATGGCATTAAAAAGGGATCTGTTCAAGATTCCTTGCACTTTGGAGAAAGCTCTTATGTCTCAGATATCTCAGTACTAACATCTTTTACAAAATCATGTGCATCATGTGCACAAAATCATGTATTAACACCTTGCATAGGGGTTTTCCTAAAGCCAGCTAGGTATAGATGTTCAAAAAATGAAGTAATAAATTAGATATCGAGTAAATAACAGGTACTTTTACACATGCCATTTCTTTCAAGGAGTCTAAGCTCAGCACATCAGGGCAATCAGTTTTAGATTCAACTTTAGGCCCTGATCAGGTGAAGGATATCAAAAGGTAGTAATGAAAGGAAGGTGTTTTTCTTTAGTTTTTGATCTCTCTGTAATGGAGTTGTAAGCTAGTGTTTGAAAATCACTGCTTTATTTCTAGATTACATTAATACTAAAAAAAGGTCAAAACCTTGAATGGCACAGTTGGCCTTTCAAAAAAAAAGAACCTTCACATGCATTTTTCTTCGAGTCAGCTTTGACATTAATGACACAATACAATGATAGAAGGCATAAATACTTTGATGACCAGTACCCCAAATACTGGTAAAAGTATTTAAGTGACTTAAGTCACTAGGTTGGGGTTTTTTTCTGAAATTTACTTGCTCTTTCTTTCTTTTTCTTTGTAATTATTATTTAAGTTTTTTTGAAAAGTTACTTGGGTTTGAAATAACTGAACCCTGGGGTTCCAGAATAATGGAAGTCCAGGCATGATTGGAAACCAGCCAGGTGCCACGATTTTCACCTAAACTGCTTGCAGAGCAGGTCAGCAACTTCAGGACCGTGATACTGCTGAGCATGAAACTAGAAACTAGTTACTGAGAGGCTATAAATCACAACTAAAATTTAGGGCCTACTAAAGAGATTAAGGAAAAGAAGCATGTGATGCTTTTGGCATCCGCAGTGCAATAGGGACATTGCTTATAAAGGGAAAATTGCTAGAGCATTAAGGCTTTTTTTTTTTTTGCCAAGATAAACTGAGTACTGTAGTTTGCTTTGTGGTTTATAAAGTATCTGCTTTATGGTTTATAAAACCTGATGACCGAAGTCAGAAAACAGTACAAACAAATATTACAGGGTTAGGCAAATACTTCAAAAGTTTCTGGAGTTGGTGGGAGAAATGTTATATGAAAGATAAAAAAAGAGTAACAACTGCAAAGAAGTGCTGATAGAGTTCTAAACACTGAGTATGAGGCTATTTTTTTTTTTATTTCACTGAAAGATATCTGAAAGCACTGAAAACAATTTTATCTGGATTTATGTGTGTGTGTGTGTGTGGTTTTTTTTAGAGATATCTTCCTATATAGAATGCACAAAGAAGTGAGTTAAATGCCAAAGATTGGATCAGCTTTAACAGTAGTGATGCAAGTGTTCCGCAGTATTATAGGAATACATAGATAAGAAACAGAGTATATCCGTGCTGTTAAATAAATGAGATTAGGAAGCAAACTCGAGCGCTAACCATCGCAACTGAAGAAGCATCTGCAGCATTCTAACCAGCTCTCACCAGGACTCAATCCCAGCACAGCACACAGGGCCATTCATGTCAGGGACCCTTCCTAAAATTAAGCCCGGATGTCACCGCAGCTGCACCCTGTGCTGCTCCCTATCAGCACTTCCCTGGCTGGCTAACACTGGTAATCCTAAAAAAGCCTTGGTGTTCTTGAGGTATGACCAACCTGAAACGTAACATGCATCCTTTGTTTCATGCTAAAAAACTGTGCTTTGACCATTTGCAACACAGCCTTCAGATCAGTTCAAGTTTTAAGCTGTTGTTACTAATGGTACAGGAGTACCAGCTGGGGCTCTAAGGAAACCCACAGCTCAACACTGTGTGGAGTAGGCAGAGCCAGTCTGCTCCAGAGGGTCGCAGTCCCAAATAATGCAGGTATGAACCATGCTGCAGGACTTTTTGTGTGTAAATAATATTGGTTCATATGTGGACATATGACAGAGAATACAATGTTCACACACATTAGTAAAAGTACTACTCTATTTATGACTCACTACATTTACTACATAACTCAGGAGTAAAAAAGAAAAAAAGGTGCAGAAACCCAGAAAATTTGGGGAAATTTGGGGCAACAGAACCTTGATCACTACTTAATTTTAGGTCCTTGTTTTAGATAAATAAATTAGGAGACCTTCAGTTACTCATCCTAAGCAGTGGAAAGGGTCTGGTGTAACCCCATATTTCTGGGTAAGATGCTACAGAACTCCGGAAAATTGAGAGCTTGATAGAGCAAGTCAGTGTGAATGCGTGAGAAGAAATGTAACAGAACAGCAGAGGAAGCAAAATTTATGTTTGAAATGCTCAACAATACAGTGAGGTGTTGATAGCCCGTGGAAAGAAAAAACACCCTTACAAACCTGTTAAGTGAACTACTGTGATCTTTTTTTCTCAACAGGTGGCTATGAGAAAAAATATATGTTTGGAAGATAAATTGAAAGCAAGAGCACCAGAGCAAAGTTCATGAAATGCTGTAGGAAATTTTAAACAGTTTTGGTTCTATCCACTTTTCTAATAAACCCACTCTTCTTACTTTTGCTTGCAACTTTCAAGACCAGCATTTTTTATCTTCAGTCCTGTACATTTCCACTTTATATCTTTTCCCTGAAACTTAAGAGGACCAAAAATACACAAGTAAAAACCTTCGAGAAGTTCAGAGCATACACATAAGCAAGATTATGATTAGATCGTATATCCTATTTGTTAGCTACTTCACGTTTTTTATTTTATATTAATCTGACTACAGTCCTTTAGATACTTCTTAGAGCAATGAAACTGAAATTAATCCTTATGTACCACAATTTGGCTCATTTCCATAGGAGAAGAGGTAACAGTATTCCACCATAGAGCCTTTTAAAGGATTATGTTTCTAATTCTTCTTTAAAAAATAAAGTGACCCTAAGGAAATACATAACACAACACTTCAGTTTTTACCTTCGCATCACTGCACAAGAAGTATCCTACTTTAGAGAAGAAGAAAGGAGGAAGAGAATCCTACACAATTGATAAATTAAACTTCTTGCCTTAAAACCTTTGTTAAATGAATGATTAAAAGATAAATCATTATATAATGAGTGTGTGTTTGTGGGTGTGATGAGGGGTTGCGAGTGAAGGACAACTGAAGTAAGTAGTTCTGTGGAAAACAAGAGTAAAAATAGCTGTATTCCCATCCTTTGTCCCAGTCATAGTGATATCAAATAAAAGCATACAATAACTTCTCTCCTGCAATAGTGACCATATGTACAAAGACATATATTTTGAGACACATGGGATTGTTGCTAGAAGAGGCAATTAACTCCCCCACAAAGCCATTTTTTTACTTACAGCTGGCTAACACTTGCAGTATGAGGGGTGAGAAAAAATACTTAAAATTCTGTTTAACCTTTATAAACATTATTAAATACCAACTACAGGGATTCTGATGAAGTAAAAAGAATTAAGTCTAGCATCCACATTCCCATTTTCATACACTACTGAAGCCTCACTGAGTTCAACAACTATAACCTTGACTTTCTTTGACCATTTCAAGGAAGAGCCTTTAGGCTTGATCAGCCCTCAAATGCATTCACACTGAACTCCTACCAACTTTAAGAGAGTTGTTCAGGTATATCTAATGGAAAATCTGGGCCTTCAACACTATATTTTCATACAGAATAAAACAGTAATATGCATTTTTAGATACATATATACAAAGAATATAAAGCTGAAATAGCCAAGAATAGATTAGTGAATATGCCACTGTAAATCACTGAAAACCTCTGCAAACATTTTTATAAACTTGACACTCTATTGATTATATTTAAAAAAATGGCATACTGATTTGGCATTTTAGTCTATAGCACTTCAAAATATACTTTTAACTTTATAGCTTTATTGAACATCTTATAGATAAATAGATTTTATATTTGATATTTATAGCCTTGCTATAACAAATCTATACGTTTTTTCCAGGCACCATTCAGTCCCAGTTCTGTTGCAATGATTGTTGCACTTCTCAAATACAGTCAGGAAGGTTTGCTCTGAACTTTAAGATTCTCATATTCCTAAAGTAAAATTCCATGTATCACAAGGCACAGTGAAACATGTTTTGTAAAATAAGCACAGATCTAATGAAAGCAGATTATTGGTAGTATATAGTACACTTTTTTTGATAAATATATTCCCCTAACAGGTGATAAAGTGAGGAAGTAAATCAACATAAATGATAACAAGTAAAAAAAAAAAATCCAGTATTTAAATTGCAAATATGTTATGTTAGTAAAGGTGTTATTTCAGTCCTACTTCATTCCAAAAGCTGTGCTTATCATTAGTATCACATAATTTCTGCACTATTCAATTCAAATTCTATGTGGCATAATAAATAACATACGACATGAAGTAAATATCTCAGTTTCGATCGCCTCATCTGATAAAAATATTAAACAGAACTACAGAACTGGTCCCATCAATAACCCTTGTTGCTGCATGGCTCTCCACTCCCTGTCTCCACTGAGGTACGTCCACAGACTGCAAGACCCCACTAGCACACTGTCCCTCAAACACTGGAGTGCCTCTCTCAGGCTTATCTTCAGCAAATCTGGTTTTATCCCTCTCTCCCTTCATATCTGGTTTAAAGCTCTTTCAATGAACCCTGCTACTTCCTGTGTAAAGATCCTTTCCCCTCTTTGAGACAGGTATACCCCATCTGTCACCAGCAGGCCTGGTGTCATGTAGACTGACTGAAGATCAAAAGCCCCAAAAATCTGCCAGTGACACCAGACTCAGAGCCAGATATTGATCTGCTGGCTCTTGCTGTTTCTTCCCTCATCATTCCCTGCAACTGGAAGAACAGAGAAGAACTCTGATCACTCAATCAGTCATCCCAAGGCTGTGAATTGCCCTCAGACTTCTTGTTGCAACTTCATCGGCAAGTACCTGAAAAATCAACTATAGATAATAACCTGACAACCATACTGGGGGCAGATTATTGATTTAAATAATTTTCAAAATAAGAGAATTAAATTATGTAAAAATAGATAAAATTCTATATATCCAAACGTAGCACATCTCCCTTTATCTTGTAAATGTTTGAAACCTTTTAAAGAATTCATTTTTCCACTGAGTTGATTGTGAAGGAGGTTAGGACAAGGAATGAACAGTGCAAGTGGGAAGCGGATAGTTTTGTGCTGCCTTTAGTCAGCTGAAGGGGAAACAGTCACTTTTGTAATTAGGTCTCTTGATACATAAAAAAATTGACTGGAGAAGGTACCCTTGACTTACTAACTGCGGAAGTGATTGTCTGTATATTTACAGTTCTGTAATTATAATTTGCTTTTGTGTTTAAGCCTTGTGATAAGGACAGGTGTGACTCTCCTGAGTTCATGAAATACTTAGTCCAAAGATGACTTTCACCCTGTTTTATTTGTCTTACAGTACTGTCTTGTCTCTTGGGTGTAGAACCTCCACAATTCCCCTGAAAGCACATATAAGTCTCCAGTTTTACAGGCTGAAAGTATAGATATATCAGTACAGATACAATAGACTTCCTATGCTTACAATTCCTGTCCTTCTCTTTTTTCTTCTTTTTTAAGAAGAAAAAAAAACCCCACCATCTAGTTAAGCAGCTTATAATACAGTGATGTGAAAAATCCCTCAGGATTCACCAATGATGTGTTCATCTTTCTTCACATCTGCTCAAATTCCAAGTCACAATGAAGAACCTATAAAAATTCCAAGTCAGTGGGAAAGAGAGAGAGAAACTCAAAAGTATTAAAGCACTGCTGAATCAGGATTTGCACTGCAGATTTATAATGGCTAAGAAAGCATAGCAGTTATATTTGCAATTTCCCAACTGGGACATGGGAATGCATGGGCAACAAATAGAACCAAGAAGGCAGACCTGGCCTGTTTCCTGTAGCTTGTTATCTTCATGCTTTGTTCAAACCTCACACAGAATGAAGGCTGAACCTGGCCTTTGCTGATGTCAATTGAAAGTTTTGTCATTTACTTGAAAGGTTCAGAATTACTTATCATCTTTCTATTCTTTTTGATTTTAAAAGAATCTTTCCAGTTAGGAAAGCAAAACCTTTCTTTTTGTGTCTGAAGGTGGCTTTAGGCAGTAAGTCAAAGCGAGGAGATCCATAGCACTCATTAATTTATTGGATCTGTTGAGCTTGAAACCATTACATAAAACTTTAAAGTGGTCATTACATTTGACTTCTGTAGTTATCAGGAAGTAAGAGCAAGAAGTTTCTCTGAGGAAGAAGAAAAGATGCTTTTTTTTTTTCTTCTCAGTGAGAAGAAAAATAATGGAAGAGTGTAGAAGAAGAAAAATAAAACCCAGTATTTTTGTTCTCAGAATAGAGTATTTTGAACTGTGCTATGTTGAGCCTAAAGATAGCTTCCTTTCCAACCTTTCCAGTATTTTCCTATAGTCTGGTGCAACTCTCATTTTTTAAAAAATTTGAAGTCATTTTTCATGAATATTAAAATTAATTACAAATATTTAAAATAAAATAGATACTATATTACAGCCAGGTGGGTATGAGCCAGCATTGTGCCCAGGTGGCTAAGAAGGCCAGTGGCATCGTGACCTGTATCAAAAACAGTGTGGCCAGCAGGACTGCGGAAGTGATTGTCCCCCTGCACTCAGCACTGCTGAGGCCACACCATACTGTGACCAGTTCTGGGCCCCTCACTGCAAGAAAGGTATTGAGGTACTGAAGCATGTCCAGAGAAGGCCAATGAAGCTGGTGAAGGACCTAGAGAGTAAGTCACATGAGGAGCAGCTGACGGAGCTGGGGCTGTTTAGGCTGAAGAAAAGGAGCCTCAGGCCTTACCACTCTCTGTAGCTACCTGAAAGGAGGTTGTAGCCAGGTGGAGGTCGACCTCTTCTCCCAGGCAACTAACAACAGGACAAGAGGAAATGGCCTCAAGCTGTGCCAGGGGAGGTTCAGGTTGGACATCAGGAAGAATTTTTTCACTGATAAGATGGTTAAGTATTGGAATGGGCTGTCTGGTGAAGTGGTGGACTCACTATCCCTGGAACTGTTCAAGAAACGACTGGATGTGGCACCTAGTGCTATGGTCTAGTTGGCAGGACGGTGTTCGGTCAAAGGTTGGACTCGAAGATCTCGGAGATTTTTTCCAACCTTAATGATTCTATTATCCTAAACAAATTCAATATTTTCAGAATAAATCCCAGGCCATATTCTTTCTCTGTTGTCTAAGCAAACCTTGAACTGATATCACCAAGTGCACATTTCTCTGTTGAGGAGTGTATCTATCTCTACATCATCCCAAATTTAAACCAAATTTGCATACTATGATTTAACTGACATTGATGGGTTTATAACATGGATATGAGTACTACTGGGCAACGAGGAAGGGAATGAAATTCATAACAGCTAGATGAAAAGCCTCTGAAGACATAAAAAAGCCAACTGATAATTAGATGACATTTTCAACATCTGTCTCAAAATGCAGCCACATGAGAAGGTGCAGCGCTGTTCTGCTAGTCTCAAGTTGGAAGTTAGCTTCATACTTAGTTTTCTTCTGACCTTCAACACTGGAGTGATACTGGACGGACAAACTGACACAGGACCTTGCTCCTTTACCTCAGGTATGTCTGATGAACTAGAAGAACACACAGAGCTTGATAAAGTCGTTCCCTTAGGAATGACTGTGGCCATATTTTACCTTTGTTTTTTTTATCTTTTTTTATCATGCCTGACAACTTCAGTTACAGAGAGTTTCTTTAGGTACTGAGACGAGTGTGTAGTGGAAAAATACACAGTTAGAAATATTCTAATATAAGACTCACTTTGCCCTAGGTATAATTCCAACAGTGAAATAGAAAACACATGTTTAAGGTATCTTTCTCCACTCCCAATCTCAACGAGAACCAAAAAATCTCAGCATATATTCCTCTTATCAAGCAATAAAAAACAATTAATAAACAATATATATATATCCTTAAAGTATCTAAACTGTCACATTAAAGTTCTGCTGTATTAATTACATTACAGGTAGAATGCAAATGAATGGTTCAAGATCAAGCATACAATAATAAGCAGCTAAAGATTTGGAAGGGACGATGCAGAAATTATCAACTTAATTCTTCCTATACCAGCCTCACAAATTTATTTTAAATCTGCACAGGAATGGTATGCAAAATACATAAAAATGCAAGAACTATGGTGAGATTAATGATATGTGCTTTTTCTGCAGAGAACGGACATTCTTCAAAAGAACCAGGCTGACACACTGGAGTAGGAAGAAGCGTATCTTAAATTGTTTCAGTTGCCATAAAGGGTAATAAATGCTGTGTGAGGCACACCCACACATAGATCACTTTTTTGTTTAAAATATTATTTTTTCTGGAAGTTTGTATCTGCTGTTAAAGTAATAGATACTTCATTTGAACAAGGCTGCCTGATCATTAAATATCACTGCTCAGAGATAGCCAGGACAAAATACATGGTTGCCTTATCTGCATGGTAAAACAATTTGATACATGTGAAATTATGTTCTGCAACCCAATCTACAAATGAGAAAACTATGGAATAAAATTTTATGAGATAAAGAGTGAAAAACTTACATTTCAAACTATACTCAACAAATACTTTTATGTAAGCTAAACATCTTTGTTGTCTAGTTTACTCCTCGTATCTTCATTCCCTAATTTTCATTGCTACACAAATCTCTCTGCACCAGTTAATTGTTTCCAAAAGAAAATTTATGTGTCTCTCTGAGGAAAGCTTGGTCCAGGATCATTTGTATAGGTGTGACTACATCCTGCAAAGTCCTCTAACACACTTTCCACAAGTTGTGTATCTGCAAACATTCCTGCCTATCCTCAGGCCCCGTCAAATGAAAGGCCTCCCTCACACCCTCTTTTGTGCTTTAAAATTCTCATGCTGAGGACTGCAATACACTGTTTACAGCATTTCAGACACCCTGAACTGAGATAGCACGCAAAAAATTATTGCTTTGTCTTAGGGTGACACAGACACTACGGAGAGCCAGGACTGTGTGCTATGTAGCACGCATACAGCAAGTCTGGTCTGAGAGGAGTTAGCCATGAGTGATGCCTGTACATGAGCCATTCTCACTACTTGGCGTGGGATCAGCCCCTTGGGGTGAGTGCAGGTGCAGCCAACTGCTAGAAATGGATACAAGGTGAAAGCAGCACTACAAAACGTGGCAGCTGATACAAGATTTCTGCTACCTGCTCTCTTTGTAATACTACCATGAAAGTCTCACACATCCCTTGAAATTCTGGAAATTATTTTCTGTTTAGACATAAATATTCACACTTGTGTTCAACATCACTGTAGTCAACACCTCAGCTGCACGCACTTAGAGAAAGAAAACAAACCCAACCAAAAAAAAAAGCACACAAAGAGGCAAAGTCTACTATATTGCACTGAGGTTGAGATTTCTAAGAAATGCTGGAAATAATTTCACCACTATAATGCAATGATATGTGAGGAGAGTATGTCAATAAGCACGGACATACACAGAGAAGGTGTAAACTTATCAATCTCATCCTCAAGGTATCTATAAAGCTATCAGCTGAGATAGGTATGAAGTATATCAGGCCTGGTTTCTTCAGGCCCATTCACTTTTAGGAGCGGCAAAAGCCTTATCACTGAAGGAATGCTAAAACATGACATGTGGCAAAGAGATACAAATTTATACCCTCAGAAGCAGCCCAGCTAGAAATTATTCCCCTGACTTACCATATGGGTATGTATACAATTAGATGCAGTTAACTGTAATGGAAGAGTATCAAGACAGAATTAAAAAGAGGATGAAATATTACAGAGTGTATGTGTCTGATACCAATCTGAATCTGCACAAAAACTGCCTGCCATTTTGTAGTATAAGCATCCTGACTGAACCTTTCCCTTGCTGTTCCTCAATACCTCTGTGCCATCTATGGGGATAGCTTTCATTTCATCACCCAGTGTAGACCACGGCAAAGCTCACAAAACAATTCTCAAATTCTAAATGGAGCCTCAAGTGTTACTTGGTTTTGTGCCTCTCGCATCATTAAAGACTGCACTATGTGGCATACCCCAACGATCCATCTCTTATGATACCAGCACCTCCAGGACAGCAACAACACCCCACACTAACAAAAGCACTTTTACTACTCCACTTTGGGCAGGGTAGCTGCATGTCCTCACCACGAGTCTGTTGCTCCATATATGCAATGCTATTTCTCACAGATAACGAGTCAGACAGAACAAACTACAGGAATACAAGGATCAATAACAAAATGAAACACAACAACCAGAAAATAAACCATATGAAGGTACACTAAATGATCTAGTGCCATCTACCAAACTGGAAACTCTAGGGACATGATCAGTCTCTTCAAGTACCTCCAGGGTAATAGTATATAAAGGAAAGAAGGGATTTATTTAGTCTAGAAAATTATAAGGACGGGGCATTGGCCAAAAGCAAAGAACAGAAAAGTGGTGGCAGTAAATAAGAAAAAGGTATTAACTTAAAGATCAATTTGTTGCAGAAATAAGCTCCTTAAGGGCATTTGGTCAAGGCACTATCACTGAAGATGCTATAGCAAAGGCTAGATAAATCATTAGTTGCAATGATGTGACATAGTTCTGCAGGGGGCCAAGTAGCTGCCCAGTCTGATTTTTTTTAGCATTATTATTGCAACAAATAATATCATAGATACAGCTCACTTGCCCCTGGGTTTCACTTTTTTTTTTGTAACATGAGGCTAAAAAGGTTCAGAGATGGAAGAGACACTATTAACTTCAATGTCCAGATGTTTACATTTTGAACATCTCAAGGATTAACTTATATTTTTAGCTTCTCATTGAAATACTGCCAAGACTCCAATTTTACACTAATTTCTTACATGTAAGAGTTATGCTATTTATTAACACCAGCTAGATAACCACAAATCTCATGGTTTGAAAGTATATTTCTTTGAAGATATCTTTGGAATTTTGTTTTAATTTTGTTGTTGTTTTGTTTGTTTTCAAATGTTTTTGAGAGATGTGGAAAAGAATGACCATAGAAGTATAAACTGTTAAAGAGCAGGCATTAAGGAGGAAGCAAGTTTCTTAATCTGTGAATAAAAATTTGTAGATGAGCCATTACTTAAGCAATAATTTTTTGAATTAAACAAGGGGAAGGAAAATCTGAATCCACTGAAGTCCTGAATAACATGAATTTCTTATCTAAAAAAAGAAAATCACAAAATTCCTTTGACACTAGCAAGATCAGGATTTCATTAAATTTCATGGATATCATCTCCCATAAGAGTACAGATTAAAATGATAGGATTAAATAAACAAAAAACAGATTGTGTAATGCTATGAATTTATGCTCCTAGTAACAACTAAATTATGTCTGATAGCCTATCAAACAGATCTAACCAACATATAAGTACTGTGCCTTTTTTTTGAACAAAGAAAGTGTAATTTCAAATGCACTTTCTTGGTTACAGTGATAGGAAAGGACATGGAATTGGGATCAAATGAATATGTCCATATGCCGAGCCATTATTACGTAACCACAAAGGTAACGCAACTGCCTGGACTATAACTGTGTTGTGTTAGTATGAGAGCAAAGCTCATTTACAGACTCCAGAGCCTGTAAAAGCCTGGTACCAGGAGCTAATAACTAACAGTACAATATTGCAATGCCACTAGGCTTTTGATCATTTTGATCATTGGATCATTGGGAGGATCATTGAAGAAGACCATGTTTGGGGACTTTCTGCAAAGATGATAGATGAGATTTGCTTGCTTTCTACTAAACATGTAGAGTTACACTGCCTTCAAAGCAATATTTTCCTCACCACTTCTCTCATTGCGCAGTGACCAGAATATAGCAAAAACCAATTTTTGCTTCTTTGAAATGATACATTATGATCAGTTCTCAGCAGCAAGGTCGTGTAGGGAGACTTGGAAAATAATAGTCTCCAAACCTTTTGCTTTAGAAGTCATTACACTAACTGCTGTTTACCAAAAGAAAACTCATTTTCTTACATTCTCTGTGTAGTTTGCAAACAAGTGTCATACTCTTTAATCTTGCATCAGGTTTCAATGTTTGTTTCTCTATATGATCCACATACTTTGTTACAGATATAAAACATTAACTCTGGGTCATAGAAAGCATTTGATAAAATCTCTTTTCCTAAATACATTTTATAAATGTAATAAAAATAAGTGTTAACAAAAGCATATGGCACCTAGATATTTAAAATAAGAAATATATGCTGGATATAAAGTTAGACTGATAATTCTGTGAAATTAAAAATGCTATTGCAAAGTAATGTTACTAAGAGCTCTTGTTTCCATTCCATGGGGGGCCTTACCTTAAAATGAATGTGCACTAAAAAAGTGAATTAGGATTGGTGATTCTAGATAGAGATTAATTTAGAATGTGTTTTTTTGGTTTTGTTTTGTTGGTTGGCTGGTTCTGGTTTTGTTTTCAGGTACAGCTTCCAGAATAAAAACACAATTGTATACAGTAGATATTCTAAAGCATGTTTTTTTGCTTTCAATATAAAGGGCTCAAATTGGCTTCTATAACCTCTTACCTGCACTGTGTAGCCTGCTTCTTACTCCAGCATGTGCACAGCTCCCACTACCACTGGAGAAAAGCAGTACTGAAAGTTATTCACAGTGCTGAGTAACTTGGACAGATGTACACCAAAGAGATTACAGCACACAAGGACACTAGACAAGAGAGTCTATAGTCCATCAGCTTTCACGTGAACTTAATAGTGCAAAGGACATGTTGTGGCTACTGCATCTAAGTACTAAACGTACAGAAGGTTCAAATCTCAAAGAGGTCTTTTAATAAATTGCAACAATTAATTTGTTGCAATGATGGGAGAAGTGGGGCACTATTGCAAACTGAAATAGACAATTTGGGAAGCAAAAAAACTTAAAGAGGCATAGAAGAGGAAGAATAATGAATTAGATATGGATGGAAACAATAACAAGGAACAGTAAGACAAAAGTTCATGGAATCTTGGAACCGCCAAGGCTTTGGAGTATTGGCTAGATGTATGATTTCTTTTGCATGCTTGGTAAGGAACCCTACTCCAAGTATTTCATTGTTACTATTACTCTAGATTCTACTTAGAAGTCAATGACTAAGCTAGCATGATTTGTCTCTCACACACATCTCACATGTTTGGCTTCAGAAGTACTTACGTGATTAGCAAATCTGCACAAGTCCATATATAATCCATTTCCCATAACTTAATCAAGAAGTGTCTCAAATTTTCTCTAAAAAACTGATCACAAATGAATTGGACAGATTTTTTTTCCCATTTACTGTAAAAGTCGTAATGGAATTAAACATATTGTATTTCTTCTCTCCTTTTAATCATAGTGATCCAAGTAGAGCTGCACATATAGCAATGAGTTATTTTTTCTCAAAAAAAAAAAAATGTCATACTGCTGCAGGTTAACCCTGGTGGGCAGCTAAGCACCACATGATGGGCAACTGAACACCACACACCTACTCACTCACTTCCCCCATCCAACCTGCAGTGAAATAGAGGAAGAGGAAAGGAAAAAAATAAAGGAAAAAAACCAACGTTTGGTATCAAGATTTAAAATTTAAAAAAAGCAAAAGAAGATTATAGAAGAAATTATTACATAAGTGGAAGAAGAGAGGGAAACAAAAATTACACAGTCACTCGCCCAACTCCCAAGGGTAGACAGCCAGTTCACAGACTGAAAAGCAGAGGTGGCCTTGATTCTACACAAATAGTATTCAGCAAAAGGTAAGGTATTAGTGGCTTATCATTATTGTTTTGGTCAGAAATCTAAAACATAGCATCATATGAGCTGCTATGAAGAAAATTAACTACCCGGGTCCACTATACATTCATAATATCAAAAGTTACTAACAGATAAATTAATTTCAAGCAGAACATTTTATTGGGTATTCCCCTTTTAACATCAGCACACTTTCTATTTTAAATAGGGTTTTCAAGGCTATATTTTACAAGTTTTCCATCTACCTTTAAATTTTAAAACATCTGAATTCAAATTGAGATTTAGTCATTTTTGTGGGGTGACAGTAGGTGAGGAGGCAAAGAAAAGCCTTGAAGACAAACCAACCGTAGCAAGTAAAAATAAGATTTCAGGTTACATTTTTACAGATTAATAAATTACAGCAAGAACTACAATTTAATATTTTAATCTCAGCAATTATGCCTGATAGCTCCTTTTCTGATGACTCTAAACTATATAGGGAATGATATAATTGTTGTGAATTCTTTCTGATTTTGCACTGCACAAATTATCAACTTAGGTTGATAGCTGTCACACAGAAGTAAAGATAAAGCACTATATATTTTAATTAATACATTTATTAAATGAGAATTAACAGATTAACAACTAAACTAAAAAGATAACCTATAATTAACATAGTTTTAAATGACAACTTAAATGTATAATCGATTGAAAGCCTAATTCATTAATATAAGGAGAATTTCAGCAACTTTTTTTCTGCATTTGTAGTTCTTTAATTATAAAAGAATAGGTCAAATTATCTTGCTTTTCAATGATGTTCATGTAAAAGTTACATGAAATTAATGTGCAATTAAAGAAAGATGAAATGAACTTTTAGCTTTGCAGGGCACTTATGTGGCTCCCAAGGGGATAAATTAGGGACTAAAAGCCAAAGGCTTTATGTCAGTGTGGAAATTGATTACTGCTAAGCAGAAGAGTATTAAGCAATGAATAAACTAATAAAATGCGATTTTTAAATTTTTTATTTTAGTAGAATTCATCAAGAAAGTTTCCATCAAAGCTGGCAGAGCTATATGTCTTACACGACCTACACAGATTTTTATCATAAATAGTATCATGTACTTTTGTGTTAGCAGCTAAATCAAGCCTTAGGTGCTTAGTTACTGTGTCTAAATCTTCACTGACTACAACAGGAGTTTTCACACCTCTCTCAGATGTAGGCACCAAATTTAAAGTACTTTGTGTTTTTTCTGTATGTATACATACCCTTAAGGGTTTCTATTTCTATTTGTATTCTTTGGGTTTCCCCCTTGTTAGAGCCCGGATCTGTAACTCACCGGGTTGTTTGATCGATGGGTCGGATCAACAGCCTTCTGTGTGTTTGTGTGTGTGTGTGTGTGTGTGTGTGTGTGTGTGTGTGTGTGTGTGTGTGTGTGTGTGTGTGTGTGTCAGGGGAGGGGCCACGGTCAGGTCTGCAGCCTCATGGCAGTATCAGAAGGCACATGTAAGGCCTGCAGCCGACATGGTGGATTGCACAGAGCACACATGGCAGCATGGAGAGCCACGTGGCTGGGCTGTCAGTCAAGGAAGACTTGCCTGGTAGCCCCCCACATCACACCCCCCAAAGCCTCTGATTGGCGGCAGCACCACTCACTGGGGCTAGGGGGACACTGAGGGGTCAGTGAACCAGATGTCCCACATGGCGGAATGGCCACAGTAACCAAACTCTATAAAAGAGGTACACATAGCATCTTGTCTGGCCTTCTCTCCTGGAACCTGCCAACATGTCATCTCTTGGCAGTGACTATTTCTCTCTCCTCTCTCTATCCTTTCTTCTCTTAATCTCTCTTCCTTTACTCTTTTCTTCCTCTTGCAGGTAATTTAAACCGATTGAATGGTATTTCACATAAACTGTACAGGGTTAGGGTTTGCTGGGTGCAAAATAGATTCCCTACTCCACGGCGATGCCTGCTGGCTTGTAAACCACTTGGAAGGGTGTAGAAGCAGAGCTTAGAACGCTGTTTGGAGGGAGGCAGGGAAGCTCTTTTGTTCCTAGTAGTCTGCTATTTGTGTAATGCTTTTGTGGAATCTTTTCCTTGGTTGTATGTTGTCCCTGTAGACCTTTTGCCAAAACACTTATTTTCTCGCTAAATTAAAAGAAATCCTCTTAGAGAAAGAGTGGCACTGTTTTCTCTGGACATGAATTCAAGGTATCAGAGAACTAAGACTCTGCCAAAGTTTCGCATGGGAAAACTATTGGGAGTCTAAATATGAGTAAATGCCCAGGTAAGCATGTGGGTTCGGGACCGGGTCGTAACACCTCTCAAATCTTTTTTCTCAGTTCTGCTGGCAGCAGCAACATGGGGATTGAGAATTTTATGAAACATCCCCACTCCTTGACTGATTTCAGCACTCCCGCTCTTGATCATAACTTTTAAGAACAACGTTAAGCTTCTTCCCTTAGAAACACCAGAATCCTCATTTCTATCCAGAATGTTCTTTACTATCACTTATTACATGAAGACATGACAGAGGAGCATTAACCATAGGTAAAAATAGTAATTTTTCAATTTAATATAAAATTCACAAATTTCCTAGGAATCAAAAAATATCACAGTGATAGTTACAGCATCAGTGACTGAAAGGATTTAAAGATAATTCACTAAGACATTCTTATTTTCTCTTACAGTTTTCTCTTACACTTATATCCATTCCAAGTAGTCAGCTTTTCTTTTTTTCAATCCACTTCATGCTTAGAAATTTAGAGCATTATTAAACATAATAACTAAGTAAATGACTTTGAGACAATCCAGGGTGAAATATCATTATAGCAATCAGAAACAGCAATTATGTTGTTGCATAATAGTATTAAGAGCTACATAATATTTGCATTTATCAAGGAAACTTTTTTTAAAAGAATATCCGCATCAACAATCTCAGAAAGATACAGCTGTTTGGAAGATCCAGGGGAAGAAGTTCATTTACATAAGCTTTTCTCATTTCAGAGATTTAATATGACAATAGTCAAGTATTTTGATTATTTGAGAGGCCCTACTTGTAGTATCTATCAAAATTTTAAAAGTAGTAAATAACATTACTGACTGTGTTTGCTATTTACATAGAGAAAATAATTTGTTCTGTTTACTTTATCCTCTATTTTTGTCTTGTAAAGGGATTGGTATCTCAGGCTGAGCTTTCGTGACCCCAGATGAATAAATAGGACAGCAAAGAGCTATATTCATAACCTTTAGATCCCTGAATTTACGCATCACTGAAACATACTTTGCCAGAGAAGGAATTAAACTAGAAACTGCCTCTTAAGGAAGGGATAGAGAAATCCATTAAGTCTCGGCTGGATTCCTTGGTGTTTCAGGGAATGTCAACGAATTAGCTTTTATTATTTGTGCCTCAAACAATTACAAGCTTAGTGATGTTTAGAATAGAATGTAGTGAACTGAAAATGCAAAGGAAAAACTTAAAAGAAAATATTTAAGGTAGAGTAATTAAAATAAATTGAAATACACACAGCAATGCTTTAATCTCAAAGCTTCTTGAGTTCAACATCTATTTTAGAAAGGGCGACTTCTTCTAATATTTTGGGAGAGGGGAAGGAAGAAAAGAAGCACATTGGGGGAGGCTTTAATTCTTCACTTTGAAAAAGCAAATGAGTGTTTAACAACTTCTTTTGGCAACCAGTTCCAAAAATTTTTAACTAAAAATATGATTACCTTCCTTTTGCTGCTGTCACCCAGATTTTAAATCTTGCATTCATCTTTTAACCCCAGTTTTAAAATGAAGTCAGCTGTGTCTTCTGAATTCAAGCTGAGAACATATTTGAACATGCCTTAGAAGGCAGCATCTGCTAGCCCTACTATTTTCCAGCACAGAGTGCCAAACTTATGATCAGAAAGAAAATAAAGAAAATGCACTTTGTGTATGGAAAGAGTAATTTTCACTGTCTTTCATTAGTTTTAGACTTTCCACTCTTTATTTCTTTTAATGTTCATTTCTTTTAATGTCCTGACTGTGTTATGAGATAGAAAGAATTAAGCTTCCTTATTCACCTGCTCTACACTGCTTGTTTCCTCTTTAACTATCTCTTTTTAAAAATATTCAACTTTTTTTTTTTTTAAGCCATTAACAGACTTGCCTTAATGGAAAAAAAAATCAGAAACAGAAATATACATTGCCTCAGATATTATAGTTTATAGTGACACAACACGACAAACTTCTAGAGATCCCAGGCAAATCACAATCCAAAATTACAAATGTCTGTCAAAATAATTTCAGCATTGCTTCAATATAATATTTATTGCATGGTTTAAAGATATAGGACTCCAATTTGACTTAACAATATATGACTAAACCAAAATTTGTAGTAAGGAGAAGTTAACCATTATATATAATAAAATGTTCAGCAGCGGCACATGAAAGAGACTAAAAAATAAAGAAAAATCTAACAATGTAACCTTTTAAATTTCACCACTGTTAAACTCTAATAGGAGTATTAATGATGCGCTTAGAAATCATTGAAACACCACACTGCATAGGATAAGTGCATCAATAAAAAGGAAACATATTTCTTTGGTTTTGTTCTTATTTATTGAAACATTATTTGGCAAAGTATAGACTGATGAACATGCTTATAAGAACACGAAGAACACATAACATTTTTAGGATTTGTATTTAAAATATGTGTTCAAATTCCTGTGTTTACTGAAGCATACTTAAATATGCCTATAAATATGCATATCATTTAAACCACTTGAGTTCCACATCTCTCAAAAACAAGATTATTCTGAGGTACATAAGAGAAGCATGCAATCAGACATTTCTTTCACTCTAGGTTAAATAATAAATTATCTGTATTTTAGGGAGATGATAACTGTAATATTCCAAAGGATCACACAATGGAAGGAATAACACTTGAGTTGAATATTTCAGATACAATTAAGAAGTGTCAGTTACCCATGAGTTTTAGCTGTGGGCTGGTAATAGAAATGTTCTCCAAAGAAAGAGGAAATCTAATGTTTTCCAAGTAGTTACTTCATTGCTGATAATGCTACAAGCTGTATAAATAGCAACAAACAAATCCCTATGATCTTCTGTGGTGGACATTAGAAAAAACCTGTCACGATTGCAATGAAGAAGCTATTGAATGACTGTGTGGGAGGTTTTATCAAAGCCAGCAATATTCTGAACAAAGGACTTATCATATACTTGCTTCTGTATCACATTAATTGGTTTCTTATCACATTAGCCAAATCCCCTCTCCCTAATACCATACAAAAGTGAATAATATGTTAAAACATTGATAATACTTTAAGATTTATTAACAACTTTCACAAGATTAGCTTCTTCCTTTTTCACAAGTGCTCAGATTTTACACTGTCAAGTACCTTTCATATTGTGTTAGCTTAAATGAAATCATTAAGACAAGAGGCAGGCCAAAGATAAAAGTCTAACTGTTTAAGTAACTTCCTAAGCATGCAGGCTTACATTTTATTACATGAGATCACAGAAGGCACTTCTACTGGCAATATGTCCCTCATATCACAGTCGATTATGTTTCATATAGTAGTCAAACAAAATGCAGTCTTAGCATCCTCTCTTCACAGTGCAGCTACAGTAATAACTCAGGTTCCTGGAATGCATCTGTTGTTGTATGACTATTGCATCAAGGGGCAATGATGTCCTCAGTCCTTTTCCTCTATTTCTAGTTTTTACTCTCTGATAACTGACCACCATACTAGCATGGCATCTAAATTAAGGAATGTTTTGCAGCTGATATAATCACTGACAAAGGATAAAAACATGGCTTTACGGTTGTTGTTTATTCATTTGGATTAGAGAAATATTCCAAGTTGAATTAACACAAACTTAAAAGGAAACAATATTTTTGAAAAGAATCATGGAATCATAGTATATGCTGAGCTGGAAGGGACCCATCAGGATCATCAAGTCCAACTCCTGGCCCTGCACAGGACCCCCCAAGAATCACACCATGTGCCTGAGAGCATTGTCCAAATGCTTCTTGAACTCAGACAGGCTTTGGTTTTATTTAGACTAGAGAGTTCAAATATTGATTAAACAATCAGCAAGTTCCTGCTGCTTCATAAGGTACATTTCCTTAGTCAACACAAATTTCACAGGGGATAGCATGTGTCCACATAAAAATTATCTGTAGGACACCTATTGCAATTAGCATGTACACCAAATTTATTTAGCTAAACATAAGTTCAGCATGGGTACCCCTTTGCCGATGACTGTATGAATGGAATGATCCTTTTGAATCTTCAGACATGACTGCTATCTGCTATTATCAGCACTAGCATGCAGGTCAGAAAAGGATAAAATTAACCCAAAGGCATTTACTAGCTGTTGTCTGTGGGCTGAAACTTCTTCTCAAAATCTGGGAGAGATGGAAACAAATAGATGGAGATACAGGCAGGGCTTTTACTCAGCTGTCACCCTGAAATGGCTAGCACAGATGAGTTATTGCAGAAAGATGCAATGAGTCAGATATCCACAACTGGCATAGTTTACTTTCCGTTAGAAAGAAGGGTAGAAAAAAATGACAGTTATGATTTTCTAAAGCACAGTCTGGTCTCAAGTCTTTACCCCTGAAGAGCAAGAATTGCACCTTGTTTTTCTAGAGGCAAAATTTCACTGCAGTATTTTTTTATCAGAAGCTGTAATAGAAGTACAGTGTTGCAGATTGAACTATAGTCTTGAAAATTGTGACAGTGACTCATTATCTAAAGATTCAGTTCTAAATTTCTTTTTTTAGTCAGTTGTGTTAATAGATCTTCTCTGTAGCATTCCACCTTCTGGACTGTAGCTATAATAGCCAGATAAATCTTGATAGGTAATAAAACACCTATGAATCCCTCCCCTTCAAATACGTAATATTGGCATATGAATGAAAGCAGAACTGTATCTCAACACATATTTTAGGCATGACTTACATTATAGTGTCCCAGATTTCCTCCTTAAAAAAGCTGGTTTTCCTCCAGTTAGATAGAGTTTGTTACTTCAGATTTAACATTTACTTTCCTAAGAAAAATGCCTTGAAGTAAGAAATGCAACGGACATTATATATTATTTCTTAGCAGTAAGCTGGAAATCAACGGATTAAAAAAAACATAATGCAAAATCCCCTACCAAAACTCCAGTAGATAACCAAAACCAACAACCCCAAAAAAGCAAATAGAAATAAAATAAGCAACTTCCCAATATATATTTATTGAGATACATTTATAAAGATGGAGATTAAAATTATATAATCATGAAAAATAAGCATGTAACCCATAATCTTTCTACCGTGATACGAGAACATTTGTCTTGACTAGTACTAGAGGTTTCATTTCTAAGAAGGCCAGATAACAACTATGACAACATATACCCATGCCTACATAAGAATGCAGTTACCTATGTATTACATGGTTGCATATGTGCATTCATAAATACTTATATGCATGTACTCCACTAATACTAGTGGTTTATATTGATATGGTCAAAGGACAGTATAGTAGAAATCTATTAATGCTCACATATGATTTCTGTAATGTAATAATCATTACCATTGAAAGCAGTAGAGGTACAGAAAGAACAAAAATTTAACTAACTTTATTTTTAATAGACCTTGTATATACACACATTTGTTAAGAAACTAAGAGTAATAGTTAAGACAGTAAGTAATTAAATGGTATAGTCTTAGATTCAAAATGTTTTCAAGACTTACATGTATTTCATTGATAGAAAATTAAAGGTATTACGTTTTCCTAAACATAGTCTTAACGTTTGCCTTCAGTATCTCATCTTGCTCAAATTAGCATACTTGCCTACTGCAATCATTTTCTACTGTTAATCTAATCTCTCTGTGAAGTACCAGCAACATTTTATGGCCCCATTATAGTATTTCTAAAGGGGTTGAGTCTCCCCACCTGTTTCCAGATGAATCATCAAAACATTAGACCACAGAGATAACATGGGTACAATTAATCTTATCTAGTTGAAGGAAAACTACAATGTAGGCACAGAACTAATCAGTCTAGTCTCCTTTAGAATCAATGGAGAGAAATAGATGCTGTTAGCATGAAATTCATTTGATCTCTTAGATATCTGCTTTAGGTTAAGATGAATTATGCCTAGGAATACCTTTTTCTTCTGTAGACTGTAATCAGAGTCTATATAGGTAGCTTGTACATGGATGCTGCCTGTAAGATAAATACCACTCCTTTTTGCTCTCTAAGTGTACCTACTCCATTTTTTGGCACATTGATTTACATAAAAGGGAGGATTTAGAGTACTCGCTCCTGATAAAGAACAAAGATCCTGTTCCAGTGTCTATTTAATAAAAAGTTCAAAGAAGGACAACCATAATGAGACTGAGAGAAACCCAGAAGAGTCAATAAAGAGATTTGTTTTACTTACTCTAGAAAGCCAGCTCCAAGTGCCTCCTTGGCTTCCTTCATGGCAATTTTAAAAAACATTTTATTATCTATTCTGTGAAAGTAAAGTAGTCCTGAGAAAAATGGCTATTCTGTGGTAAATATGTCTTGCTTTTCTCTTGAAGAGTTTTAAAAGTCTTAGTTTTTTTAAATGTAGATCAGAAAATCTCAGAAGTCTCAAAAGACTTCACAGAATAGAAAAATAATTTCCAAATGTGCTGCTTTTGGTTGGATTGAGTTAATTTTCTTTACAGTAGATGGCATAGGGCTGTGTTTTGAATCTGTGCTGAAAACAGGGTTTATTATGCAGTGAGTGTGTTATCACTGAGCAGCACTTACACAGAGCCAAGGTCTTTTCACCCCACCCGCGAGGAGGCTGGGGGTGCTCAAGAAGTTGGGAGGTGACACAGCTGGGACAGATGACCCCAACTGGCCAAAGGGATATTCCACACCATGTGGCATCATGCTCAGTATGTAAAGCTGGGGGGAAGAAGAAGGAAATGGGGGTATTGATGGCTTCTGTCTTCCCAAGTAACTGTTTTTCATGATGGAGCCCTCCTCTCCTGGAGATGGCTAAACACCTGCTTGCCCGTGGGAAGTGGTAAATTAATTCCTCGTTTTGCTTTGCTTGTGCATGTAGCTTTTGCATTACTTATTAAAGTGTCTTTATCTCAATTCATGAATTTTCTCAATTTTATTCTTCCAAATCTCTCCCTCATCCTACTGGGGGGAAAGTGAGCAAGCGGCTCTGTGGGACTTAGTTACTGGTGGGGATTAAACAAACACACCCATTCAAATAGGAGTTCAAAAAAGATTTTAAGAAACAGCATGCCTCACAATAAATTTCAATAACTGTTATGGGTTCATCTTTTCCCTTTAGAAAGTAAATTTCTCTTCAATTTGAATAACTCCTTCAGCCAAACCTGTGGAAATGGAAACATGCCAAGGTCCTAGTTTGTCCCTTTGAGCAAGATGAAAGTCAAAGCACTAGAGCGAACTATATAAATGAGAAAAGATAAATGTATTAACTGATATTTAAGGTGACTTTGACTGCCAAGAAACAACATTAGAAGATTCTCATTCTAGCTTTGCTTTGGCTTGGTGTCAAATGTGAACACAGAGCCAAGCCAGCCACAGGTGTTGAACTCTAATTTAACTTTAACTTTCATTATACTCCTCATCACATTGTGGCCAAAACAGTAGACCTGCCAAATCTTCATCTGGAACCAAAAAAGCTTTTAATTGGCCACCAAGGGTGAAGACAGTAAGAAAGAAGTCCTGTTTTATTTCCCATTGGGAAACTGAAAGTCTGATATAAGAAAATACAATAATGAGGTACGGAGTCCCTCCATGTTTTTGGCTTCCAACATATCAGTACCTACTTCCATCTTCCAAATCATTAGACTAGGCAAAACGTTTCCTTCTTCATTTTTATTTATGCAAATCTAGGAGAATAACTATGTTTAGACAGTCAATATTAATCCAATCAGACACATATAAAATAAAACCAAAAAGCAAACACCAACCAACCCTCCTGTCACTGTAGCTTTAGTATGTTGCTATACTAACAATGATCCATTCCCTCTCACTCCCAACAGCTTTCCATCCCAGCCTAATATTAATCACCCAATCTGTTCTACAGAGAAAACTACAAGGAGTTGAATACTTATACCAATGTTGCCTGCACTTTTTTAAAAGTCACTGGAGCAGTATTAGACAAAGAAAACAAGTGGTTAAATATCAAGTAACTCAGTCATTTTTGAAGATTCTCAAATGCAAGATTCATTCAGTAAATTGAACATATCTTCCATGCTGCCTTTATAGTTAAAGGAAACAAAAAGTCAGTTAGAAATTTAGGTTATTAACACTATTTTAAGATGGAGTTAAATCACTGTTGAAAGGTCTATTCATTGTATACAGAAATAGCCTAGAAGAATAGCTTGACTAAGACAAATAACTGCTAATTAGCTATGTATTTAATTGCAACTGAGTTCACTGGGAACTAAGTGTGTAATTGTCTTTCCTCCATTAAACACTTATTTACTGATTAGAAGGTAAAAATAACTTTTTATTCTACATACAGCAAAATAAAATTATTGCAATTATTTTCAGTATAGATTCCTCATTCATTCTTTCCTAGATCTCAGTTGGTGATGTTTTCTGTCTTTTTCATCCATTCTTTTTAGCCTTTTTGAATATGGACCACAGGAAAATTGGAATTCTACAATTTTGATGTACAAGTATCATGGTTTTGATAGCATTGGTCAATTTACACTAGATATAAGAAAGTTTTTTCGTAATGAGAGTAGTGAAACACTGGCACAGGTGCCCACAGCAGTGGTGGATGCCCCTTCCCTGGAAATACTCATGATCAGGTTGGAATGGGCTTTGAACAACTTGATTTAGTTGAAGATGTCCCTGCTTATTACAGGAGGTTGGACTAGATGACCTTTAAAGGTCCCTTCAAAACCAACCATTCCATGATTATACGATTGTTGTCTGGTATAAATATCAATCTGTGAACTGATAAATTTCTCAAGTCTAGAAACACCAAATGCTGATCAATTTGCACAAGTTTCAAGAGACAGGGAATTCCTGGAGAATGGTGGCCTCTTTTCTGTTTTCACAGTCTTACTATAAACAACAAATGTTGTTTGTTCAAATAGCAGACATTTGAAATAGGCTTCTATAAGCAGTTCTCAAATGTCTGTAAATTAAGTAGATTTCAATGTTCATTACAAACAATGGCTATTATCTCTGTATAGCAAACATATTTCACATTTTTCTTTTCTTTTCTTTTCTTTTCTTTTCTTTTCTTTTCTTTTCTTTTCTTTTCTTTTCTTTTCTTTTCTTTTCTTTTCTTTTCTTTTCTTTTCTTTTCTTTTCTTTTCTTTTCTTTTCTTTTCTTCTTTTCTTTTCTTTTCTTTCTTTTCTTTTCTTTTCTTTTCTTTTCTTTTCTTTTCTTTTCTTTTCTTTTCTTTTCTTTTCTTTTCTTTTCTTTTCTTTTCTTTTCTTTTTCTTTTGAAAAACAAAAGCGTCTCTTCTAACTGAGTGAATTTTGGCAAAAATAGCTATTTACCTGCCTAAATACTAATGTGTACAACATTCTTACTAGTTTTTCCTTCCAGCATTAGGATTTAAAGTCATTTAAATCATTTGACTATCCTTGAAACAGACAGTTAATTTCCTCATGTCAGTTTTTCTTGTAGCTCCTTACCATCGAGAAAACTACCTTTATTTATGCCCAATTCCTGGATGCTGCATGGCTCATATTGCAATCTCCTAATATCTGGTTTTTGGACAGCCAGTTGTACTTGTCTTGTAACAAAACACTCTTGCTCTCTAACAGATTAAGAATTAATATTTACCCATACTGAACCTTTCAGCCAGAAAATTTAACGTAAGCTGTCAAATCTCCATCCACCCTTGACTGGGAAGATTAATAATAATTCCTTTTGATCAGAATTACTCTGCTGGCCAGCAATGGTTTCCATGGTAATCAGGTGGTAGACAGCACTGAAGCAGATTTCATCAGTTGTAAAACAGCATTAGAATTATCCTACACTTCTAATTATATCTTAGTAGGACTGACTTTTGCATACTGTAGCTCAGAGGCATAAAAAGAAGACAGTTTTAACTATTGGAAAGCTTCCAGAAGTAAAGAAATTGTAGTGACCTCTTCTAATAGCTGGGGCTTTTGCAGGTGTTTTGGGGTGGAGGTTTTTTTTCTTTTGGTTGGTTGGTAGGTTTCTTTTTTCAAGTAAGAGTGTTAGGAATTAGAGGATTTTTATAAAAGGAATGAAATATGATGAACAACAGTTAAGATGCACCTGCTGTATAACACTGAGACTTTTAGTTAGTGTTTCATGTGCTAATGGGAGCAACTACACTGCTGCAGGTCTCAGGAATTTCATGTCAGAATAAATCATACATCTTCAAAAGCAGTAGGTTTAAATGTGAGGATAGTTGATTCCAGCAGCAAGGACAAACACCTTTTCCAACTCATGCTGTAAAGCTTTGTATTGCTATTATTATTTTCTTACTGATTTTTCAATTTTTTTCATTTAAAAAAAGTCCTTGGAAAAATCCAGTATGAGATTTTTTCTTCCAGCTGGTTCCCCTATCATAGCAGTAGCCAGCATATGATAAGCATGCCAAATGAATACTTAATCCTTATTTTAGTGGCAAACTCAAGAGTTGGTTGATGCATGTTTAGAATATGAATTAAACTTGAAAAGAAGGTGGCAGAAAATTACTATATATGCCTACATTGACCACAGCACAGCTTAATTGAAAGGATGGTGGTACACTTACAGTAAGTATTCCTGGAAGCTCTAGATAGACTGAAGAGTGAGAGAAGGGGAGGAAAAGAAGGGAATAACCAAGAGCTCATTACATGGGTTTATTTTGCAGGTGAGAAAGACATGGGATAAGGCTGAATGGAGGGAAAGAATGCATATTTGATTAGTCTCTAGGATGACTAATTTGGCAGCTTTGGCTCAAATCTGAATTTTCAGCCCATAGGCCTTGTGTACATAGTTGACTGCAAGTATTTTTATTACAAGAACAACTATAGCTGTATATAGCCAAAATCAGACATTCATCTTTGAAACTACGACCTTGCAGTAAGGCATGTAGTCAATAATGGGAAATTACAAAACAGAACAATAATGCAACTTTTCATTGTAGTAATGACTGTAGAAGTTGCCATAAAAAGACAGAAGAAAAATGTTGAAATGTTGCAAATCTATAATTTTTCTAGTTTGATATTATTTAAAGTTTAAGAGTATTAAAAGTCATTCCATAGATAATGAAGTAGGCTGGAATATAGTAAAAACTCAGCTTCCTAAAAATACTACTAAACATTATTCTAGTTCTTGGGGCATAAATGATCAGTGAACGCACACCATGAACATGCTCTGCAACCAGGAGATACCAGGTGATGGTATCTCCAGTTTGAGCCGCAGAGCTGCAGGCAGATGCTGGCAGGTGGAAGGCCCTGCAGCAGGATTCCTCTAGTCCCAGACCTGTGGCTGCAGGGCTGCCAGATTGTCACTGCTCTCTGTTCTTGGAGGAAGGAGCCCAAAATCCTTGACTTAAGTGCTCTTCAGCTCTGCAGTTACAGTAAGGATTCTTGGGCATCAGGGAACTCATGCTGCAGAGACAAGACTCCAAACCTGGAAATCTTCCAAATGTCATCTGAACCTCCAGGATGGTGCATCCAGAGGCTATTAACAGTTAAAGAATCATTCTGATGATCGTGGAGAACCAAACATTGCTACATTCTTTTTCAGATCTAATTCTGCCTGGAGATGAAGTCGTTATTTACTATTAGTGTTATTAGTTTAATGCCCAAGAGATGCAGTCAAATTTGAGGACCTAAATGTGCTTCATACTATATAAACATAGAACAAAAAAATATCTTGTGAAAAATAAGGCTTTAGGACAAGATTTAGAAGACAGTTAAAAAGGAATACTATAAAAAATAATGAGAGAAAAAACCAGAATAAAAATAAAAGAAAGCATTTCGTAGGACTAAAGGGTATAAAGACTGGTAAGGGGACTATGACTTTTCAACTTCTGACAGACCATTAATTTTTATGTGAGTCAGTTCATTAATATGTCCAAACAAAACATCATTTCTGACTGATGACTACTCAATCGCTTATGAAAATTCATCTTATGGTCTCAGTACACTTCCTGTTGGACATCTGTCTGCATTACAACTGACATTCTTGTTGACAGTATCAAGAATTCTATGAGTAGAGCAGAAGTAGAGAAAATCACCAGAGATTTTCATTTCTTACAAAAAACAGTTTGTTTGGTTGTCTTTTTCAATATAAGCCTTTGAAAAATCTTTCAGAAGATATTCTTCATAGCTAATCTCAGATTTACAGTAGTGATTACCTCAGCTCAGATGTGGTGCTAAGCAGTATTTCAAGAAATACACGTAAAGGATGGAATTCTGCATGGGAGACAGTCCTTCACGAACCTCTTCAGCATGAGTCCGTCTCATGGGCAACAGTTCTTCACCAAACTGTTGGCATGTGGGTCACTTCTCCACGGAGTGCAGTCCTTCAGAAACAAGCTGCTCTAGCACAGGTTACCCACAGGGCCACAAGTCCTACCAGGAAAACGTGCTCCAGCGTGGGCTCCTCTCTCCATGGATCAGTAGGTCTCTGACAGGACCCTGCTTCAGCGTGGGTTTCCTACAGGGTCACAGCCTCCTTTGGGCATCCGTATGTTCTGGTGTGGGCTCCTCCATGAGCTGCAGGTGGATTTCTTCACCCCTGTTAACCTCCACGGGCTGCAGAGGGACAGCCTGACTCACCACAGGCTGCAGGGAAGCCTCAGCTCTGGCACCTGGAGAACCTCCTCCCTTTCCTGCTGCACTGACCTTGGTGTCTGCAGAGTTGTTCTCATGTTCTCAGTCCACTCTTCTCTGGCTTCAATTTCATCTGCCCAACAACTTTTTTTCCTTAAATATCTTATCACAGAGGTGTTACCATCGTTCCTAATTGGTTCGGCCTAGGCCAGCAGCGGGCCCATCCTGGAGCTGGCTGGCATTGGTTCTGCTGGACATGGGGGAAACTTCTGGCAGCTTCTTACAGAAGCCACCCCTGTAGCCCTCCTGCTACCAAAACCTGGCCACGCAAACCCAATACACAGGGCAAAGCTAAAGTAAAGTAATTTATATAAGATAAACTGACAACATTATAAGGGGGGCCACTGTATACCCATGTATATTGTATACTGTATAACAAATGGTGGGTCCTGCACTTTGGCCACAAAAACCCCCTGCAGCGTGACAGGCTGGAGAGTAGCTACTCTCCAGAGTGGCTGGAGAGTAGCCAGGCAGAAAGGGACCTGGGAATTTGGATTGACAGGAAGCTGAACATGAGCCAGCAGTGTGCCCAGGTGGCCAAGAAGGCCAANACTCAGTGCTGGTGAGGCCGCACCTGGAGTACTGTGTCCAGTTCTGGGCCCCTCAGTTCAGGAAGGATATTGAGGTGCTGGAGCAGGTCCAGAGAAGAGCAACAAGGCTGATCAAGGGACTCAAACACAAGTCCTGTGAGGAGAGGCTGAGGGAGCTGGGGTTGTTTAGCCTGGAGAAGAAGAGGCTCAGGGGAGACCTCATCACTCTCTACAATTCCCTGAGAGGAGGTTGTAGCCAGGTGGGTGTCGGTCTCTTCTCCCAGGCAAAAAGCAGTAGGACAAGAGGGCAGAGTCTTAAGCTTTGCCAGGAGAGGTTTAGGTTGAATATCAGGAAGAAATTTTTTACAAAGAGAGTAATCAGACATTTGAATGGGCTGCCCAGAGAGGCGGTGGATTCACTGTCCCTGGAGGTTTTTAAGATGAGACTGGATGTGGCACTTAGTGCCATGGTCTAGTAACCATGGCGGTGTTGGATCAAGGTTTGGACTTAATGATATTGGGGGTCTTTTCCAACCTGGTTGATTCTATGATTCTATGATTTAAATATAGGACCTAAAGTTTAGAAAAAAATAGTCATGAGCTTATCACTCGGGGTTTTTTTTAAGAGGGAGGACACAGAGCAAGTACAGCAAAGGAAATGAGTTCCAGATTTGCCTCGTAATTTGCAAATGCTGGGTAATTAACAAATTAAGTTTAATGTTGCAAGGGAAAGCACAGAAGAAGGACAAAAGTGTAACATAATTAGAATCACATTAGAGTGAGAAGACTGAAGGCCTGATTCTGCATTTATCGAAGGTAATAGCAAAACTCCATTTATTTTTGACTCAGGCAAGATTGGATTCCTTAAAAATCTGACATGTTTCCAAAATGCCTAAAGAATGCATGCTAGCAGCAGCAAAAGGAAATGGATTGTTCAGATATTGCAAACAGAACACAACTAATAGCACCAGAAGGAAACTCAGTCATATATTTATTAGTGTGAGATACAGTGTACCATAAGCTATGCAAAATCTCCAAGGACCTCTGAATTGGACTATTTTGGAAATGAAGTTAATCTAGATTTATACATTCTCCTATCCACTTAATAAAAACTGAATTGTAACAGAAATATCCTGGGGAAATTCAAAAGAAATGTTTCTATGTGAGAACTATCTGACTAAATCTATAACTAAGACAGAATTCTTTACACACAGCAAAAAGAACTAGTATTTTTAGAGTATGATCTCCTTTCATTACCAGGTACTGTTAGTAACAAACTAGTTGAATCATATCCTAGAAAAGCCTACTTCTTTTCAGGACCTAAAGAAGTAATCTAGGTAAAGTTAGGTGAGATGAATCTCACAAGATGTATAACAGGGGATGGGGGAAAAGGCAAACTACATCACTTGGTTTAGAGTAGGAGCATTAATCTTTCATACGGTTGGCTAATCACTACCAAAAATCTTTGAGTAGGGACAGAAGACTTCAATTAATGTAAGCCTGCATCATGACCTATCTCAAACATAAAATGGACTGATCTTTCTATGTCATTATATTCAGACAGAAAATGTTGGGGACCAAAGGCTTCTTACATCTCTCTGCTCCATGTGCAGAAGAATACTCCTTCCCACAATTTAGGCTGCAAAAAGTCAACCCCAGAAGAGCTACTTGCATCATTACAGGAGGCATGCTAATCACTGAGTTCCCCTTATGGGCAAATTGTGCCTGACAAACCTGACTACGATAAGAGAACTGGTTGTATGCATGAAAAGAGAATGGTGGATGTGGCATACTTTGACTTTAGCAAGGCATCTTTCACAGTCTTTCACTGTATTCTTACAGTCAAATTCACAAGCTATGGACTGGATAAGTAGACAATGAAGTGGGATAGAAATAGACTGGACTCTTGTTGGTCTCAAAGAACTGTGATTGGCAGTAAAAAAATCCAGCTTTTTCTGGAGCAAATATTGTTCAAAGACTATTAACAACCTGGAGGATGAGAGAGGACACTCTCAGCATATTTGCAGATGATACAAAATTGGAAGGAACAGATGATATGCTTCAGGGCAGGACTGTTATTTGGAGGGACCTGGACAGGTGTGAGGAATGGGCTGACAAGCAACATCATGAAGTTAGCAACGTGTAAAATCCTGCATCTGGGAGGGAATAACCCCATGCAATCCTACAGGCTGAGGACTGGCTGGGTAGAAAGCAGCTTGACAGAAATGTATTTGAAGGTTCTGATGGGCAAGTTGAACATTAATCATCAGCACACCCTTGAAGCAAAGCCAAAAATGACAACCTGGGATACATCAGCAGAAGCATAGTCACCAGGTCCAGGAAAGCAATCCCTCTCTGTAGCTGTGAGACTACATCCCAAGTGCTGTGTCCAGTTTTGGGCTACCCAGCACAAGAATGACACTGGTACACTGAGTGGGTCCAGGAAAGGTCTTCAAGCTGGTGAGGTGAGGGGAATGGAACACACGGTGTGCAAGGAGAGGCTGCAGGAGGCTGCAACGTGTTTCCAGCCTTAAGAGAAGGCTCAGGGGAGACCTCATTGCTGTCTTCACATACCTTGTGGGAAGGCACAAAGAAGATGAACCCAGTCTTCTTGGAGGTACATGGGGATTAGTCTGGAGTCAATGGTGTAGTGATCCCCCAATGAGCATGGAGGTTTTTTTTTTATCATGACGATGGGAAAGCACTGAAAGGCATTACCCAGAGGGACTGTGGGGTCTCCACAGGGATATCAAGACATTTAAAATGCAACAGAGGATCAGAGGATCTCCAGTGGTTCTTTCCAGACAATAAGGTTCCTGTGAATTTATCTTGCTCTCATTAGGTACTCTTTTGCTTCTGAAGGCAGAGAAAGACATGAACGTTTTCACCATTTACTACATCCAGCAGAAGTAATACTGCAAGATGAAATCCTAGTCATGTCAGTCCCTGGGTTACAGACAGTTATGCAGAAATTTTAAAAACCTTAAAGTTAAATAAAAAGACAAAAATATATATGCTGGCTCTCAGCAATGCAGACAAGTTCATATTTAGTTCAGATAAGGGCACTACAAAGAAATGGGTTAAAGAGTCACAAAAGTGGTTAGCTCAGTTGGTAAAAGATTATTTAAGGAAGTAGCAGACAGATACACAACAAGGGATATTTGTGGGAACAGCAAAGTATTAGTTCTTATGTGATTTTGTTTTAAATTACTTGTCCCTTGCAAATAATCTAACAGATTTCATCTAGAAGTGCAGTAAGTTAATACTGTTTAGAGAAAAATACTTGAAAAATCTTGTCTTGCAGGCTGCCAGTAAAGGTGACACTTGTTGTGTAGTCTATTTTAAGTTCCTGTCACCTATCCAGCTTCCTGTCAGAGGACAGGAGCCTAATATAAGAAAATTAAACCATGAAGACAATCTCTTTAATGCAGTTCAGAAAAAGTATGTGTTCTTTTATTAGGGCTAAACTGCGTAAGCACCTGTTCCTCTCTGTGAAACTTCCTGAGTTTAGTTTACATATAAAAAGGGACAGTAAGTATTTGAATAGGAATATGGTCTGCTTTTCTAAGAACAACTACATGGATTTACATGGAGCTCAATAATTTCAAAAACACCTGCTTTCTGGTGCTATTAAGTAGTCAAAAGAACCTGAAAATAGTAAGCCTTGTAAAGCAGTTTGATAATTCAATCCTTTACACAATGGAACAGTTACAGTTTCAATTAAAATAGTTCTGTACAACTCCAAGTACAAAGCTATGCTAGGACTTTTTTGTTCCTTGAAATTGTAATCTTCAAGTACCTGCTAACGACCAGTGTAATTCACTACCCTTTTATATTTTTCTTGCTCACAATTTAATTAATATGCGACAAATGAAAAATTCATATACCCTAACATAATGAGCATCAGAAATTAGTATGAATTTTTTCCTTTCCTTTACCTTTCCATTCTGTTGTGGGTAAATCCCAGAGGGCAACTAAGCACCCCAGAGATGCTCACTCACTTCTTTCCGTCCCATCCCCCAGTGGGAAGGAAAGAATAAAATCAAGAAAATTTGGGTGTCTGGATAAAAAAATAAAGTTTAATAAGTGAAGGAAAAGTGAAAAAAAGAGATTAAAACAGAACAAAAAAGTGATGCAAAAGCAATCATTCACCAACTCCCAGTAAGTTCCCCAGCAAAAAAAAAACATTCCTAAAACCTCCTCCTTTCCCTTTTATAATACATTATATGGTATGGAGTATCTCTAGTCAGCTCGGATCATCTGCAGGACTGTGTTAGCTCCCGACCTATTGCTCAACAAATTGTGTCACAAAATTGTGTCACAGTGAGAAACAGAGAAGGCCTTGATGCTAGCACAGAAGTGTCTTATCAAGTATTGTTCAAGTATTGTTTTGGTCAGAAATCTAAAACCATATGAGTTGCTACGAAGAAAATTGGCTCTATCACAGGCAGGTATACCTTGTTTCCTTATCCCTTGCCTTTTCTCTCTTTCCCTTTGTTTCAAGAACTGCATCTCCAGCATACTTTGGTTTGTACCCCTTTCCTCTCAGTAACTGTTACATATATCATTATATTTCACTTGTGCTTGTTAATACTGAATATAATTTTTCATTTTTAGACCTACTGAAGGCTCTTTATGTTCTAAATACAAGCATAGGAACAAACATTTCTATGCCCAGCAGACAAGTTCAGTGCAAAAGTACTTGTGCACAGTTTATCACTCCAGTCTTTCCTAAAACCACCATCTCACAAATATCAGCTAGGGCACAGCTTTAGTGAAACAGCAGCATAAATTGCAAAGCAGTTCATGAAGAACCGGCCTTCACTCCTCAAAAAAATTCAGTAAATAACATTTTTATTATTGGAAAGGTACAGAATCAATGAAAATGTTGTATTTGTAATCATTTCTGCAGAAACTCCAGCCTTCATGTCAGTATTCTTCAGCTATGTCACTCAGAGAAAGTACCTGGGGGTCACATGCAGAGTTGTCTCTTCCTTTCCTGCAGCTAAGACATCAGAGTAAAATACAAATGCTTTCTTTTAACCAGATATTACAAGCTAATAAATAACTGACCTCTGTCACTATAGACCAAGACAGATATATAAGTTTTGATAATTTTAGCCTTGCAATATCTGCTTTAGTAATTAAGAATTTCAAAAGGTGGGAAATGTAGGCAAAGACAGACCAAACAAACTGTGCATAGAAGAGCTCAAGAAATCTGATTAGGAAGAGCAAAGGAATCTGATTAGTGTCCAGGTACTGGTAGGTGTTGCCAAGAAAGCTTATAGCTGCCTCAAATTCTGCTATTGCAGGGGCTACTCAAGAGGCTGCTTTACTTATCTGAGTATTTCAGTATCTGTTTCATACTTGAAGCCCATTTGAAAGTCAGAAATAGACCTACATTTGATAAGGGACTTTATCAGATAGATCACAGAATCACAGAATATGCTGAATCGGAAAGGTCCCACAAGGATTATCGAGCCCAATTCCCGGTCCTGCACAAGACCATCCCCAAGAGTCACACCATGTGCCTGAGAGTATGATCCAAATGTTTCTTGAACTCTGTCAGGCTTGGTGCTGTGACCACATCCCTGGGAGCCTGTTCTAGCACCCAACCAGACGGACACCGCTGAATTCACTGTAGTAGCAGAATCTGGCCAATATTTTTTGTTTGTTTTTTTTTGGGATTTTTTTTAATAGGGAAAGGATCAAGGGGTGAGAGACACAGCAATCTTTTTTTCAAGATGGGAGGGAAAAAAAGGGAGGGAAGGAGAAGGGAAAAATCAAGATGTAACAGAATAACTGGCTTGATTTATCAGCTAAGCATGACAAATTTGATAGTTTTGAGCTATCAGCATGCTATAAAGAAGAGGCAAGTTTGTTTGTTTGGCAGGGGGGCTTGGTTTGGTTTGGTTATTGTTGTTGTCGTTGGTTTTGTTTCGTTTGGGTTGGGCTGGGTTTTTCTCTTCACACCACAGTTGCTCTGACTTCTTGTGTGAGGAAACCAAGAGTGAGATGCACCTCCCTTAGCTTTATCCACCTAAAAGCTGTGTATCTTCTGTAAACTACTGCCTCAGACTCGTTCTATATCCAGTGGTGTATTTCCAGAGGACAATTCTTTAATTTTTGAGATAGCTGTCCAAAAACAGCTCTTAACACTAATTCTTTCTCTTAACACTAGTTTCAAGAGTGATATGAGGAATTTGCAATATTCATGTAACACTCAAGCATATTTGCATCAAGTAATAGTCAATCATCCAATAGAACATGCATGATAGGTTAGCAGGTTAGGAGTATATCTTCTGCAGAATTAAGAGCATAAATAATGTTGAAACTAACTGGTGCTAAATGTAAATTATGTTGTTCATTATTTCTTTAAAAGAAATCAAGTATTTTACTGAAAGCAAGAGTTTTCTTTCTTTCAGTATCTGTTGATTTGTTTGAAGTCTCAAAGCCATATTTCCAAGTTGATCCCATGAAATCTTAATGCAAGGGATAGGAAAGCAAATGAAGAAAACAGCAGAGAATTATTTTTCTTCCCCCTGTCTCTTTATCAACTCTGATAAGCATATGAACTCATTCTAAAAGCAGTTCCAAATCCACGAGGTGTGAGTTCATTGACAAGAAATCATTACGTTCAAAAGATAATGCACATGTGGTTTTTTTGGTGTCCATCATCCTTTCTGCCACGACATGGTCTTTTAGCTCTATAAAGTGTGAGAGCCTGAGCACTGGCAGTGCAAGACTGGCTTGTGGCATTCTAATTCCAAGAGACACAAGGCAGATGTTTCCAGCTACTGTTTCCCCAAATGCACTGAGTACCAGTGCACTTAGACCTTGCTCATATGCTTAACATTTAGAAAGAGGTAGCTTTCTTTTTCACACATAAAAATTCCAACATGCATGAACTATGAACTATGAATCATCTTTTGTGCTCAATTTGATCAACTCCAATCACGCTGTACATGTATTCAGACAGTCATATCAAAAGGAAAGTCTACATCTAACCTCCTCACAGTTGCAGGGTATACAATACAGGGGATATTTTGAATGGACAACCATTTTTATGGTCGCATTGGTCTGTTTATAGTATGTAACACCATTACTTCAATTATAATAGCTCTGCCTCTTTGTGACCTGGTTCCCTGAGGTTTAGCAGTCACAGGAGGTTAATCTGGTTTTCTGATTTTTGATTTACTCCAAGTTCCAGTATCTTTACTTTTATTCAAGTTTCCTAGGGGCTGTGCACTGGAGTGGATACATGAACAATCTCTCATCCTCTTTAGTTCAAGCATAAACTCAGAACAAAATAAAATACTAACTTTCACAAAGCTCAGTTACTACAGAAAAAGTATGGAAGAGTCAAAAAGTCATTAAAAGAAAACAAAATCAGGGGAGCCAGGAACTAATAAAAAAAAAAAACAAATCAAAAAATTTCATGACTTGGAAATAGATATAATTTGGCTCCTCTGAGCCACTGGGATTCTGAAACTCAGCCTACAGCCTTTCTTCCAAATGTTTGCTGAAAGGCACTAAACTCAAAAAATGAATACTTGTTTGGGAGAATGAGGGGTGGGGGATATCCCACTCCCCATTAACATTACTATAATCTCAGTGAGAAATGAAATAGCTTCTGTACCTTGAGAAAAGGCCTCTGGGTAAAAAAGCCTGGAGCTATTTCACTCACACCTTATGAAAAAATAATACTATACGCCATTACACATACAAGTATTTCCAGCACCTGTCTTGTAACAAATGCATAATAGCTGTTTTTTTTCTGAAAAGTCTATGAATGAACAAAAGATCATATTAACAGCTTGAGACTTAACTTGAATGCACAGTAGGTACATATGTATTGAAAAGAAATATATTACCTTAAATGCCATTTCAAGTCCCAGAAGCCCACTTAAATGACCATATGGATATCAGTGGCTGAAGATATGTTTACTTTAAAAAACCTCTAATTCAGCTGAATTATCTTCTGGCAAGATTTATCTGACAATAAAATCATTAGTGAATAAAATAGTCTATGTAGTATTTTATTAGGTGATCTCTTTAGCTGTATACAGGGAGGATTATTATATTTTTGACTAAGATAAGTGGAAAAGACAAATATAAATATAATCAGTAAATATTCTATAAATTGGCAAGTATTTTCAAGAAGTGATCACAAAGAAGAAACTCTTAAGTGCATGCCACTCAAGATGATGTGAATTTTTTTTCCTTGTGGTGATCACTCCACTCATCTTCCTACACCTCCACTGTCTCATTACTCCTTTATCTTTTTTTTTTTTTTATTTCCCTTCAATTCAGTACAAAATGCAATTTTATGCACCATATACTGAGGTATTTTAATAACGTTCTGCAAAACCAAGTAAATTATTAGTAGCATAGACAGATGCATTCATGAGGCATTGTGTTTGTTTCTCCTGCAAGTCCTCTAAACACATTTTAGACAATCCTCCTTCCTCCATAATAATGAAGTAAGGTAGTCCAATTAGTGTCACTGTGTATCACTACAATATTAATTTTCATTACCCACTCTTGCATGAGATAATATGGTGATGACACAAAATAGTATTACAGAAAAATGTGTCACCTAGCTGAAAACCCTGTTAAATGCAATAGAACTGCCAGCGAGGAAAGGTTTATTGAATAACACTATTGTAATTCTTTGAATCAAGGGCAAGATAATTTTAATTTTGTCAAAAAAGATATGATGATGATTTTATTTTCTATATCCTCCTCTCTCACAGCGCACTTGTGTGGGCTTTGCTTAAAGAAGGTTGAACATCTGCTCCAAAATGAGACTCAGGGACACTAGAGATAGAGTAAATTCATTCTAATAGATGTGAATATTAACATGCTTCCTTAACACTCTATAGTATCTTAATTACTACTTACACAGAGATTTATCACAAAGTTTTTTCTTTTAAAAATAATAGTATTTTTAAATAAATGCAAACATATGAACATTTTACTTTCATAAAAGAGTTGATTTAACCTAAGTTTCATATGTAAGCACTGGACTGAGTTGGATAGTAATTAAAGATGCAAGCAATTAGTGCTAGGAAAAGAGATTCAAAAGACATCAATGCAAGCCTTTGTAAATAATCATTTGTAAGAAAAAAAACTATTTAGAAATGAAATAACTATTAAGGTATTCAATCCCCTTTTACCTTCCTCTCTGTTAATGAGTCTTCATATGTTGCTACAGCTGACTTAAAAATGCATAATTTTACTAATGTATCTGGATTCATGCCTTTGGGATTCAGTGGCAGATTGCTACAATTTCCCTAGTTGATGAAATAATTTCCTCTTCCTGGGTTAACAACAACCTGCTTACTAACTGCCTAGAAACAAAGTATTCTGTCTCTGTTAGCTATTATGAATAACTTTAGCTGAAGCTCCTATTGTTTTGCAGTGCAGCCCTCAGCAGAAGTTTACTACTAAGGACTAAATATGCTAATAAGTCTTTTAATGCAGACACTTTACCTAGGTAGCATCCTTAAGGTAGCAGGTACCTTGGTGTAAATATTAACCACAAATACTAGTAGTGAAATGGATAACCGCAACATATATTCCTTCCTTTACAAACCTTCTTCTTGTGTTTTGTACGGTCCTTTATTTTTACAAAAGCAATTTAGGTGTAAGTATTTTAATGAGCTAAGACCAAATTACAAACACAAGTTGCTAATTTTCCTCAAAATATACTCTGTCATATTGTATTACATTAAGAGGTTCTGTAACTTAACTTTCACACCATGATATTACTAAGAAACAGTGCCTTACGCTGCTAAAGAATTTGGTGAATGAAAGAATGAATACGGCTTGGGTTGTCCGGCTAATTAATCCTATGATCTGTCTTTCATGACCTTGAATTTATATAAAAGAATTGTATTTTTCCCCTCTGATTAGCATCATAAGTAAATATAATATGCCTTTAAGACATGATTCGATCAATAGTTGGTCTCCATAGAGATAACAAACCATAAGAACTGTTTGTTAGAGAGAAATAACTACCATATGCAAAATGGCAATGAAAAGCCTGGGCATGCTAAGGAAGAGAGAAAAAAAAAAAATTTTGTGTATCTTTTAGTTTGACTGAACCAGAGAACACTTACTTTCTTAATGTCCCATCCTCCTGTCCTAATAATCTTCAGGCAGTGCCCTTGAAAGAAAATGTAGGAGGATTACTTTTTGTTTAACTTCTCTGCTTAACCTTCACAGCATTTGCTTGCTCTGTTGTCAGTAAACATAGGTCTTAAAGGATATGTGTTGCTGGAAGTATAGTTAAGTGCAGCATTAAGTAACTTTTCCTCAATCTCTGTGCAACTGCAGGTGGGAATGAGTGGATAAAATCCCTGTCTTTCTTAAGCAGAAAAATAAATTTAAAAAAAATTGAGCAGAAATTAAAGACAAGGAGCTGACAGGCAAAAGTCTTGTTTTTTGATGCAGACTTCTTCAAGTGGACTGTAAGTCTAATTTATTTAACACACCAAAAATAAATGATTGTCATGTATCAAGCCTCCTGTAGATTTATTATTTCTTTGTATGATAGCATGCTCCAGAGTTCTTGACTGAGACTAGATATCCAAAAGTTTGTTTGCAAACTTCTGAGAAGACAAGCCATTGACTAATATTATCTTCATACACAAAACAGAGAAAGAATGGAAAGATAGATGGAAACAGAGGTCATATGAATTGTTCTAAGTCCTATAATAGTCAGTGGCAGATTTATTAAGGGAATTCAAGATTTCTTAGCCATGGTTCACAGGTTTTATATTGTGCAACCAGTCCTATTCACTGGATAAAGCTTTTAGCAAAGACAGAGGGCTCTGCAGCCCTTATTCTACTGAGAATGAGTGTTTTGCTTCAGCAGGTATTTGCAGGATCAAGACGAAGCATTGACTGTTAAGGAAAACTAAAGTGTTCACAAACTCGATTCTCCTGTTGATAAAGAAGCAACAAACCCAATGTAAATAGCCAGGCATATGAAAAGAAATTGATCATTCTAAAATTTCTGATTATTGCATAGATTGGTGAAGTCATTGACTTACTGAAAGAAAACACAAGTGTGAGTCAAAAAATCAAATGCCTTTGCAATACTGCCTCACACATGGATTCACTCAAAAACAGAGACTTTTTCTTCTGCTTACAGAACATTGACGATTTTGATTTGCATTGGCTAATATTGTAAAAGAGTTCTGTTTAGTTGCACAGCTACAGAAGCATGAAAATACTTTCATATCAGTTATTTGCCCTTGGTGAAATTCAGTGAAGGGTTCAGAAGCTTGCATGCTTATGGCATAAATTAATTTGTGCTCATCTGCCAGAGTCACAGAAATCTGCAAATACACATTTATGGCATTTATCCATTTTAAAATATCATTTTTTTGGAAGTCAACAGAGTACTCAGCATAAACTTCCTGAAGCTTTTCTATTTTGTCTTCATTTAGTACAATTGCAAGAGTGTACATTTTTTAATAAATTTCTGACTAGTTTGTGATGTTTGGCTTCTTAAGACTATCATGTTGTGTTTCTCTATGGCACAGAGGAAGATGCAGGAATTCCAGAATATCCAGCATTCTAAATTGAAGTATGCCTTTTAAAAAGTACTCAGATGAAGGAAAGTCACTTTTTTGTACTGAGACCAAGAAGATGAACACATCATCTCTGACATCTTCCTACCATTCTGATAAGATTTTACAGAAAACTGTTGTTGTAGGCAAGTAATCAGGCTTTATCTTGTTCTTGCAACTTTATTAGCTCTCTTCCTATAGCTTACTGCATGGAAACTGAAACAGATTTAATGATGGCTTTTTCAAAATGTTATTCATGGCATTACTAAGCAGCAACTAGATAATTAAACTATAATATCACAGAAAGAGACAATCCTTGCTTATTAGCCTGCTTTCCTGCCTCTCAAGAAAAGATGTAAGCACAAAAATAAGATTATTAATTTTAGATAGACTCTGATTTATCTGTTTACAAATTGCAATAGAAAACATACTCTTAATTTCAGTGGTTTGGCTACCCTCCTGGTGAAGAGGAGGTAAGAGGCAAGTGGGTGAGTACTTACTTCATTTGCTTTGAAAAGCCAGTTGAACACAATAAAACAATGTCAATATAATGACATGGCAAAGCTTTGTTTCCTTCTGGAACATTATCTGATGACCATTTGCACTGAATAAACTGTGATTTGCCAGAAGCAGGACTCCTGATCTTCACACTTTTTCTTTTACTGGAGATTTTTCTCTGCTTTTTACAGACAAAGCTACCAGCACAAATTTAGGGTCCTGCTACACATTCTGGGAAGGAGTGAATCACTCTCCTTTAAGTGGCTGCCTACATGGATGGCCTAACCTAGGGCAATAGATTCCATCCAGCTGAGCAACACAATAATGCACATGCTCAAAGGGCTCTGCTCCAGGGAAGGTTGTGTGTCATGCCACTAAGTACAGCTGTCAGCAAGTACATAAGAGCAAAGAGGAATGGATGAAAAGGCAAATAAAATAATTAATGGTATATTGTATGACTTGAAGACAAAATACGTGGCTTTTCAGTGATGCCTCCATAGTTGTTCATACTGATAGACTGTGACATGATCAAAAACTGTATTTGTTTTAAAAAAAGCAAGAAAAATCTAGGATGTCTTCGTTCAAATATTGTTTTTGTGACAGCTGCTCTCCTTAGTATAAAAGTCAGGAATAAGCTCAGTGAAACTAAAGAAAAAACTACCATTCTACCTAATAAAATAAGTACATGCATGCATATATGTATATTAGAGCTTTAAAATCTACATCACTTCAGTGTTTTTTGTTGACTTTTTTTTTACTATGCTTAAATTCTCAATTTTTTGAGAGTTAGTGAAACACATACTGTAGGCATCACACAAAAAAAATCAAATATTTTTAAAATATTTTAATGGAGATCCATATCTCAAAAAAACCCAACGAGAGGTTGAATGAACAATCAAAAAAAACTCCCAAAAATCCCAAGAACTGGATTTAATAATTAGCAAGAAAAATCTACATTGTCCTTAGGCCTATATAAGGGAACTGAATGCAATATGGAGAAAGAGACGGGGGCGGGTGAACGGCTACATGGTTATAAAAATTAATTACAGGAGCAAGTTATAAAGCAGTTTTTTCTAACTGGTAGGAACACCTGAAAGGCTTTACCTACCTGAAGTGATTCCAACTCACAGAAACTATACAGAAGACTAATGTATAATTTTCCAATATAGATTGATTGGCAAGACAATTCTGAAATAGTGATTGTAAGAGATGAT
This sequence comes from Cephalopterus ornatus, assembly GCA_013396775.1. NCBI lineage: Eukaryota > Metazoa > Chordata > Aves > Passeriformes > Cotingidae > Cephalopterus > Cephalopterus ornatus. The sequence goes on from VZRE01005102.1 coordinate 148,935, forward strand.
GGTGGGTAGAGTTAGGAAAACAAGTTCGGGAAAAAGAAAATTTCAATGCTGGTAGTTAAGAATGAGAATTCTCAGAGTATATTTGTCATCTGAAGTGCTGCTGGCTTAGAAAGTAAAGCCAACATCACCTGCTGATTGAACCCTATTTTTCTCTGTGCACTCCAACCACAACATACCCCTCCTGGAAGTTCCTATTCTCATGTCATCATTTCCATTCCATTTAAAACTTGTTCTACTGCCAGTGTTACAAACCTCAATATTCTGTTTGCTTGAGTGGTAGCCCTCAAGGCATGCAGAAGCAACCTGTAAATGCACTGTTCTTGCATTAGGATCTGCTTTACTGATCAAGTTCAGCCCAAAAGAATACAGCAGCTAGAGAGGTACAGCAGTCACTTTCATACAGTTACACTCACAGTTAGTGTAATTATTACTACAATCTTTTAATAATGAGCAATTAATGACAAGCCCATATTTTTCCATGAGCCACAGTGTGCAAAATAGCTTAGGTGAACATTTATTGGGAAAGCATGCAGTGATCCAAACTAAATGTGTACTTAACACAGATCTTTGGGTGGTGTAAAAGAGAATAGTTCCATCAGGTATAAAAGAATAATAAACTATATTCAAAGTAAGTCTCAGGGAAGAGATGAGGATCTCCTTACTTTGGTGCTGAAGACAGGATTTTGAAAATGCCTTTTGTTGTGCAATCCTTAAAGCACCCACCTTACATCAACACCTCTCCTTTGGACCCTGTACACCTAAACTAGTGCAGATGTAGGAGGCCATGCCAGAGAATATCTCCTGTTGATTTAGCCCTCCCTTATACTTTTAAATCACAGAAGCCTGTGTTCAAAGCCTGTCCTGGAGTGCCAGCAATGCCCACAGGAATTGTATAGGGTGTCCCAATGCTACTGCTGAGGCCAAAACCCATCAGAACACTAAATTGAAAATTTAGCCAGGCTAACTCCAGGCACTGACAAATGGTGCCCCACAAGATATGCAGCAGCCCGCCCATTGCACACATTAATTCACCATCATAGAAAATAAAAATTACTTCTTCAAATCTGAAAGCAAATCAAAGACCATATTGTATTTGTGGCCTCTTTCACAGCTTCTCTTTCATCAGATTTAGAGGTATCTACCACATCTGAATGTAGTAACACCACATAAAGCCATTTCCATAAAGAACATTATAATTTTTTGTAGATTGCAGAGGGAAAACATTATAAAAAAGGGCTGTAGGTTTGCTATAAATGCCACTGCTGTGTGACTGGGCCTGAAGGAATAATGAAAGGCCCAAAAGGGAGAGAAGGTAGTAGCCATGGTCCAGAAGGGGAAGATGAAATTCTTGTTTCAAAGGCTGTCTGTTATCACAGGCAGGATAAACGGCTTGACAGATTTTGCTCTTTTGTCCAGAATGTCACAACCTCCGAGAATGTTTACATGTTTTATACAAAAATAATTGACTTCAGAAATCCGGTCCTGGGAGCTTGTCCTGGAATTACATTTTTAAGTTTTGTCCTCTTTCTAGTTCTTCTGCATTTCTAACTATTTCTATCTATGGATTTTCAGGAGAAAAAGATTATAAACTACGTATCCCATCTTTGTGGATATTTTCAGTTTACGAAAAAATTCAGATTTATTTGTTGAAAATAAATAAATTTGTATTGAAATAAACTTTAAACCTTTTCAGTTTATGAAATAAGTTTATGACTCTTTTTTTTTTGTTTTCTACTCCCACAAATATTTAAATTGATCATACAAGCACAGCAGAGAAAGAAGAAAAGTCACTTAGAAAGTCTTTATGCAGAATATATACCTAGAGCCCAGTACTTGATGCAAACTTTTATGAAACATGCATTAATTTTTCATCAAACACTAAAAAGATGTGGAGAAATTTCCTCATACATTGAATGTTTCTTTAATCAGTGAAATGTTAGAAAAAATGTACAGAACCTTGTTATCCTATACTTTGTGTGAAGAGATTGCCCTTAAACTCCATTTCCAGGACATGTTCGCTCATGAATCCAATGAGAAAGAGAATGATCTTGCAGAGGTGAGGCCGAAATGACACTCCTCTCAGTGTTTGTTGGAACCGCAAGATAAATAGGAGTCTGGGGTTTTTTTCATCTCTCCTCTTTCCCCAAGTAAATCCATACACTTGAACTACTCAGTAGAAAATGCCAAGTGGAAAATAAATTACTAAATAAATTTAAACCCCCCATATATTTAAGTTCTTGTGAATCACACTCTCTAAATACTACTCCTTATTCCTTCTGGGGCATATATAATGCAACAAACTTACAAAGAAAATTTAGATTCTTGCGACATAAGGATTGTTTAACTGAAGAATTCTCTCTTTATAGAGCTAGACTAATAACTATTAATATTTTCAACAGTATATTTCCATGTTTCAGTGTGGTGCTGGAATGCACATGTATATCTGTACACTTATCATGTGTATTAAAATTGGTAAAAATTACAGTTGCACATTTATAACGCAGTGAAGGCACCTTTCTCTGATTAACTAGAAAGGCTATCAAACCTAGAAATAGAAAAGAAGTAAAAGAGAGTGTGTTCCCCTCTCCCCCTTTCCACTGGTAATAAATATACATTCTGAATAGAATGAAGAAATAAGCAATATCAAACAGAAAAGTAAAATTCACTGGATCTTCCTTCTATCTCTACTATACATAGATTAAAAGCACTCTGTAAACACCAGTCACTTTACAGCTGCACACTGATAAGTTGCACTTTAAGCCAGCCTGCTATAGAGCTTACACTCATTACAAAAATCAGAAGTTGCCATTACTTACAAAACACTTAATTGTCGACATCAATAATTTTGTGGTTGACTGCAGTGAGTAAAACCCGTGATATTTCATTTAAGAGTGATGCCCATAATAAAAGTCATATGCCAAACACCACAGAGTTGAAGGACTGAGATCAGCTTTCCAAATTTATAGGGGGAACAGCCTTATGCCATGTTTAGATGAAAAAGGATAAGTTTAACTGATTTTGGTGGCACTTAGTCTTGATTTGCACAATTTTGTTAGTTAAAAAGGTTATTACTTCTATACATTTTCCTACTATGAGTACCCAGAAAAAATATGAAAGATTTCATACGTGATCAGGTGAATTTTCCATATTTACCATGCTACCTACTATGAATTAACTACCAACATGGTAGAATGTGGACAAAAAGAGTTTAATGTAAAATATGTTAAGCAAAAAAGAAATATGCACTACAAATATTTATTTAGATGGACCACTAAAAGATCTCCTTAGTTCTGTGAAATTACTGTCCTGGTAATTAATTGTTAGACAGGATATGATCTGCTCAGTAAACTGTAGTGGCCCAAGTCAAAGTTTGAACATGCCTACTTCAGTCATTCGAGACATATCAGTACAGTTTAGGGAATTTTGTAGCACACACCCAATTTTGAGCTCACTAGACATATGTCATGATCAAACACACGAACAGGCATTCTGCAGTCTTGACATGCATTAGCTTATTCATACATCTGCTAGTATATATCAGAATGTTGTGCTGCTAAGAAGTTGCAAAGGAATTGTTTTGGGGAGGGTTCTGTTCAACAGCAAAAGCTGAATGGATCTCTTAAGAAAATTCAGGGAGTACTACATGAGGCTTTCCTGGGTGAGTTTTCTAATTCTGTTAAATTAAGCAATTTTAAAATAAAATCTAACCGTATACACAGACATGGAACAGTAGCTACAAGGTTAACACAGCAATTCTCCAGGGCTCATTTTGCTAATATCTAAATTCCATGGAACTGGAAGAAGGGCTATGTTCCAGTGCTGCCTCATTAAAGAGATACAAACAAACACCTTGACATCTATATTTTTGAATCTGATTAAAAGGACAAATTTATTGACATTCTGTATTTATGTTGATTGTGCTCCAGGCTCTCTCTTTCTTTTTCCATTTCATTCTGAAGGATTTTTTTTTTCCTTTTTTCTTTTTCAGTCTTCATTATCAAAACACATTATTTGTTCTTTGCTCTTGGGCAGAGGGACTCCTTGAACCAACAATAAAGACAAATCAGAATTAGAAATAAGGCATGATATTTCAATTATAGTTTTTCAAACAGTGAGGATTTTAACTAAAACCAGTCTTTTTCATAATTGAACTGAATATTTCCTTGTTGAAATTTTTGAACAAAAAAATTATTCAATATTTTTTTCCTAAAAGGATAGACTAGCCTCGGGTACTCTTCCCGAATATCAAGTCAGTTCAAGGAACTCCCTCCCACAAGAGTCATTATGAATAAAGAGAGATGAAGTAACAACTTTCCCTTCCCTTCCCTTCCCAAACC